>BSBK01002356.1:0-116042 GCA_027943335.1 Chamaecyparis obtusa
GATCTGGTGTTCCAGCAAGTGATGGATCGATCCGTTCCTTGTATATGCCCAACATGCTCCCTATCATGCCTATTGTACACCCCATAGTACGCATCCATCACACGCTTAAGTCGTTTCAGCACGCACCATCAGCCCCGCCCCTACAATTCTATGGGCCCCTACTATTATATGGGCCCTACTGCAGACGTGGTTTTCTGGGTTCCCGGGTAGTGTGGGCAACTATAGATTCCCACCCTGTTCACATGCACCCTACCTCAAATTCTATGGTAGTCTTACTTACCTGAATGCCTACTATTCGGCAAGGGAGGTAAGGGCCTATAGTTCTAGTGGGCGGTAGATAACTATTCTAAAGGTTAACCCTCACCCTCACAACCATTCAGATGAGGGGGGGGGTGGGGGGCATAGTCGGGAGGGAGGGAATAGTTATTGTGGGGGCTAAAAGTGGGTAGTGGCCCTACTCTATAATGGGGCCCCTTCTCCCATCATTCCGTAGCTGTTGAGAAGCCCGGCCCTTTCCTATTTATCACTATCCAACTACTCCCTATAGAGAGTAGGGGTGGCCCTATAGATAGTAGGGGTGGTAGTGATGCAGTCATATTACGTACGTAATACGAGAATATCTGGAGGAAGAGGGGGGGAATCGAACGGACCCTATTGATTCTATAGGCCAGGTCTCATATTAATCAAACAGATAGATTCGGAAGGGGCGACGGGGCCCATTATAGAGTAGGGCTCTGAGAGTTACTCTCTGGATCACTACACTATGTCGGCGGTTAATAGATCCGGATCACTATTAGAACTGTCCCGCTCCAGTTTTCTGCATGCCAGAATACGTCGAGTTCTCGACGCCCTACTCTAGATAGTTTGTTCTCTACAGTATGAGAGAGAACTCTCCACCTTTCTAAACTATAGTCGGGGGGCCAACTATATAAAAAAGGGCGCCTTAAATAGTAGGGCTCCTCCTTCTATTGCCGATAGGAGATCGGCCCACCCCTTCTAGTCGAATCAATAAGGCTCAAATACCCCGCCCACTATATAAAATGCGGGGCGGGGGCGGGCTTTATAATAGTAGGGCGGGCCCTTGCCCCAACTATATAAAAAGGGCCCCCTATATAAAATGCGGGCCCGCCGGGGCCGCCCTTTATAATAGTAGGGGGCCCACTATATAAAATGCGGGGCGGGGCGGGCCCACTATATAAAATGCGGGGCGGGCCCACTATATAAAATGCGGGGCCCCGCATACCCGCATTTTATATAGGGGGGCGGGCCCACTATATAAAATGCGGGGCGGGGCGGGGGCCCCCTATATAAAATGCGGGGCGGGCCCTGCCGGGGCCGGGGCCGGGGTAGGGGTAGGGGTAGGGGCCTATAGAATGTTAGGGGCCACCCATCCCAGAACGGCTAGTTTCCCTCCCACCCATGGGCCCACCCCGATCTATAGCCTCCACCCACCCAATAATAATAATATAGAGGGGGCCGGCCCCATATAATTTGAAGGCAACCCTTCCTTCATTCCATCCTGTAATCAATGACCGATCCAAGGGGACTTGAATGGAGGAATCAAATCGAGCCAACCCTGCAGTCATGTGGGAGCCCCCCGCTGAAGTAGATTAGTTGTTGGGGATGCCTAAAGAAACAATAGGCACTCGAACAATAGAAAAAAAGGGCCCCGGGCAAAAAGGCTATGGGCGGGTGGGAGGCCCAACATGCCAACCCCTCCCTCCTTCTTGGGTAGGGTAGGTAGGGTAGGGGCCAACGACCAATCCTGGGCATGTTGGTTGGTTCCTTATCGTCATGGATGGGATCGAAGCGGGGAATAATCTAATAGGGGCCCCCGGGGAGAGGATCGAGTCAAGGATCTCACCCCCTTCGCGGGCCAATCCAGGTTGGGCCCTACTATTCGCGAAGGGGTGCCAGATAGGTATATAGGGCGGATAGGGTTGGTTCGCGAGCGAGAAAGGATCGAACCCCTTCGCGGGCCAATCCCCTAGATATGGGCCTCGAACCAACCACCTCATCCTTCACCTCCCACCTCATCCTTCACTGACCAACAATATAGAGTTGGCCCCCGCTCTCAAACTCGGTACCCAATCCTTCACCAACAACTTCATCCCGACATGCCGATCAAGCCAACCACTCGGCACCCAGGGCCTCTGCTACCGTAACTATCTCCTCCCACCCCAAAAGAATCGATCTCTCAACCACCAACTATAGCCGGCCCTTATTCTATATATCGGCGCCCCGTAGGGCCGATAGCTTAGATTTACCGGTCACTAACCGACTATGCTCAACCTCATCAATCATTGTAGGAGTGCCATAAATTGATGAGATTTCTCCCCATCTCACTCTAGGCAGAACGGGACAGCTGCCGAAGAATCGCATGGGGCAAGCACTGAGAGGATAAGGATCCCGCCCTTTACTATAATAGGGCCAGGCAGGAGTTATTTCTCGATGGCATGGGGTTCTCTCTGCACCTCGTAACCAATTAGCCGGCCCTTTACTATATAGGGGCAGCTATCTCCGTAGAAAGACGTAGCTCGCCCCATATATCTATAGGGCTCGGCCGGGGCGGCCCCACCCCAAACCCAGACTCACCCGAGAGAAAGGGTGAGGCCAAACCTCTCCCGATGGTCGAGTCTCTAAAGAGCCTGGGGTGGGAGGTCTTTATGGAACCTGGGGGGCACGATATAGTTCAATGAGTTTTGACCATTTATTCCAACGTCCAGCATACTCACCCGAGAGAACTAACTCATTTTTAGACCTTCATCTCCCTTCCACCCGCCCTACTATTAAAGGGGCCGGCCCCCCCGCTGAAGTAGATTAGGTAGCTGCTAATATAGTTCCCCGCTCGGCTTCGATCAATTTTCTTTTGAGGGGGCTGCTAGTCTAGTTAATATAAGGCGTATAGAATCAGAAAGAATTTCTTTCACGAATAGAGTCATTCCCAGCGAGTGCCCGGAGCCGGTTCGGTTAGCTGTCCAACTATACCCGGGCCAAAACGGCACAACTATCTATCGCCGTGCCCTACCATATAATTTGAGGGGCCCTCCCACAATAATAAAGAGGGGGGCGATTCTATACGCCTGGCCCGCCCGGCGGGGGGGCGCCCTACAATTCTATGGGCAACTATCTCCTCCTACCCCGGGCCCCCCCTGCTTGGAGGTAGATTAGTGTGGGGCAACCAATAGAATAGTAGGGCGGTGTGAACTGGTTATGTTTTGCTGCTGGCGAGTATGCTCGCTCCGAGCGAGTTATAGAAGTCGTCATTTGGAGAAGTCATTTGGTCGCGGTTTGGTGAGAAAGGAGACAGCTATCTCCTCCCACCCAACCTCTAGCAGGCTAATTAATAAGCCCCCTGCTGAGAACCATTATAGCTGCGGGAGGCAATGTATATAACTATACTAGCAGCCGAATAATATGAAAAATGCACGGTAGGGCGGGGAATAATATATTGAAGGCCTAGAACCCCCAAAATATATGGCACTCGAGGGCCAATGATCGGTAGCTATCTATTCTATATAGGTATAGGGCGCTCCCCCCGGGTATATATAGGGATAGGGGCCGACGGGACGGGCAACCGACTTCAGAAGGTTGAGGGCCCCTCCCTATCTAGACTCTAACTCCTCCAACTCAATTTATATAGGAGGGGGGGGGTGGGGGGGATTATAGATAGGTGGGATGATAGGACTTCCCCGGCCCCCGGGGTGGGTGGGAGGAGACTTAGCCAGTTCTTTCAATCAATCATGTTTCCGTGGGTAGGTGGGGTGGCCTATCTATATATGGGCAGTTGTCGAGTCTTGGCGCCCCGGCTGGGGTGCACTTCTTTTATTGGGTGGGGGGGTTCAAGAAGGGCGGAATTGAAGCCGGCTTCCGACCCGTCTCCTCCCACCCACCGGGCCCATTCAAACATCCTTCTTATCTTGGGCCCTACTCCTGGGAGGTGGTGCACTCCCCATGTTACGTATAGAATCTGCCTGCTGGAATCGACTCCCTGGCTATGAATAGTAGGGGCCCACCCATGTTTCCGTATAGAATCTGGCCCAACGTATATCCGGGCAACGGCAAGTCAACGTGCCCCAATATAGTAAAGGGCCAACCCTTAGGCTATCGCGGTGGGAGGGCAACGGCCCTATATAGACATGGGCCCGTAGGGCGGGTGGTTCATATGCAGGGAAACTATAGTTCTGCACGGCCCTACCATTCTATAGGCTAGTTGTTGTTGGGTTGGGAATAATAGTAGTTCTGCCATTATGGAAGCAGGGTGAGAAATGCCGGAATAGAAGGTCCCCGCTCGAGATTCTATACGTAACATTCATGCCCTTCATTGAAGAACTCAACTATCGATGTGGAAGGTAAGGTGAGCCCCACCCCAGCACTTCTAACGCTGCAGTGGGAGAATGTGCCGGCCCTGGACCACCTTTTATTGCGCATGTAGTGGTTGTTAGAAGGGTAGGGCCATCGCCGCTGATCCGGTTATCAGTTCTGCAAATGCAGCCCTGACCTCGATTCAATAGTGGGCCGCTGGGCAAAATGAATGTGGTCTGTCCCTCCGCTAAGCACACATCCGCGTGAATTCGCTCTTCTTGTGCATGGGGATGGGCGGGGGTATAGTTCCTCCCCCCTTCGCCCCTACAATTCTATGGGGAGAGTCTTCATGTGGATGAACATAGAAGTAACTATCAAGGGTTCGTTGGGTGTTACGGAATGTTATGTTTCTTCCCATCGGTCCCCGGCCCGGTGCCCTACTATTATAAAGGGTTCGTTCGTATCCCCGAATCCTGCTTGTGCGCCTTAGAAATAGTAGGGCAAAGGCAGGAGCTATCAGCGGTGCGTTCATTCTCTCAACTGGAATGAGAGGGGAGCGTCGCATTCAGTTCGGGAGGTGATTCTGGGTGGGAGTAGATATTGTTGGATTCCGAGCCCCCGGGCCCCTACTATTCTATGGCCCTACAATAATCTACCTCTGCACCCGGCCCCCCCCCTTTCTAATAATGGCGGGAGGGCCGGGATTTCTTGTTGCAGCATAAACATCCATTACCGGATGAACACTCAACTGCTTCTTTAGCGACCACCCGCCCTACTATCTAGTTGGGCCCCTACTATTCTATGCGGGCCCCCTACAATAATATGAAAGGGGGCCTGCACGGGCCCTACTATTCGCCTGCCTGAAAAGGGTATTCTATTGTTGCCATTGCCCCTATAGTTCTAGTGGGCAATTCTAGTTGGGGCGACTATGCCCCCCACCCAACCCCACAGGCGTATAGAATCTGCCTTTAGAACCCCTACCCCTACTACTATGGCAGTTAAGCTCCGAGTAGAGATAATAGTATCTACCTAGTGTTAGACTTTGTGCTGAATGGTTGCTTTCATCAAGCTCCCTTTTATCTTCATTCTTCAGCCTTACTATCTATAGGGCAGCCGGAAAGGTTACGGGAATATATATATTGAATTGGCGGTGTTCTCCCAGCAAGCAGAGGAAGAATATGCCCCCCGAATATGAAAAAGGGGCGGGCAATGGACCTTTATAGTTGTTGGGAGGGACTCGATAGTTGGGTGGGTGGCCCCGCCCGGGGCCAGGGCCTCACCTTCACTAGCGTTCAGGTAAGTTCCCTACCCCCGCCCTATTAAAGGGGCCGGGCCCTACGGGGGCAGGCTGATTAATAAGGAACGGCCCACCCGAGCTCAAAGCAATGGGTTCGCCAGCTTATTGAGACATGTGACGTATATAGACAGCTAAGCTTCTATCTAAAGTTGTCCGCAATGAAGAATGGGGTTTCATTAGGCCCGTAATATCATGAATTCCCGGGCCCCATAGAATTTGACCATAGCCCTATATTAGCCCCTTTATATCATCGGCGGGCGGGGAATAATCTGATAATAGGGCCATCCGGACCTCTCTATCTATCTAATATCATAGTCTAGTAGTTAATCCTTTAGTCCGTGGGCCCCCGATGGGCGACTCTGTAGAGCTAGCGGACGGAATGCCATGGCGTTCTTGGAGGGCATAATGAAGGAAGGCAAGCAGAACTGCTGCTGAAAGGAGGATGCTGCGCCAGAAACTACTGCTGTGCTGCTGACAGCCAAGCCCTACTATTCGCGGATCCAGCCGGAAAGGACGGGGAACAATACATCTAAGGAATGCATCGATTGTTGCAAGATTGAAGGAACCAAGCCACACTACCACCAACAGGACGGGAACAGATCTTTTGTAATGCCATTTAAGGGCTGACACCAGTCAGCATCAGCGAACCCCAATTATCTCTTCACCGCCCTACTATTCGCGAAGGGCTGCCCGCTTGCCGACAGACAGATGCCACCACTTCGCCATAGAATAGTAGGGGCCCACGCTGCCGTATGGAGGAACTGTCACTGGCGAGGGCTCTGCCCATGATGGAACAACTAGAATGGGAGTAAGAACCTAGGGGGACTACCTTGAATGGAACCGGGGTGGGAACTTAGGTGGAAGAGCCGGGGCCTTCGGCTCACCTTGTTACATCCATCCACTTGGGCATTAATCCGGCTTAGATCCATACAACATAATTTGCCTGCCGGGGGCCCTTTATATATAGGGGGGGGCCCTACTATTCTCAAGGGCCAGGTATAGATAGGGGGGGCGTGTGATTGAGGTTGTGATGGTTCTGTACGATGGATCCCGAACATGGGATGGTTTATAGTTCGATAGTTGACCGGCCAGATTCTATACGTAACATGCCCGGCTATCCACCAATAGATCGATATGGAGCCCGACTATCTATAGTAGGCGGGAGAGATCGATTGGCTGTTGTGCCGCCTATAATTTATAAGGGCCCTACTAATCTAAGGGGGCCATCTAACCCGACTAGAAACTGTTCCTCATAATAGTGAACGGGCTCGGCCCCCTACCCCCTACCCCCTACCCTACCCTACCCTACCCTACCCTACCCTACCCTACCCTACCCTACCCTACCCTACCCTACCCTACCCTATATTTGAAGGGGAAGGGCCCGCATATATCATCGGTGGCCCTTTTTGATAGTTGCCCGCATATATCATCGGCGGCCCTTTTTTATATAACCCTTTTTGATAGTTGCCCGCATATATCATCGGCGGCCCTTTTTGATAGTTGCCCGCATATATCATCGGCCCTTTTTGATAGTTGCCCGCATATATCATCGGCCCTTTTTGATAGTTGCCTTTTTGATAGAATTCCCGCCCCTTCTATATAGAACCCTTTTTGATAGAATTGAAGGGCCCGCCCTTCCATAATAGTTGTCCTAAAAGCCGGCAACCCGCTATTAGCTAGTTTAGCTAGAACTCCCTTCCTCTGCACAGAAAGCCCAGAGAACAAAAAGGTGGGATTACCAGAGTTAGTGCTATCCGGAGGTGGGGGATGGCCCGGTGAGGGATGCAGCCCCGTAGGGCCTACTATTATAAGGCGGGATGGTAAGAACAACTGTTGCCCGCCACCGAGGGTGTAAAGGATGGCCCCGATGGAGCGTCCCCTCCTGAAGGTGGTGCGTGCTGTCCAAAGGTAATAGGAGGTGCCCTTTCAAATAGTAGGGGAGGTGGTGCTGGGTTTCCATCCATGAAGAGCCTACAATTCTATGGGGCCACCGAGGGTGTGGCCCCGGGGTGAAAGGATGGACGGTGCCCCCACAAACCCCACCGACCATATATTCCTTAGGGAAGGTTCTCAGAGAAGATATTACCAGGTAGGGCCTATATTAGAAAGGGGGGCCCCACCCAGGTAATCAACTATAGCTTAAGCCTCCCTCCGTGTGGAAGGAGAATCACTACCTTCCTAGCTCCTCGTTACCGGGAACAATCCAATGAAGCCGCCGTCTATTCTATATTGAATAACGGGCGGGGAGAACATACATTTGACCGGGGAGGCCCCTACTATTCTATGGATACAATACTGGATAGTTGAATGAAGCTTGTGACCATCCCTCACCCTGCTGCGGTAAGGCTTCTCTACGTGATAGCCTAACAGGCAGGCCCTACTATTCTAATGGGGACAATGAACGATGCTTGCTTTCCTTCGGGAGGAAGGCACCTTATCGACGAGGGGAGGAAGGCACCTTATCGACCGTGGGTGTTCATGGGCAAGGAGACAACTCAACTCTATGTTGGGATGGTCCTCGGAGTTTCGGATGTGCCGGATGGTCGGATGTGCCGTAACAAATCCCAGTGGGTGAGGGATGGAGCCCGGTTCAGGACTTATATCCCGGCCCATCCAAACAGAATGATTCTATCCCGCCTTGTTCTTGTTCACTTTCCTGCTGCCCCCACCCAGCTATGGTTATGGTAGTTTTCCTTCCCCCACCCAGCTATGGTAGATTAGTTGTCGAAGTTAGGCTAGCTCTAAACCCTACCTGACTGCCGTAGGGGCACTCCTTTCTCTTGAGCATGCTTTCTTCCCTTCCCTGCAATTATATAAAAAAGGGCCCCCCGAATAGTAGGGCCCCTTTATAATAGTAGGGGGCTATGGGCGGTTGAGTCCCTTCAACTGCAATCCGGGTAGCTATCATGACGGTCTCTCCCTCCTACAGTTCAGTAATTACTCCCTCCTTTGCTCGGATCAACCGGGGGTGAGGAGCCCTACTATTCTATGGGGCCGTTGGAAGCTATGGCCCGATATAACGTATGCAATATCTACTATCAATAGTAAGGGGGTACCTTAACTACTCAACGTGAAGGCCTGGGGTGCCTACTATTCTATGGGGCGGATACTTTCTTGCCTATAGAATAGTAGGGCGGCCCCGGCTATTATAAAGGGCCCTACGGGGAGGGGGAACTCGCCCTTTAGATAGTAGGGGGCACTTTCTTGCCGTAGGGCTTCCCGATGGTTTCTTGCCCATTAGAATAGTAGGGCCTCGATTGAACCAGTTGAGCCCAGCATCTTCTGCCCTCCCTTATTCAACTCCCTGGAGTTCTCACTCGATAAAGGTGCGTGCCACCTGAGGGCAAGGAATCTACTTTCTCGCCAAACCCGCTACCATAGAATAGGGCGGGGCCCTCCCTCCCCTACTGCTCCTCCCACTCCCTTATAGAAAAGAGGGGCTCCCTGATGCCGTTAACTATGAAGCTTCATAGCTCTCTCTGTGAAGTCCATCTGCTATGCTGCATCCAATGCTGTATCGACGAGAAAGGAATTGAGCTAACGAGGAGCTACTCCTGCCTCCTACACCCCAACCCCACCGACCAGAGGCTGACGCCACCGACCATATTGGCCTTAGGTGAGGGATGGAGAACAACGAGGAGAATGAACTCCCTCCCTAACTAGTCTACTCCCTGCCTCCCTGGGATGGTCCAGCCCCCTTTAAATAGTAGGCACCCTCGGATGGTCCAGCTCCCCGTAGGGCCCTTTATAATATAGGGGGAGTCGTCTCAGGGAAAGAATAAAGGATGGAAGCCCCCTATATTATAAAGGGCCCGGGGGCCGGTTGAACAATTCTCTATCGAAGGTGGAGGCTGTAAGGAAGGCCCGTAGGGGCATCCGGAGGCAAGAAACTAGATTTATACATAGCTGGACTACCGGGGCTTCTATTTTGTTTGGATGGTCCGGTTAGAGAGAAAGCATGCTCGCCTTCCGCCTTATTGCCAATTGTGGGCCCCCTACAATAATATAGAAGGGGCCCCTACCCCTACCCCTACCCCTACCCCTACCCCTACCCCTACCCCGCCCTATTATAAGGGTAAGGGTAAGGGTAAGGGTAAGGGTAAGGGTAAGGGTAAGGGTAAGGGTAAGGGCCCTACGGGGAGGGGCCCTTTTAGAATAGTAGGGCCCTCTCTCCTATAGTTGCTATAACTCCCTGCCTCCTTGATCTCCCTCCTTAGCTGGAGCCTCCTTGATCTCCCGGACCCACGACAGCTTTTGTTCTCGCTCACGGCTTCGGTTTTCTGCTGCATCCACTTTTCCGGCCCGGAAAGAAGTTAGTTATCCCTTCACCCCCGCCCGCCGGTTGGAGAAAAGTGTTAACACCTGTCCTAACTGGCCTAACTGTTTTGTCTCTTGGCCTTCCGGCCCTACAATAATATGAAGGGGGGGCCTGCCCCCATTATAGATAGGGGGGCCCAACCTTCTATAGTTGGGGCAGATTCCCTTGCCGAATAGTAGGGCGCCCTACTATTATAAGCGGGTGGGTGGGCCCCTACCATGGCAATAGGACGTATAGAATCCCCGCCCCCAATTATATAGAGGGGGGCCAGGTTAGCCCTTACCTTCATGCCCTACTATTCTAAAGGCAGAATAGTAGGGGAATCAGCAACTATAGAACTTTAACCCCCACCCAGCGGCTTCCCACAATAATAATAAAGAGGGGGGCTAGCAGGTTAATTAATGGCAGGGGGATGGGTTCATTAATTGTAGTTCGCTAGAATAAGTGCTATAATCTTGACTGGAAGGTATCTCGCCCTACTATTCTATGGGGGTGGGAGGCAATAGTTTACCTACACACATACGCCCCCTATATTCTAAAGGGGCCCTTTAGAATAGTAGGGGGCTAGCCCCCCTCCAATTAGAGTTGCTAGCCCCCTACTATTCTAAAGGGCCCCGGCTATTATAAAGGGGCCCCCCCTATTTTATAAAGGGTTCTATGGGGGCTGGCCCCTTTATAAAATAGGGGGGGCCCCTTTATAATAGCCGGGGCCCTACAATAATCTACCTCTGCATGCCCCGCATATAATAGTAGGGCCCGAACTATAGTGCCGGGCCCTTTATATCATCGGCGGGTAGATTAGTTGCCCTACTATTCGCCTGCATGGGGAATTTTTCTCTCTCAATTCACGTGGCACGAAGGGGCGACCGTCGTTTCTCCCTCTTGGGATTCCGCGTTTCGCCCTATATTATAAAGGCAAAAATGGCCAGATGCACCTCCCTACTTTTCATAGTTCGCCATTGGAGCCCCTACTATTCGCGAAGGGCGGAATAAACTGGAATCCAAGCTCGCCCTATATTATAAAGGGCCCCACCCGCAGGAACTCTATGGGCGAAGAAGCTTTTCCCTCTATCCCTATCCTTCGGGCCCCTACTATTCTATGGGCAAGCAGCCCATAGCTCTATGGATACAGTCCCCGGTGCGACGAAAAAAAAGCACCAATCGCCCATTAGAAGAGTAGGGTGCCCTATGCGAAGCTCCTCCTATCGCTATCAATATGTGGCAGAGAAAGAATGATTCGGAGCCCATTAGAAGAGTAGGGGTCTCCAATAAAGGGCAAGTGAGATCCCGCAACCTTAGGATAGTGGGATTCGGTTGGGGGAGGTTACTTAGGATTAGGTCACCTTTTGCCTCTCTCTCCAGGCGAAGGGGAATTCGACCATGGACTGGTTCTTCATGGTCAGTTTACAGAGATTTATGACAGATAGGTCAGGTCAAGTGGCCTTCAGAAGAGCCTTTGCAGGCAGGCGTATTGAAACTGCAGATTGCACGTCAGTTTGCCCTACTATTCTAAGGGTGCATTGTGGATCGCAGCCAATGGCGCCTTCGAGGTGTCATCATCGCTATCAGAGACGACGCATGGGTCGGGCCCCCCTCCCAGGACTAGATATGGGGTTGCAGAGGACCCTTTGCATAATGAGGTTCCTTTCTGGGAGTCAGACTTCGGGCCTGAGGATGATGACTATACTCAGAAGCGTGAGGCTAGTGGCGATGAGAGTGCGGCCGTAGGGCAAACCTTCGTATCGTGTCGAATGGAAGTTTTCGCCAGAGCGGGCACAGAGCAGCATCGAATCACAGGGCTCAATCAACAGCTTTCTCGGCCCGGCCCGCCAATATAGAGATAGGGCGCATATATAAAAAAGGGCAATAGTAGGGAGATTTCATACTTTCAATTTATTTCAGGATGGAGCTTGAAGCCGGCTGATCTGCCGTGATTGAATAGAATAATTTGGGGAGGAATCTTGTATCCCAGAATTATTATTATTAAGGGTCAGTTTAGTTTGGTCAGTCGTAGGGACTTAGATGCACCTCGGATATGGGCCGCGCCACCCAAAATTATTATATAGGATCAACGACCGGCCTCCCCATAGAATAGTAGGCAAAACATTATCGGGAATGGCCAATATAGAGATAGGGCTAGCTAATAGTCTAGAGTTCTATACGTCTTATCTAGTAGATCTTTTGCGCACGTAACCTGAAGCAAGTTTTGGAGAGCCCTCTATCCTTCAATATCACCGAAATAAGGAATAATTCTTTCTAGAATGAACCCCTAATCGATATTTCATGCCGGATGTTTTCAGTCAGAGCCCTTTATAATATAGGGGGGCCGCCGATTAAGTAGAGATAGGGCATTACATCCCTACTCACTATTATAGAGGTTGAATCCCGGAATTATCTGATGCCGGATTTCTTCTCAATTAATGGGGCCCTAGAAATTCTATGGGGCCGCCCTATCAATTTCAACATTTCTAATAAAGGGGTTTCAGTGCAGCAGATGCCCTCAACTAACCACTCCCCGTTGATTGGTCGGACCATGCGGGGTTGGCCCCATTAGAATAGTAGGGCGGTTACTACTATCTACTACAGAAGGGATATGGCTATAAATAGCCACCAGAGAACAGAGAGAGATGGGTTCTATTTCGACTAGCGTTTTCAGTATCCATGCATCGAGGCCCTATTTTCTATTATTCAAGCGGGCGGGGCCGCATCTTTGAGAATAATGCCCTACTATTCGCCAGGGGAGGGGCCCCATTAGAATAGTAGGGGCCATAGAATTTCTAGGGCCGCTTCGATTGGGTCAATTCGGAATGCATGAAGGCCTTTGCCTATAGATTAGTAGGGCCGAAGGATAGACTAGTGAAGGCGCCAATCTTGGTCCCTCTGGATCGGAAGAAGCAATTCCATGTGCATGTAGACGCCAGCGGCATAGCGATGGGCTTCTAACCAAGCGGGGGATGTGGATCACCCCATACATTTTGCCAGCAAGGAGCTTCAGCAGGAAGAAGCTGGTCACGAAACAGGAGGCGCTAAAGTACCTGATCACCAAACCAGTAATACAGGGCAGGAGATTACGCTCATGTTGTTCCAGGAGTTCTCATTCAGGGTGGTGGTCGACGTTGGGGCGCCAGAACAATGGACCATATTTGCTGTCGAGGATTGGGGACGGGGAGCCTTACTATCTATAGGGGGACCCGTAGATGATGATTTTCCAGGCGCCAATCCATTTTGAGTGGAAGCGGTACCAGAAGAGCTGGAGGCCCTACTATTTGAAGGGCAGCATTCGTGGTTCCACCAGGTCCGTACCCCCGGCGGAGAAGCTGGAGCATACATACTTTTGGAGCCGCATGTGTCTATCAATCCATAAGGCTAAACTAGAAAAGTAGATAGATATATTAGGGTATATCCGGTGGTTGGTGCGTGCAGTGCCAATATAGAGATAGGGCAACGAGGTCTCACTGATTGATGGTTATCGTCGATAGATAATTTCTCCTGCGTCCGCCCAATTATAGTTATAGTTCGGCCCCTATTATTTAAAGGGCCCTACATTAATTCCCGGAGGACCCGGGTGGGAGGAGATAGAGGAGAATACGGAATTTGACACCTGCTCGTGTGTCTGGCTATGAACAAAGTGGGGAATGGGTCGGGTACTGCACACTACTCAGACATTGGGTCTGACGGGCATCCAATGAAACAGTGTCACAGACGGAGCCGGCTTATGGGTCGGAGCCCTTTTTTATATAGGGCCCTCCACTCCCGACCTTACGGAAGCCCATAGAATAGTAGGGCCCATTTGAATCTATTCATAACACCATAGCCCCCTTTATAATATAGGGGGGCCCTCCCTACTATTATAAAGGGCTATTGTTGCCCGGCGGGTTAAAGCGAGTGAGTGTGAATGGGGCCTGCAGTGAAGAGGCTGTAGGCATCTATTCGCCTGATCCCTACAGTGGAATGGTGGGGATCGAACAGAATAATATAATAATAGGCTCGGCCACGGCGCATAGAGGGGGGCACATCTGAGGGGCGGGCCGAGCAGGAACGCGCGTGAGAAACGTCTATAATCAAATCCACTAACTCACCACTCACACAGGATCAATTGTGGTATGCTTACGAGACCAGCAACCGGAATAAGAGGCATATACAGGTGATCCGTGTAACAACAAACAAATGTTTCCGTCTATAGTGTACTCGTTTCTCCCCCCTCCCCAAGTGCGTCTATAGGTTGAACTGAAGGGTGATCCGCATCTCTCTCCAGGCGATCCCCTATTGGTTTCGCTGAGTTCCCTGTAAGCCGGGAGGAGCCCGTGTGGGTAAGGGTCTTCCACTGCAAAAGTTCCCCTCCTCTGAGAACCCCTTTAGAATAGTAGGGGGTTGCTCGGTTTTAATTCGGTCTAAAAGTGTGTTTCTAAAAGGAAGTATCCCTGATGGAATATGTATCCCCAGCCCTATATTATAAAGGCGTGCCGTCATCCTTACCTTCATTTCATTTAGGTAAGGGATAAAACGGTGTATTTGTTTTTAGAAGCGATTTTGCTTGCGCCCTACTTTTCTCCACCCCTGCCTCCGGGTGACTGAATTCGTGTTTCGATCACTATACCTATAACTGCGAGAAAGGCCATCAACTAATACGTATATAAAGCTATCCGTCGCCATAGTTCAGATAGGGGCCCTCCCACTGCCATTATTCTGCAGGGTGATAAATGAGAAACTACCGCCCTATAGTTGAGAGTAGGGACCCGGCACTACAGCTATAATCTCATTCCCCCCCACCCACTATCATTCCCCCCCCCTCTTCTTTCTAGAGTTGTGTTTATATCGGAGATGGGGGCTCGATAATATCGGAGATGGGGGATTATATACGCAACATGCCCCACCATAGAGGATAGGGCCGGCTCTCCCTCCTCGTCTGCCTTGTGCCCCCTCCTGTCGATATGGCGCCGGATAGGGGGATCCCCAACTGTAACCGGCATTTTCGGGGAATAGCCGTGGTGTTGAGTGAGAGCCAATCGGGCTCTCATTGAGGGAGCCATTGGAAGGTTACTAGAACACCGGAAACGAAGACTACCCGAGCTAATGACAGAGGCGAAAAGACCTTCCAGCCAAGTCCCATTGATTGATCATAACGATATCGTGGAAATGCTGCACGAACCCGGATATACAGGAACGGAAAGAAGATCACCTTGAGACTAAACCAGATGGAGCCCGGGATCTTATTTAATATGGGAAGATCTAGGATAGGCAGCCAACCTCCTGGAAAGAGCAATGTACATAGACTGGGTGAGTAAGGATGCAGCTCCGTGGACCGCTCGTCGGGCCGGATAGGTGGTGGTATCACACCCTTCTCAAAGCAACCGTACGTGACACTCTCGCGTCATACGGCTCCGTCCCGGGGACCAACAGATACACCTAAAGCCGGATCAAAGTCTCTCCACCCCCCTACTATTTATCTGGGCAAACAATCCAATCTCGTCTCGCCCCCCAACTATATGAAAAAAGGGCTTTGCGGGCAGCCGCATACTTTTTTCGAGACTAGATTCTATATGTAACATGCCCACCGGAGACCCTTTCAATTTATAGGGACCATTGAGATATCAACTAATCTAAAAGGGGGCAAGCCCTTTAGAATAGTAGGGGAGAGAGAACAAACAACAACAACAACTATAGGGGGGGGCGTCTAAGAGAACACGAAATCCATATGTTAGGGAGGTTACGATCTCGACTAGCGAACTGAATACTGGATAAATACACATGGATGCCCCTACCTCTATATATAGTCCAACATCGCTCACTCCATCTGTTCCCCTAAGACGAAAGAACAGGCACAGCTTTTGTCCTTAAACCGTTCCCACCCCCCCCACCCCAAAGAATTCGTTATCTACCGCCGCTCCCTCCCACTGCACCGGCCCCTGCAGGCCGGCCCCCTACAATAATCTACCTCTGCATGCACCGGCTTCTAGAATAACCCTCTGAACCGGCCCGTAGGGGTAGGGCCTTAGAATAGTACGGGCCCGCATGCACACTGCCATTATGAAGCAGGGTGATAAATGCGGGCCCATGGGTGGGAGGGAAACTAGCCGTTCCAACCCCACACACGGTGGATATAGCCGTTGCCCCCCCACTCGTGTGCGGGGATGGCCCTACTATTATAAAGGCGGGGGGTTATATTGCCCCCCCACCCATCCCCACTTAGCCCCCCACCCTGCCAGGGTGGAAAGTGACGGGGGGCCGGGGGTGCATTTATACGCTCGATCGGCTACGATTTCTTGCGGCGCGCGCGGCAAGTCCTAGCATTAGTATGAGTTCGTTGACCGCGTAAGGGCAATCCATCTTGATGACGAATTCCGCGATGACGAGAAATAGGAATTAATCGTTCGATGTCTGCTCGTTTGACCTTCTCCAATTCCCAACGAACAACATAATCTCGGCCTCGACCTATTATTTGTTCAAGTCGGTCGATCTGATACTTAGTCGACTCATTCACCCTTATGTTCTCACTGAGACCCAATCGATAACGAACCTGAGTGGCTTCTTTGGGTCCAATTCCAAAAATTTCGGTTGGGGCGATTCTTACTTGTCCACTGGGAACTAATCTAGTTCCTAGTACTAAATGTGACATTATTGACTCCTTCCGCGGTCCTCCCGGCTGGAATCATGAATAGTAGAGGTAGAGGTCAGGGTCAAGGTCGAGCGCGTACTATGCCCTCGAAGTGGAATTTCTTATTTGTTTGTTCCTAGTCGTCATGGTGCAGAGAGAGATCGATGAAGAAATGGATTGTTCCCTTCGCAATACCGCCATAGAATTGTAGGGCGGGCCCCTTTTTTATATAGTTGCCGCCTATAGAACTATATAAAAAAGGGGGGGCTCCCCCTAGGCTGCAATAGTTCGGTCAAGAAAGCCCTATTTTAGAAAGGGCGGCCCCCCATATATAAAAAAAGGGCACATGCCCTACTATTGTTGGGGCGGGGCCCCCGGATCTTGTAGAGTCTCTATCCTCTGATATGTGACGTATATAACCGCCCCTACTATTTGAAGGGAAGGGCGCCCATAGAATAATAGGGCTGGCCCCATAGATCTATAGGGCGGGCCCGTTCCCTCTGATCATCTGTACGTAACATGCCCGCTTCAAAAAGTACTTGACTTGGTGGTGCACTCCATAGAATAGTAGGGGCCTGCTGTTCGGGCAGTTGTTGAGTGATGTTGGGTAGGTGGTGCACTTCGGCTTATGTCCTGTGTTCGGTATAGAATCTGTTGTCGACCCTACGGGCGCTCTCGCAGCAGAACTGGTGGTTTTGTTTTGAAGAAAAGCGGATTCCCCTATAGATAGTAAGGGCACTTCACCTTCCCTTAGAATAGTAGGGCCCCATGAACCATAGGAACCCCGGATTGCCGCCTTTATCTTCCACATGCCATAGAATAGTAGGGGCCTTTCCTATAATTGAATTCCCACCCACCCGTTCCCCATAGAATAGTAGGGGCCCACCCCCCCTACAGCTGCGTTCGACGAAGATTACGTGATAACCGGTAGGGCCCCTATTATTTGAAGGGCCTCCCACCCCCGAATAGTAGGGCCATAGAATAGGGCGGGGCCCCCCCACCTACTTTATCTTCCGGGTGTTCAATTCTATCTCCCATCCCAACCCGCCCCGGCAACTAATCTTCCTCTGCATGCATGCATGCACCGGGGGGGCGCCAGGCCCCTACTATTCTAAAGGGGGGCCCGCCCTTTATATATTGGGGGCCGTTGCCCTACAACTTATTATAAGGGGGTAAGGGGGTGGGGGGTTCTATTGGCCGCAAACTACCCCTGGCCCCTTTAAATAGTAGGGGTAGGGGCCCACCCACCAACTATAGAAAGGAAGGGGGCCTCCCGACCACTTTATCTATTTCCGGCTACACGATCGAAGGCGTTGGTCGAGTGTTTCTCTGAATCCCTCTCCCTGAACCTATCAGTTCAGAGCTAAAGCCCTAACGGTCGAGTCATTTCATCTCAATGCAGACCGCGACCCCAACAACCCTTTAATCATCGGTTCAAGCCTCGTATGCCATGAAGCTATTCTGTAACATCTCTTTCTCGTGCATGAGGTTTTCGTATCGGATTCCCCCCCATCCTCGTGTGTGGGGATGGGTGGGGGGTCAAGTAGCCAATCCCATGCTGGAATATCCCCCCACTCCGTAACCCTCTCCTGGTCTTCATAGCCACCTGTCCAGTTGCCCTACTATTCTAAAGGTGATCGGATCTACCCATAGAACCCTTTATAAAATAGGGGGGGGCCCTTTAGAATAGTAGGGGGCCGGGAGGGGTGATGACATAAAGAAGACTTTTCCTCCCCTACTATTTGCCAGGGCTACGGCCCCCCACCCTCGCGTTCAGTCTGCTGGTGGGTCAGTCGAGTTGGACCGGTCGGTCGATTCCCTTGCCGTTGTGATGACCCGATGATGAAATAATGCCGTACCTGAAATGCGACTACCTGGCACATGGTCGGGTGGGCTACGAACCCTATGCCAGTATCCGATGGTGGGATTGCGAATAAGTCTCCCCTGAAAACAAGACCCCCGCCGATTCTTGCCGAAACGACTAGAATTGCCCTACTATTCTAAAGGTCGCCGGCCCGGGCCGTTTGGTCGGGGTGGGCGGGAGGATATAGTTGGGGTGGGTGGCCCCTTTAGCCCTCCAACTATAGTCCCTGGGGTTCTAGCTATTTATCTTCCAGGGGCCCGGCGGCGAACTCAAATTAGGCCGCGTGTGTGTGGGCCCCCCACCCTAGCCTCCTGAGCCCCTGCCATGCCCTCCTTCCTATACTATCTCCTCCTGGGGGTTATAGCCATTTATCTTCCAGGGGCCCGGCGGCGAACTCAAATTAGGCCGCGTGTGTGCGGGGATGGGTGGGGGCGTGTGTGGGGATGGGTGGGAAGAGAGAGGGCGTGACGAATGATTCAGCCCCTACCATTCTATAGGCCTCCCCTGCATATCCGAACATAGCTTAGCTATTGATTCATTCCCCTTCAAATAGTAGGCCGAACAGCCCATATGTCTCTAGGGCGGTCATAGCCATTGATTCCGAACAGTCCTCTCGAACACGATGAAGTGAAGCCCAGCCCCTATATTAAAAAGGGCCCCCCCCCTGCCCTTTATAATAGTAGGGCCGAGTGCCTTCATTGACTAAGCTCTCTCTGGCCCTTAGAATAGTAGGGCTGGATACTGAGCTAGGACTGAAGACTAAGCCATATCGTACGATAGGGGTTAGCGGTGCCTATCTCCCTATCTCAGTAACGGGATGATTCTCCGTTAGGCGAGTGTCGATTGATTGAGTACACATCCATCCTAGCATAAGTGATCTTGGCCCGTAGGGGCCTCCCAATTAACCTCTGCCCCGCCCCTACTATTCTATGGCATGGGGGCCCTTACGGCGAGCTTTATCTTTCACGATGCCCTATCTTCCTATCTAGAGAAAGGTCCTACTATTCTAAGGGCACTGGGGGGGGAATATGTTTTTTCCCGGGGGTGTTAAGGGAGATAAAGTTATTTGTACTGGTCAACTCTTCAGCTAACGGATAGACTAGACTCTTGAGGCTACCCTCTCTACCGCTACTGGGCACTCCCGCCTAATGGATAGGCCCCGATGAACCCTACCCCGTATATAGCTCTATAGCTCGGGGGAGGGTCCCTCCCCGTAGGGCCCTTTATAATATAGGGGCGGCAGTTCTAGTTATAGATAGGGCTATGATAGACCTGTACCGTATATAGTCAGTCTGAAGTCTTGATCCGCTGGATCGCCTTTAGAATAGTAGGGCTGCACACCACATCACAGATCGACCATTCGGGGGAACAGATCAACCCAACCATTCGGAGCAACGCCCATAGAAACTAGCCTATAGAATGGTAGGGGCCACCAGAGCCCTACTATCTATAAGGCTCGATTCCCAACCCGGGAGGCTATAGATGCGAATAGTAGGGGCCCTGCACTATAATCCCCACCCAACCCGGGCCCCTACCATTCTAAGGTAGTCATATGGGTGGGGGGCCCCTACTATCTATAGGCAACTAATCTACCTCTGCACCGACTATAATTCCCACCCTGCATAGGGGTGGGGGGGGGAGGTAGAAACGTTGGGCCCCTACCCCCGCCCGGGGCCAGGGCCCTACGGGGTAACGGCTATTGCTTATGAATGCAGGTTTCTACCTTCAAATAGTAGGGGCCGTGGTGCATAGGGAATCACTAGATCTGGGTTGGGTGGGGATTATAGGGGGGATGGGTCAATTAATTGTTCATGTGGGATCCTTCTATCTCCCCCCACCCCGCATGCAGGGTGGGGGGCCCCTACTATCTATAGGCTAGTTTCTATGCAGGGGCGGCTCTGCAGGCACTCCCATTATCTGGGCTAGGCTCTATAGAAATTCTCGGGACTCAGAGGCGGAGGTTCATCGGCAGGCACCCCTTCTATAGATAGGGCGATAGGGATAGGGCGGCTGCTGTATAGAGAATAGTCGGGCCCATAGAATAGTAGGGGCAGGGGTGGTGGGTGTGCTTGAGGACTCAAATTCGTCTCTGCCCCGCCCCTACTATTCTATGGCATGGGGGCCCTTACTATTCATAGGCATTAGATAGTTTCGTTATGCATGCTCTTCATATGAAGAGGACGAGGCCCTCTATATCTATATGATATGCGCATGAAGACAGCTCTAGCTCTAGCTCTAGTTATGCATGATATATCCATTCTCCCATAGAATTGTAGGGGGATCTGGAGGCCCCCTATCTGGATACGATATGTATGCTCGGCCGACTGCAGTTGATATATGGGATAGGACGAGGGCCCCTATTAGCGGGTCGAGTGGCCCCCTCTTTTATATTATTCGGAGTGCCCTCCACCTCATATGAAGTCTGGATAGGGGGTCGGACCATGCAGTTCATCGAGTGCCCATATATAGAGAGGGCCGTTGCCATAGCCATATAGATATCCATACACTCCATCACGAATCGGAGAATAGAGAGATATTCTCTATGTGCCTATCCAAACTATGGGGAAGCCGCCGTAGGGCTAAGCCGGATGCTTGGCCTTTCTAAAATAGGGCGATCAACCTCTACTCTAGACCCCCTGTAGTTTATTTAGGCAATACGGATGGATGCCCCGTCTCCTCCCACAATTGAATCTGAGGGGGCTCTGCATGCCCTACAACTTATCAACTTATAATGGGGGGTGGGGGGGGCCCTACTATTATATGCGGGGGGCCCTAAAAGGGTTCTATGGCTACCGGTCCAGAGTACAGTTCAGCCCCTTATAATAGTAGGGTAGCCTATATTATAAAGGGCCAGCACCACGAGGGGAGTGTTATAGTTAACTACCCACCCTTATGTTGAGTTCCGGACCCCAACAACAACAAGAACCCAGCCCCCTACAATTCTATGGGGGGCCCCTTACTATTTTAAGGCGAGTAGGCCCGTAGGGCAATAGTTCCCCAGGATGGCCCTACTATTCTAAGGCCGATAGGATGGACTTTCTTTCTCCGGGATGTTCTGTTGCCTGATCCCCTACCAGTTCATAGCTCTCCCTCAACAACTCCGATTAGGTGGCTGGAGGATGGGTAATGAAACTAGTTCCAACTCCGCCCCTACTATTCTAAGGGCCCTACGGGGGAGATCGAGATCGAGATTGAGTTCCAACTCGCCCTATCTATAACTCTGGCCCGATTGATTGTTTTCTGCCGACCCCAATATAGTAAAGGCCTCCGGGTGTATGGATATGGGAGTGGGAGGCAAGATCTTGTTGGAAGGAAGGGAGGTTATTGTTTCCTTCATTCACCCTCGGCCCTATATATTCTATGGGCATAGTTGAAGGGAAGGGAAGGGAAGATAGTTGAACTCCCCCTACGGGCCTCCCACCCCTTGCCGAATAGTAGGGAACTCCCCCTACTATTTGAAGGGCCTGGGGCCGGCTATGACTGTCAAACAAGCCCATGACGGTGCAGAAGGAATACTTTCTTTCCTCCCACCCAGCCGAAGCATTGTTGGCCCACCCGGATAGCCGGAAGTTGAGAGGATATAGGAATAGGTTACGGTAGATGCCGGTTGGGTAAGCCAGGCCCTACTATTCGGCAAGGGGTGGGAGGATGGGCCCCTAGAAATTCTAGGGGGCTGATCGGATCTATGGATCGAGCCCTACTATTAGATTCTTCTCCAGCCGGAGTTAAGTATAGCCGGAGTTAAGTCTAAAATCAACGACTTAATCGAGTTCAGTATAGAATTTCCATCCGGGGGTGCCAACTATCTATTCTCGGCCCAGGGAATCATAGCCCATCCTTCAGCATTGTTGGGGGTAAGGGACCATCCATCCGGAAGAAAGTAGTTTATTAGAAAGGCCGCGTCTCGGAGAATTCTACTATCCTTCTTGCCTCCCTGCCGGGCTCCATCCTTCACCCTCGGCTCGGTAGGAGTAGTTGATTAGTTCCTCCATCCTGGGGCAGGCCTTTACTATATTGGGCTACCCGCCTTCAAATAGTAGGGCACGGGCAAGGATGGGAACTCCATAATAACTATCCCTCAACTATTCCTGTTGCGGGTTCCAACTCCCCCCACTATATAAAAGGGCCCTACAATTCTATGGGCGAGATTGAGTTCCCCGGGGCCATAGAATAGTAGGGGCGGCCTATAATAATTCTAAAGGCAGATTCTATACGTCACATGGGCCCCATAGAATTGATAGGGCCCCTCGCAATATAATATAAGCCCTCTGCCGGGAATAATAGAATAAAGGGCGGTGCCCGAGAATTGAGGTAGATTATTGTAGGGCCACCCAACGATTACTATGAAGCACTATAGTTCCCACCCAACCCAACGGCAGCAGCGGCCCCTCAATTCTATGGTTGGTCTCGGCCCCACCCCTCCCAAGGGTAGGTTGTTAGGCCCCCTACAATTCTAATGGGCCGGTTCCAGCTTCAAGTATTCCTGTTTGGCCCACAATGATAGGGATAGGCTCATGGGGTAGGTTTCCGATAGGCGGGGTGGCCCTAAACTAATCTTCCTCTGCACGCACCGGCCCTCTTTTCTATTATTCGGGAGGAGATAGTTGGGAGGGACTATAGTTGGGTGGGCCCCTTTCTTTATTATTCTAGGGTTAGACTAGATTCTAGATTCTATACGCCTGGCCCGCCCGGCGGGGGGCGCCCACCCGGCCCCTTTCAATAGTAGGGGGTAGGGGTAGGGCCTTCAATTGTTTCGTTAGGGCCCGGGTAGCGAGGGAGCCCCGGCTGTCTAGTTGGGAGCCGCCTTCTGAACTCTATTCTCCGATCAGCCCTCACCTCCGGTGGTGCAGCGGTTCAGGCTGGAGGAAAAGTAATGCTGGTATACACCCACACCCACACCCACGGTTGGAGGAGCCTAGACTAGTTGGGAGGCAATAAGAAAAATGAAAGCATGCTCCCTATATAAAAAAGGCCTTCCGCCAACTATATAAAATGCGGGCGGGCTTACCTTCATTTCATTCAGGTAAGGGATAAAAAGGTAAGGGATAAAAAGGCAGGCCCTACTATTCTAATGGCAGAGGTCAGGGGATCGGTCAGATTCTATATGTAACATGAATGCCCTTTATAATATAGGGAGGGAGGGCCCAGAATTGTTATTGTTTCTAGATGAGAGAGAGGACCGCAGAATTGTTTCTTTGCCCAACAATTGTGAATTGTTTGTTTGCTCGGGAGGGACATATTCTATACGTAACATGGGTGGGAGCCCTACCCCCTACTATTGCCCTTTTTTATATATGCGCCCGGGGCCGCTGCTTGAAATAATGAGACGCTGCCTACTATCTATAAGGCCCGCTTCATTGGCGGCTGTTAGCTTGAACCGCTGCCCCTATATTATAAAGGGCCCTACTATTCTAAAGGCGCAAAACTTCATGAGACGCCGGCCGCCCCGATAGGGCCCTTCTTCTTTATAGTTGGCTGCAAAACTGGGGAACATCCCAATTGGAAAGTGTTCACCGGAAGATGGTAGAATCCGGTGTATCCCAGTGTTGTTGGGGGGTGTTGAGTTGGCTTGTTGGGTTGGTAGGATGGGTCCTCCCGGCTGGGTGTGGTTCAAAGGGTGTGTTGGACGCTGCCAAACTGGATTCTCCAAGGAGAGGCCCTTTACTATATTGGGCTCAACTGAACCTTAGCGCCCTCCGAACTTTCTTTTAGGGGGGTGTGGGGAATCAATAGTTGGGGGTGGGGAATCGCCCTTTCAATAGTAGGGGGGCTGGTGAAGCAAGCGACCTTTCGACCTGGCCCCGGGCGGCCCTAACCTTTAGAATATTATTGATTCCGTGTCCCGAATTCCGGGGATTTCTAGTCCCAGCTTACCTATTTGTTCCGGTTCGGAGGCCCTACTATTTATAAGGCACTCATCTGAATGAAATGAAGATGAGGAGCCGCTGGTTATACCACTTTCAAGTTGCCCTACTATTCTAAAGGGCGGGAGGCCCTACGGGCGAATCCACCAAGTGCAGTCGGCTTGAGATCGGAGAATGATCGCATGAGCATTATAAACGATGCACTATCTAGAGTGCCCGGCGTGCGCCCTACTATCTATAGGCGATCGATCGATGCCCCGGGCGTGGATTCACCCTCACCTACGGCCCCTACCCCCGCCCGGGGCCAGGGCCCTACTATTCTATGGGCCTGCAAGGGCAGAATCAGAACCAGTATCTATAGTACCAGCAGAACCAAAAAGAGCCCTACTATTCTATGGCCCCTACCCCTACCCCTACCCCTACCCCTACCCCTACCCCGCCCTATTATAAAGGTAAAGGCCTTTAAAGGCCTTTAAAGGTAAAGGCCCCCCCTACTATTAAAGGGGCCCTTTTTATATAGTTGGGGGGCCCTACTATTGAAAGGGGAGTAAGCTAGAGCATAGGTTGAAGCATATGAGCCCTACTATTATAAAGGGCCCTACGGCATCGGATCCAGTAGTCAATACATCAGCAGAGACAGAGGCATAGGTCGCGTAGGCATAAGTTGGGACAGAAGCAAAGCAAGCAAGAGCTGGCAGGTCGTGTTTACCTGGTTCCAGCCGGCATAGAAAAAAGAGGGCCCCGCTTATCAATCTCCTATCTATTAGGTCACTACTCTCCACTTGCCCCGTAGGGCACTTGCTGAAACGACTGATGCTGGGCCCTACAATTCTATGGGCCCGCGGTAGGTCAAACCATAGAATGGAGACGGATCGTCGAGTTCTTCTATACGTAACATGCCCCCGGCTATTATAAAGGGGCCCAGCCGGGGAAGCTATAGGGACGTCGATCGCCCTTCAAATAGTAGGCAGGTTTCGACAACTTTATGCCCTATATTATAAAGGGCAAACAAGGAAAGGACTGCGCTGGGCAGGCTCGACCCAAGATGACTGCATAAGCGGTACGGGCTCGCCAAGATAGGAGCGTAGCCGTATGCGCCTAACTACCTCATTATGGATGGGCCCTACTATTTATAAGGGCAAAATGAGCAGTATGCATCAGATATTTTAATGCCTCTAGCTGATCCCGCCTATATTATAAAGGGCCTTAGCTTATTAGTAGCTGGACTTCCTTATCTGTTCCCTATTGGATATTTGCCTGCCCATAGAGAGATAGGGCATTAGCATAATGGAATAAGTGTAATTACATATATAAAAAAGGAGAAGCCCTTTATTCTATTATTCGGCGAGGCGCCTTCGGGGCCATTTCAATGCCAATGATTGACCTTTTTTTCAATGCCTTAGAGAGATTTGGCAATGAGTGGTCGAACTTAAGCGGTACAGTTAGTCCAATCCCAATCCTATGTATGAGCCCTTACTATCAATAGGGGCGTTACAGTGAGTTCAAATCCCTTGCCTTATGAGTTTGGTAGGGCTCAGCTACTGTGAGTGGTAGGGCCCCTTTATAATAGCCGGGGGCAGTGGTAGGGCTCTGCTAAGCCAAGTATTCGTAGGAAAGGTCTCAGCTACTGTTCTGGTCTTCTTCGCCGGGGGGCGATGCCCTACTATTCTATGGGCTCGGTGGCCCCTACGGGCCGGCCCTTTATAATATAGGGGCAAAAATCAGATTGCTTTCAGTTCCACCGATAAGCTCCCCTTTCGTACCCGTGCCTGTTTCTATTTACTTAGGAACAGTACAGCTCGAAAGTCCATTAAAGAGTTATTAACCGATCGAACTGGCCCTACTATTCTAAGGGCTGAGCGATGGGAATCAGAGGGGATCAGAGTCCCAGCCCTTCTATGTCTCTTTATGAGCGAGGGAGTCTCGGCCCAAGCAAGGTCTGGTCCTACCGCCCTTTATAATATAGGGCAAGCATCAAAGCTATTCTAGAAGGCCCTTGGCGAATAGTAGGGCAACTATATAAAAAAGGGCGAATAGTAGGGCCACTTAAATAGGGCGGGCCGGCCCGGCCCTACTATTCGCCAAGGGGAAGCAGGCACAGAGGCCACAGAGGTAGCATAAGCATCAAAGGCAGGGGCTTCAAGGGCTTCGGTGGGAGACCCAACTATATCTAAAGGGGGGTCATCAACTGAATCTCGAATAGGAAGGGGTGCCGGGCGAGCCCTATAAATTGAAAGGGGCCCTAACGACTGTTTTCTAGCGCCGGGGGAGAAAGAGAGAATTAATATGTATGAATAGATATGTTGGAGGCGCATATGGATTAACAACCAACGCCGCCCTTTAGATAGTATTTTCCGCCGCTGGTATGAACGGATATGTATCTTTAACTGGCCCTACGGGGGCGAGAATGAGTACAACTGGAAAGCGAGGGTGATAGGCGTGGCTGGAACAACTTATAGCGAACTGGACGACCTGCCTATACGACTTAGCTGCCTTAGAGCAACTATATAAAAAAGGCCGCCTGCGGCCTACTATTCTAAAGGGGGCCGGAACTGAAGCACGCACTCCTTAGCTTCAATAATCAATATATCCCTATAATATTGTAGCAAGTCATAAGGCGGGGCCCCTTACCTAGTCGGCGACGCCTCCCTTGTAGCAAGTCATAAGTAAGAATGAATCTCTCCCCGGACGCACGCCCTACTATTCTAAAGGGCAGTGTGTTTGGCTGGAATAAGAAAACTATCCCCGACAGTGTTGATCTCCAGTCAAGACTGTGCCCCCTCTATAGAATTGGGGCCCGCAGATAGGAAGGATAGGGCGGGAACGAACAAACGAACAAACAGCCATCACTGGAATAACTAGCCCGCCTTGCCGAATAGTAGGGGAATAGTAGGGCCCATGTTACGTATAGAATCGAGCCCTACTATTCTAAAGGCGGGAGGAGATAGTTGGGTAGGATGGGCGCCCATTAGAATAGTAGGGCCCCTTATAATAGCAGGGCATGCGGGAAGATAGTTGAACTCAAGTTAGTTCTCCTTGCCCTGGACAGCATAAGTTCAGGATGGACCGGAGCTTCAATCCCGCTTCAATTCCTCGGCCTTCTGGTAATCTTGTTCTCTGGGCTTGCCAGATATATAGATAGGGGGCCTGCTGATTGAACCTCGTTCAATTAATCCCTCATCACCCCCGCCCGGTAGCTGGAGCTATCTCTCTTGCCTCCCACCTTAGGCAGGAAAGAAACCAATTCCGTCTCCTCCTCCGGTGAAATCAGCGAGCATGCTTTCATTTTCGCCCTACTATTTATATTCTAGGTATACAATTTGAATAGAACTGGATGGAAGGTCCATATAATCCTTAGGGCTCGAAGGATTGTTCGGAGGGAAGGAAGGTCCTCCGGAAGGTAGGACAAAGAAAGATAGATCCGGAAGGTCCATATCCAGCAGCCCGAGCTCCGCAGTTCCCCAGTGTTCCTTTGCACCGGGCTCCAGTCGTCCAGAGAGATCGATTGAATTCTACTCCCTAGAATACTATGGAGCCGACGAGCGAAGGGGGGAACTATACATCTTTCTCTCAATCCAATGCTGTTACCATCAGCTATGGAATCCGCCTAAGATGTTACGTAGATAATGAGTCAAACTATATCCTCCACCATAGAATAGTAGGGGAATAATAGAATAGTAGGGCTCGATTCTATACGTAACATGTACTCCCTTCACCCCCGCCACCCTGCATTCACCCCCGATATGCCCTACTATTATAAGGGGCCCCCGGTCCAGTTCAGCCCCTTATAATAGCAGGGTAGCCTATATTATAAAGGGCCAGCACGCACCACGCAGTAAGATAGCAGGTTAGTGAAAGGAGGGAGACACCCCGTCTCCTCCCACCCCAACCTTCGTAGGGAATTCTAGAGCAGCAACTAGAAAGAACTCCGCCTACACGGAGCAAGAAAACGCCCTCCTTCCCCAACCCGCATGCTCGCTGATTTCACCGGACAGAAAGAAACAAAGGATGCACTGGGGCCTAGAAAGGTAATTAGACTAACTACCGGGCCCATCCTTCACCCCCGGTGTGGGATAATGCTTCTTCCTGAACCCCGCCCGCCCGACTAGATCTAAAGGGGGACTTCCTTCAAGTTGAACTCTATTATCGATCTCGCCTTTTCTCTCTGCTGGGAGCACCGTGTTCATGGGCAAGGCCCTTTAGAATAGTAGGGCTCCAACTAGTTCCTATCAATTCTATGGCCTTCCGCCCTTCAAATAGTAGGGGCCGCATCAATCTAGGGCCATCACTGCTGCAGCAGGGAAGGATGCTCGCCCGGGAGCCTTCATTAGATTCTTCATTGATTCCACGGGCCCACCTCAACAACAACTACGTAGGGTAGGGGCCTCCCTCGCTCGTGAATTCTCCCATCCAGAAGAATAATATAATAGTAGGGCCGGTTGCAAGAATCTAATAATAGGCCAAAAGTAGGGCAAACCGAATTCCTAGCTGCTATCCCGCCCGCACCACCGGTTGAACTATCCCGCCCGAGTGAGGCCCTAACCTTCCATCCCCCTTCAAATAGTAGGGCTATCCCGATGAACACCCTGCTGCGGTAGGGACTAATCCCAATAACACTCCGAGCCCTACTATCTATTGTTGATCCTGCATGAGAATACTTTCTTGCCGAGGGGGGCGCCACTATCTCCTCCCACCGGGCCCCTACCCCCTACTATTAAAGGGGCCAGGCCCTACTATTCGGCAAGGGGGAAGGCCAAGATTGAAAATTATTGGCCTATTCTACTAGGCCTATAGTTTCAAAGGGCCTCCCACCCCCGGTTGTATGGTTCTAACAGGAAACTAGAATGGGGGATATTAGCCTATTGCCGGAATAATAAGTAGATTAGTTGGTTGCCTCCTTCCACGGTTCTCAGGAAGGGGTGTGGGTTCGAATCCCACCTAATCTGCCCTTACCCAGATAGATAGAGAGGCCCTTCAAATATAGGGGGTATGCAGGGGTAGGGGCCATAGGGCTACTTTTTTCTATAGTTGACTCCCAAGTGACGTGGGTTACACCAACCTTGGGATAGTCCTATGCGGAGGTATCCCCGGGGCTATCGTTTGTCACGGGGAGCAACTCGACTCAGCTCAGCCATACCTTATGGGGGTATACGGTAGAAGGGACCCAGTGCTATAGTGAACAGGAAGGGGCAGTAAAGACTATAACTTGAGGAGCCCCTGCATGCATAAAGGGCAACTCTCTTTACTACCCACCCACCCCCCTTTATAATATAGGGCGCTGAAGGGGGTACCGGAACCATCCAAGGGAGGATGGGCAAGATCGTGGACGACTAAACGTGCCCCCAGCGCCGGTTCATTGGGAAAGGGTGCCCTATAGTTATAGTGGGCATGCAGTTACGGTTAGGTCTCCCGCCCAAAAAAGTGAGTTAAGTCGAGCCCTACTATTCTAAAGGGGCCCTTACCTTCCCCTTAGAATAGTAGGGCATTCAGGCGAATAATCTATTTTAGGGGCGGCCCCTTAGGCCTCACTTTTTTGTAGTATAGTGATGGAGGGAAGGTTATGTAGTCGGGGCAACCCATCACTAATAGTAGGGTAGGGGCCCCAGATAATAGTAGGGGCCCCATCACCCATCATTAATAGTAGGGCTGGGATAGTTAGGAAGGAGGGCCCATCACCCATCATTAATAGTAGGGCTGGGAGGTGATGGAAGGGAAAGGTTAAGCCGGGATTAGAGGGGCCCCATAGAAGAGTAGGGGCCCCATACGCATTAGAGTAGGGGCCCCATCACTAATAGTAGTAGGGGCCACCCTGCATACCCAATCGGCTCAATTAATCGTGGTTGGTTGGGTGGTGGGAATAGATTGGGGCCGCCCCCCTACCCCCGCCCGGGGCCAGGGCCCTACGGGGCCGCGGCCTACCATTCTAGATGGACTGTAAGGCCAACCGGTAGAATAATTCTATCTGGACTGTAAGGCCCAGGTAGAATAAGGTAGGATTGCCCTACTATTCGATCTAGAATTCCCCCCCCAATATAGTTGGAGGAGAGAGCCCTGGCCCCGGGCGGGGGTAGGGGCGCCGGTGCAGTGGGAGGAGATATCGGGGTGTATTGGGCATGCCTCGGGTCAGACCAGGATCACGAACTCGCCTCCCACTCAAACTATCCCGATGAACCGGGCACGTCAATCATAGTTAGGGGGGGGCCCCCAATCGGGTAGGGGCCCACCCATGTTACGTATAGAACCCTACCTCCATGCCGAATAGTAGGGGCGCCCAGAAGAGAACGTCTCCCCAACCTAGGGGCACCACTGCACCGGGTCGGTTTGCCAGTCATATGACCCAGCAAGACTTTTTAGGCCGGGGCCCTACAATTCTAAGGTTAGCCGGCACTCCATAGCCCTACTATTCTATAGGCTAGGCCCCGCCCTATTCTATGGGGTTCGAAAGGTCCCCGTAGAATAGTAGGAGTCATATGAGCGATCAAAATGATCGAAAAAAGGTAGGGTTAGGAGGTTCCATTGAGAAAGGTCACCCGATTGATTGCCCAACTATATCAAAAGGGCCCTTTTGATATAGTTGTTGGCAGTCATATGAGCTAGAAAAATGATCAATGGAGAGATGCAAAGCTCCCTAGAATGTTCCAGGGCCCCCCCCCTTTACTATATTGGGGCCTATGGGGGTCGCCCTTTAGAATAATGGCCAGTCATATGACCCAGCAAGACAGAACTATTGCTGCTCCGGGGGGGGCTAGAAACCTGCCCGCCTGCTAAAGATGCTAATCTAGTTTCCCTTGCCTACACAACCTGTTCACCAGCCCTTTAGATATTAGGGGCCGCCTTTGCACGCACGCGGGCCCGCTATTGGCGTGCCGTTAGTTGCCCCTACTATTCTGTAGGGTAGTGATTCTATACGCCTGGCCCGCCCGGCGGGGGGCGCCCACCCCCCCTTAGAATAGTTGGGCACAATAGTAGGGAGAGAAGGATAAGAGTGCTCCAAAGAGTGCCCGGCAGGGACCTATCGGAGAGGCCCTACTATTCTATGGCTCAACGAATAATAGAATAGTAGGGCCGCCGTAGGGGCCGGGAGAAAATAGAATGAGTTTGCAGGGGTGGTGGTAAGGTAAGGGTAGGTGTAAGTGTAGGTGCAAGTGTAGGTGCAAGTGCAAGTGTAGGTGGTAAGGTTAGGTAAGGTAGGTGGTAAGGGTAGGTAAGGTTGGGTAGGGAAGAGTATTGCTTAGGCAGGCAAGATCAGTTCAAAGAGTGCGGCCTATAATTTTGAAGGGCCCTACCCCCGGGACACGAGTGGGGTAGTTTAGGTTGGGTAGGGAAGAGTATTGCTAGGGCAAGAGTTCAAAGAGAAGGGAGTAGCTGCGCATATCTGCCGGGAAGCAAGGAAAGGCCTTGCTTCCCGCAATATAGAGATAGGGCCCTCCATCCTCCATAGAATTGATAGGGGCCATCCTTCCCCACCTGCCCGGCTAGGTTAAGTTGGGTAGGTAGCTTTAGGAGGGAAGTCAAGTATGGTTATCAGATTCGTTCCCCTACTCTACCCCTATATTACATACGTAACATGGGTGGGCATCCAACCAATAATGTCATTCATTCTGTGAAATGTGCCCTTATAGATAGTAGGGGAGATGCGGGTCCTCGCGGCCCTACAATAATATGCGGATTGATCGATGCCCTTTAGAATAGTAGGGGCCCCTCCCCTGGCGAATAGTAGGGCTATGGGCAAGAATCCGGTGCTGCTGCTGAAAAGGATTGATGCATGTGAAGAGGGAGGGATTGATTGATGGATGGAAACAAAAGCCCTCTATTCTATTATTGTTCAGGGGCATAGAATTGATAGTATCGGATGCAACTGCAGAACCAGCCAAGCAAACCCAGGATTGATCCATGGATGGAAGCAAGGAAACAGGAAGGGATTCCCGGGATCGATCGCCTATAGATAGTAAGGGGCGATCGAACCCCCCTATATTGAAAGGTAGGCGGCATATCGAAGGATACGAAGGATTGATCCATCGAAGGAAGCAGGCAACGATGGAATCCACGATCGAACCCCCCAGGTAGGCAAGCAAGGATAGAAACAAAGGATTTCTCGAGGGGGCCTATAGATAGTAAGGGGCAAGGATTGATTGATTGATTGATCGATTGAAGGATCGGGGGCAGATTATTGTGCCAATCGCCCTATTCTTTTTGAATTGGAAGGATACATCCAAGGATGGATTGATCGATCAGCAAGCGGCCCGCCCCATATATAGATAGGGGCCGTGCCAGGGCAGATTATTGAATTGCCCGTCCCCGGGCGGGCACAGTCATATCAGCTAGACTGGCAGATCAATGGTTATCCCTTACCCTCATTATCATGAAGGCCCTTGGCGAATATAGGGGAGATGCAAAGCAAGCGCCAAGGTCACCCTTTGCCTAAATAATAGGGGCAGTCATATCAGCTAGACTGGCGCCCTTTCAAGATAGGCAGGTAGGGTTAGTTTGGCCCCTACTATTCGTTGGCCCCCCACCCATCCGCCCTACTATTCTAAGGGGCCCCCCACCCATGTTACGTATATATTCTTCACGAAGAATCTGCGGCCGGCCGGCGGGGCCCAATTATCTAGAGGGCCCCGAACCGGTGTTCAAGTGGGAAAAGTGACTGTTGCCCATAGAATTTTAGGGCCCATAGAATAGTAGGGCGATCGATGTCCCCGGCTAAAGTGAGGATGTTACGTAGATAATCTGATAAAACCAATTATAGCCCCTACTATATTGACGGGCCCTACTATGAAAGAAGGGAAGGGCTATTCCTACTATTTATACCTGCCCTACTATTGAGAATAAGTTAAGTCCCTCTGCATGCACTTGAAGGGGGGCGGGTGGGTTGGATATTAATACGAACCGGCCCAACTATATAAAAAAGGCCCCCCCTCAAATTATGCCCTACTATTATAAGGGGGGGGCTAATCTACCTCCCCTCGGCGAATAGTAGGGGGCATAGAATTGTAGGGGCCCCCCCCACCTTATTCTAGCAAGCTGCTCGCCCTAAAATAGTTCTATGGACCCTACTATTCTAAGGTATTGAAACTCATATCTTCCACCCCGTAGGGCCCTTCCCCTTAAATAGTAGGGGTAGGGGGAGGAGGGCCCCTATCAATTCTATGGGGCTGCAACTATATAAAAAAGGGCCCCTTCCCCGGGCATCAATTTAGGAGGGAGATATAGCTATGGATTTCAGTGCTACCTGGGGTAAATGACTATGGAGGCGGGTGTTCATCCAGACCAATAGTAGGTAGGTAGCTGCCTGCGACCGGACCCGCCCGGGGCTTGATAGGGCGAGACGTTTGATCAGTTGGTTGGGAGAGAGAAGTTCTATTCTATAGTAGTGACCCCTACTATTTGAAGGCACTAGTGAAGTGACCGTACAGACTAATGATCTCAGCGGCCCTTTAGAATAGCCGGGGCGAGACATAAACTATAGTTTGAGGCTTCATATGGGCCCTATCCTTCCTATAGCGGGGTGAGACTTGCCCTTCCTTCCTATCCGGTGTGATCCATTCATTGCCCTATATTATAAAGGGCCTTCCGGGGGAGTGCCTTTCAATTTATAGGGCAACAATTATTCGTAATCAATTCCCAACTCCCTCCCTGTGTTCCGCCCCCCCCCTCTATATAATTGAGGTTATGACTCACCTGAACGCCCTACTGCGAGGGAAGCCCTTTTTTATATAGTTGGGCCGGTTCTCTTAGAGTTACTCTCGCCCTACGGGGTGCCGGGATTGATTTATTAGTCGACAAAGGCGAGAAAGGTTCAGCGGACAGGTGGGAATAGAAAGGACGGGAAAGCCCTACTATAACTAACTATAATGGGGTGGGAGGCCCTTCAAATAATAGGGGCCCGGGGGCCACTCATGTTACGTATTAGTAGTATGGACCTGCCATCAACTAGAGTATAGAAGGTTGGGCCCCTACTATCCATGGGAAATCTCTCTGCAGCGTCAATCGATCCCTTTAGAATATAGGGGCTCCCTTAAAACATGAAAAACAGATCGGTAGCGCGCGCGAATGAAGGAACTCCCCTACGGGGCAGCCCTACAATTCCGAAGCCCAACTATATAAAAAAGGGCAACTTAAATGGTTGGGGAAAGATCGTGAGACTTGCCCTATTATTTGTAAGGGTAGGCAGGCTTAATAATAGTAATGGCGATGAAATATAGATAGCACCTTCGCGAACTCGCTTCTGTAAGCGCTTGTGAAACGAGGCCCTATCCCTACCCCTGGATCCCTCGAGCAATCTGATGGGAGAGGGATCCAGGCAGTCCCACCCAGACCTAGCGTTTGGGATATGGAGAGGGACGAAGAAACCTAGCGAGATCTGATTCGCCCGTTGCGGATCCCTCCGGGACCGGCATTATCTGGCCTTAGGGGGATAGCTTTGAGCAGGGCAAGGGATGGGGCGAGCATAAGTCCTAAGATCCTGCGTTCGATCGAGATCGACGGGTGATATGCAGATCGGGGATATAATCATGACCGAACTATATCAAAAGGGCGGAAGAGAACGTTTTTTGCTTGCACGAGTGCTTAGGGAGAGAGGGATTGGTCGTCGCCCTGAACTATATCAAAAGGGCCGCGCCCTTTCTATCATTTCAGTTGATCCAGCTCGTGTGTGGCGCTGCCCATTCTAATATAGGGCAGGGTTAGCGGGGGCCATAGAATTGTAGGGTTTCCCGCCCTACTATCTAAAGGGGCAACCTCTAGCAGGCTTATGCCATTCTCAACCTGCCACCTTTACTTCCTTGGCGGGAGGCCCCGTTGGAGTTATTGTGATGCGTGCAGGGGTGGCGGGGTTCCCTAGAGTTTCTTATGGCGATCTAACGCACCCCACCCCCCTTAGAATAATAGGGCTATTCTAAAGGCCTACTGGCGGGTGGGAGCCCATAGAATTGTAGGGCCCTTACCCGGGCGGGGGTATGCATGTGAATGCACAGGGGCGCCAGATTCTATACGTAACATGCCCGCCCCTGCTGTTCATCGAGCCCCTTCCCCTGCTGGCACAATAGGGCGGGCTATTCTACTCTCCACCCTGCTGCCCCAACTATATCTTATCTTCCCCCCCGGCATGTTACGTATAGAATATGCCCCTACAATAATAGGCGAAGGGGGCAATAATAGACCCCCGCCCTATTGTGCCGGCCTGCTAGAGGTTGCAATAGTAGGGTTCCCTGCAGGGAGGGAGCTGCGGGCGCCCCTACTATTCTAAAGGCACCCTGCCATTCATTAGCCTGCTAGAGTGACGGCAGAATGGCTCTTCTGCACCGTGATTAGTTTGGAATGCCCTACTATTATATGCGGGGGCCCCATAGAATTGTAGGGGCCCACCCAACTATATCCCCTCCCACCCTGCAGGGCGATTAGAATAGTAGGGGGATGGGTTGGGAGAGATAGTTGTGGGAGGATATAGAACGGCAGATTCCCTCCCACCCTAAACTAGAGTTCCGCCCCGTCCTATTCTAAGTTGGGTAGGGCCCGTTGGGTGGGAATTCTCTATGCAAGTGAACCAATTGAAAGGAATCTCCTTCCCCAACTATTATCTATTCCACTCCGAGCCCTACCATTCTATAGGGTAGGGAAACCGAGCCAGGACCATGAGCTGGGCCCGCAGTCACTATGCATTTCTAATCAATCGATCGGCATTCGGTCGACAATAATCTTAAAGGGGGCCGCGACCTTCGATCCGTCCATCCATCGCCTCGATCAAAAGTGGTTGGTGGGGCGGGTTCAGTCGCTAGCACATACTCTCTCTGAACCGGCCCGTAGGGGTAGAGATTTATTCTATCCGGTTCCCAAGAGCCAGCAGAGCCCGCCGGGGGCAGTCGATTGAAAGGGTAAACCTCTGTTCCACCCACCAGGTCGAGAGTGAAATCGGTTGAATGCCCTTTCCTCCGTAGCCTCCGCCCATACAATTGTAACATCAAGAGCAATCAGCCTTTATTCGCCTTCCCATCCCACCCAACTATTGCCTTCCGGGCGATTGTGATTGATGGGGTAAAGAAGAGCCAGTTTCCTTCCCATATGCCGAAAAGTCGTTACTCTGCATGCAGGGTCATGAATGAATCAAAAAGCTATCCGAATCCTTCCCCTCCGTCCCAATCCGATCGATGGTCCAGCTGCCAGGTTGGTTCAATCCCTCCCCAGTGGATACTAAGGGGTAGGTTAGGAGTAACTAAAGGTAGTTAGTAGGTCCCGCCGATGATATAAAGGCCATCTATCCGAGATTTGCGAAAATAGGAACGGCGGGACTATAGTTTCCCACCCGAATTCTAGTATTGCTAGAATTCTTGGGGTCCCGGTTGCTAATATAGTTGGGTGAGGAGAGATAGTTCCGGGCCCCTACTATTCTAAGGCCCTACCCCCGCCCGGGGCCAGGGGTTAGTTTTGGAGATGGCGATAGTTCCTATTGCCCCCCACCCACCACTCAAAGTCCCTCCCACCCTGCAGGGAGGGGGGGGCCCCCCCCCTATAGTTTAGCAAGGGAGGTATATTAATTGTTCGGCAAATATCCCGCCCCGTCCGGGCTGGGGCGGGTGGGAGGCCCTTTGAAACTATAGGCCCCCGGATATATTGAACGAAGTGATAACTATCTTCTCCCGGGGTGGGAGATATAGTGCCGGTGCAGATGAAAGCAGGGAGGCCCTTCCTTTATAGTTGGTTGCCCTACTATCTATAAGGGAATCGAAAGTTAGCCATTTATGGGCTATGGGGTGAATAATCTGCCCATCATTTTTGAGGGTAGGGCCTTTAGAATAGTAGGGTAGGGCACGAGTTATTAGGAGGGTTTCAATTGTTCCACGCGGGGGCGATCACAATTGATGGTGATGCGGTCGGCCTAAGAAACTATAGGCCATAAATTTCTGCTGAGCCTGTGCATGCCCCCGGCTATTATAAAGGGCCCTATAGCCCGGGGGGCATGTTACGTATAGAATCTGCCAAAGAGTCAACTATATTATCCCGGGTCCCAACCCGGTTATAGAATCTAGTTGGAGAATCTAGTTGACCCGGCATACCACGGGATACCCTCCCGGGTATTCTCGATGCAGGGTGCCCCTACCGCATCTACCCCAAGGCCGAAGGCCGCCCCTACCTGGGGCCTAGGGGCTCCATGGGGTGGAGGTGAACCCCGTGTTGTTAAGTATGGGAGTTAGGTCCCGGGGCGGGTTGGCTAGTATCTATACGTGATACAACTGTATTGAGGTAGGGGTGGAGTGTTGTGTGGGTTGGTGTTAGGGGCCCTAGTATCTATAGTTGTCGCCCTATCCGGGGTAGGTGTTTGATTGCCAACTGCCCCTTGCCGAATAGTAGGGCTGCGGGATAGTAGTAGTAGTGGCCACTGCGATATGTTTGCTAGGGCGTCTGTATCACCCGCGGAATAGAGAGTACGTGTACCCGCCTCCCCCGGGAACCCTATGATTCTGCAGGGCCCGCATATAATAGTAGGGCTTATCAACTTATAATGGGGGGTGGGGGGGGCCCTACTATTATATGCGGGGGTGGGAAACTAGAGTTCCGGCGGGGTGGGTGGGAGGCCCCCTTTATAATATAGGGCCCCCCACCCATGGGTATGCAGGGTGGGCCCTACAATAATATAGAAGGGGGGCCGGCCGGGTAAAGGGAAGGGGAAGGGCCCTGAAAGGGAATGCCAACAATTGGGAGTCAAGTATCCCATCTCCACCAACTATATCACCCGGCCCTTGGCGAATAGTAGGGCCAACTATATAAAAAAGGGCTGCCTTTAGAATAGTAGGGGCCCCGGTTATCCAACTATATAAAAAAGGGCTGAATGCCCGCCCTATTCGCCAAGGGAAGGTAAGGAGGCCCTTCAAATAGTAGGGGTTGGGTGGGAGGCCCTTCAAATAGTAGGGGTTGGATGAGGTGATTGACCAGTTGGGAGCTAGCTCCAACGAGACTACGAGGAAGGAGTGTTGTCTCCGTAGGATCTGGTCCAGCATCTCCCAACCACGATGATTCTCTAGCCGGGGGCAACTATATAAAAAAGGGCCAATCTCATCTGATCCGGAATCATCCCACCAATTATTTTGAACGCCCTACTATTCTAAAAGGGCCCACCCCGGCTGGCCTAAAGAAACAATAGGGGTACATTCCTTAATGAATATGCAGAGTGGTTGCAAGCCAATGGATTAGACTAACCCAGCCCTACTATTCTAAGGGGGCCCCGGCTGGCCCCACTACGGGGCGCTTTGAAACCATCTATCCATTTCCCGACGGGCGTCTGGCTCCGCCCCTGCATAAACATATTATTCGACCCCCAATAGAATAGTAGGGGCATAGCGGCGAATAGTAGGGCCCTTTATAATATAGGGCTAGTTGCCTATCAAATGGTAGGGGCGGGGCCCTATAGGAGATGGATTTAGATCATCCATTTCTACGTAACATGCGACCCCTGCACGCACGGTGTTGCATTCCATTGGCCTGCCTCGCCGCAGGTGCAAAGGTATAACATCAATCGTTCCCCTATATTAGAAAGGGGCATTCAGCCGTAGAATAGTAGGGGCCCAACTAGATAGTAGGGCGGGTGGCCCTACTATTATATAGGCAGTGAAGGTTAGTATCAGTGGGGCCTGGTGCCCCGTAGGGCGAGCATGAATTATAGAAAAAAGGGCCCTTAGAATAGTAGGGGAATAATCTAATAGCAGGGTCCCACCCCCTTAGAATAGTAGGGCCTTATGGTCCTATTCCTTTTGTTTCGGATCCACCTGCCCCTTTCTAATATAGGGGGCGAAATAAAGATCGGATGGGAAACTTGGCCGAATAGTAGGGGCCCCTTATAATAGTAGGGGCTGGCGAGGGAGGGAATCAGGGTTTCAGTAGGAGATCGGTCCCTTCCTTCCTATCTGCTGGCTAAGATCGTGTGGGAGGGTTTGATCGCTTCATTCCGATCCCCTCTTCATACTCGATCTTCTCTATACGTGATACACCTACCGAACCGGGCTGTTCTCGCCGAATAGAGTCTCGTGGGGCCCTACTATTTGAAGGCCAAATCTATAGGAGTGGGTTATTAACCCCTTCAAATTTGAGGGCGGCTAGGCGGAATCCTGAACGGAGTTCAGGTGACGGGCACTCGTCATCTCTCGTTATGGCCCGGAGGGAGGTCAACTGATCCAAGTCCTTTGCACCAGCATAACTGCAAAAGTTAGCCTGACTAGTATGATTGGTATCCGAGAACGAAAAATCCATGTCAGCATGGGCCCCCAGTGTTTGAGCCTTAGAATAGTAGGGGGGGCGCCAGGATGAGGTCTTCTGACATACTTACTGTGCCGGAGAGGATCAGAGGCGCGCTATATCTCTATCTAAGTGTCCGAACGAAGGGCGTACTGCCCCTTTGCCATAGTAGGACATAACTCGACTTGTGCATCGTGGAAGCAAGCAAGCATCGACCTTAAAGATAGGAAGAAAGAAAGCTGTCTGCTATAGCCTTAACCTCGAAGGCACGGACCTCGCCTATAGAATGGTAGGGCTCGCGCCTCTCCTCGACTTCTTTCAATGCTGCGTGGCGAGTGGGAAGGGAGGCTCTATCACTCCCACCCACCCCCTTGCCGAATAGTAGGGCCTGGCGGGGCCGGCCCACTTCAATTAATAAGTGCCCTAATATTCTAAGGATCCGTTCATTAATGCCCCTACTATTCTAAAGGGCCGGGCTGGGGTTAATAATGGTTGGGGGGGGCAACAAAGGGGGGGGCAACAAAGGGGGGGGCAACAAAGGGGGGGGCAACAAAGGGGGGGGCAACAAAGGGGGGCTAAAATAGTGATAGAATCGAGGAAACGAAGAATGAATCTACGATTGGTGGTTGGGAACATATCGTCGTATCCGTCTCCGCATCTGGTGGTGGAGTATGAGATAGATATGAGTCACGGATCGGCCCTTCTTTTATAGAAAAAGCCGCGAAACATCGATCCGGCAGGTGGTAGTTATAGCACAACACCGATTCATTAGTGGTGTTTCGGAACGGTGGGGCGGTGTAACAACTAGTATTGATCTGGTACGGGGGCGGTGTAACAACTGATATTGATCTGGTACAGGGGCGGTGTAACAACTGATATTGATCTGGTATGCAATGCCTATGCTTCTGAAACAACGCTGGGAGCCTCAACATCCAGCCCTACTATTTGCCAAGGGCCCGGGGGCCCCAACATCCAGAACTGCCCTATGCTTCTCATGGCCCTCCCTGTGCCATGGGTGAGATGACTTTAACATCCAGAACTGCCCTATGCTTCTTATGGCGGTTCGAATCGGACCTGTGGGAGAGTAGATAGCAGGGGGGGGTGGAGAGAAGGTGGAGTGGATAGACCGGGTTATTGCCAGCGTCAAATGCCATGTATCTTCGTGCCCGTGCATCTGCATAAAAGGTTTTCATTTCCGCCCATTAGGATAGTAGGGCCCTGTGCTTATTAATAAAGCACCTTCAACTAATATACCAGCAGACTACCTATAGAATGGTAGGGGCCGGGCCATCCCGATGCCATAGAATAGTAGGGGCCCGCCCCGGCGGAGATAGTTGGCCGGCATGCATAAAGCATGATTACTCCCATTTCCCAGTTAGCCACTTCTTTGAATGCCTAAGATGTATGGTTTCTTTAGTGCCGCTAGGACCAACTGACTAGTAACGCCCTACTATTCTAATGGGCCATCTGAGTAATGTTGCGATACTGAGCTCTTGTTTTGATATAACTAGAATTGCCGGGTGTTCATCAGAAATGCTGTCTCTGAACTGTACCTGGGCCCCGCAGCCCCTTTATAATATAGGGGTGAGCCCCCCCTACTATTTGCCCTTTTTTATATAGTTGCTATACTTGATTATTTGCCCACTATAATTTGAGGGGCAGTAAGGAATGGCCCTCCCACCCACCTACACTATTCCCTCCCACCCAACTATATTCTCCACCACCCCCACCATTTATATAGGCACCCGAATAGTAGGAGCCCAACCAACAATACATCGGCGTGACTCACCAACCAAATTGTCACTATGGACACGCTCCATCCGCAGGTTAGCCCTTACCTGAATGGAATGAAGGTAAGGCGGGGAGCCTACGGATGGCGATTCTTCTCTGGCGATTCTATACGCCGGGGCCCTACTATGGCCCTATATTAGAAAGGGGGGCGGGGCGGGGCGCCCACCCCCCTTTCTAATAGCCGGGCCATAGTAGGGGCCGGCCCCGCGGCGAGGGGAACCAGATATCCATTTCTGCCTACGGGCACAATAAAATAATATGCCCCTTTATAATAGTAGGGCGGGCGCCCCTACTATTCTATGGTTGGCCCTAAAAGATTAGTTCTGCCTACAATTCTATAGGGTGACCGCCGGGCGGGGCCCCTTCTCATTATAGGGCCCTAAGAAACCATCTATCCATTGATCACCTAGCCTTATAGAAAAGAGGGGCCGAATAGATTATTCTCGCTCCGTATACTGCCCCTCCATATTATCGTCGTGACCAAACGATATCTCCCTAATAAACCTACCTAACTTTATTGACCCGACTATTATTGTAGGGCTCCGTACACTGGCCCCTGCATAAACATATTATTCGACCCGCCTTTCATTTTATCAGCGCTGCCCCGGGCCCTAATGAACCCTACCTAACTTTATTGACCCGACTATTATTGTAGGGCGTCTGGCTCCAACTATATAAAAAAGGGCTGCCTACAATTCTATAGGGGTGACCCGCCCTGGGCCCCTACTATTCTAAGGGGCAGACGTAGCCGAATCTGGCAGGCACACCCTACTATTCTATGCCCTATCCTCTCCCCCGGCCCCGCATATAATATAGGGCGTGCCCTCTGGCACTATTATTGTTCTAGGGCCTATAATGGTTCTATGGGCCCTTTATAATAGCCGGGGGGATGTTACGTATAGAATCTGCAACTATATAAAAAAGGGCGCCTTCGGGAAATAGTAGGGCCCGGCCCCGCATATAATATAGGGCATCTCCTCTACATGCACGCACCAGGGGGGCTAAGGGGCAGGTAAGGTCCTATTGAATGAAGGAGCCCAATTATAGAAAAAAGGGCCTGAATGCCCTACTATTCTAGCCAAGGTAAGCCCACTAGAACAACTATAGGTTAGGTTAGTCGCCTTCATTGAATGAAGGTTTCCTCCATAATGATAGGTTCGAATCCGCGTGGTTTGCTGGGTTCCATTCTATAGGTTAGCCCGTAACCGCACATTGAATGAAGCCCTACCATTCTATAGGTTAGCCCGTAACCTTGCAGAATGCCCCCTATAATTCTAAGGCGGCCCTACCATTCTATAGGGGGTTCACCTATAGCCTATCAAAATAGTGGGATGGCCGGACGTATAGAATCTGCAAACATAAACTCTAGGCCGGTAAACTATCTTTCGAACTCAATCTGCAACCCTTGCGACGAGACGAAATGGATCTGTATCCACCATTGGTAGTGAGACTGAAACTAGGTAAGCTGCTACCCTTTATAATATAGGGGCTTCTGGGTATCTATCTGGAAATGGAACTGCGTCTGGATATGCGTCTGGTTCTGCTGCTGGATCTACTACTAGCTCTGCCCTATATTATATGCGGGGCTCTGCTGCTGTCGGATCTACTGTTGCTGGACCCGGAACTGCTACAACTAGAGTTGTGCGTGCTGGACCGGCAGGATCAACAGCTACCCTGGCTTTGAATAGTAGGGTGAATTAATTAATCAGCTCATAACGCATATAGAAAAAAGGGGCCGCCCTATTATTCTATTATTCTGGTTGCCCTTTCTAATATAGGGGTAGGGGCTATAGAGAATAGGGCATAGAATGTTGCCCTATTCTCTATAGCGTAGGGGCTATAGAGAATAGGGCATAGAATAGTAGGGCCACCCCGTTGGGATGGTTCATCGGGCCCCTACCATTCGGCAACCCCTACTATTTGAAGGGCCTCCCACCCCCGGTAGATTACTATTCAACTATTTGCCCCTACTATTCTATGGGCTGGGCGATTTCTGTTCCCGCTTCATGAGACGCCAGCCCAATTATAGAAAAAAGGGCCCCCCGGCCACGCTGAACAGTTACGGGAGGGCCCTATCTATATATGGGGCCACGCTGAACAGTTACGGTCCCCCAAAGGTTAGGTTTTCCATACTCTACCCTACCCCCCAACCCTCCCTATATTTTATCTCGGCTTCTGCCCCTCCAACTATAGTGCCCTTCCCTCCCATAGTTGTTGAGCAGGCTGATAAGCAATAGTTCCGATCCTTCAATTATAGAAAAAAAGGGCGGAAATGAATGAAGCTGGTGCCTATTCGTCTATTCCTATCAACCCGACCTTTCGATCTGATTACCGGCTAGGGAGTAGGTAGAGTCAGATGGAAGCCAATGCCCTTTATAATATAGGGCATTCCCAACGAGCCGCACCGATCCGGGTCTTAATGCTAATCCGTAAATGAGTAAGTGGGTGCCCATAGAATTGTAGGGTTCCGGAGCGGAATATTGAGCATTTCGTCTATGGGGATAGTTTCGGTGCGTGCCATCGTGCTGCAAAGAAGGAGGTGCGAATGCAGGCCGAGCACGGATGTGTAGTACTAATCTCGATGAACCCTATATTATAAAGGGGCCAGCAGCCGCCCGGCCCTACTATTCGCCTTCACGGAGAGAGATGAGCGATCACATCCTATCAGATTAGCATCCAACTGCGGCCGGGCTCCGAGATGTTGGCAGTGGGCTGGGGAGGAGCAGTTATAGCCCTCAACGGCGATCAGGGATACCGAGGATGGGCCCCTACTATTCGCCAGGGCCGGCAATCTTAAGCCTCCCCCCCACCCCCACTATAGAGGATAGGGCATAGAATAGTAGGGTGCGCCAGATTCTATACGTAACATGCCCACGGGGCCCCAACGGAGATAGGACTCGACGGAGAGTGTTAGTTGAGAAAAGCCCCCGGCCCTTAGGCCGGAAACGATTTTTGATTCGAGCCAGCAAGCACGCCGAGCCAGCTTAGATGAATACCAGCGGAGCTGACGATCGACTCGTTCTTCATATCTCACCCCGTGCATGCATGCAGGGGAATGGGCTTAGTAGGGCTCGAACCTACAATATCACCGTTATGAGCGGTACGTTTCAACCGATTAAACTATAAGCCCCATTCTCTCGATTCAACTAGAAGCCCCATGCACCTACCATTCCCCCCCACCCCTGCAGGGCTACAATACAATCACCCCGGCCCGCCACTTTTCTCTCTGGGCATTGGGATGGGAGCCCCTACTATTGAAAGGGGAACCCCGACAATAACGTCAGGCATCGGGGGAGGCCCCTACCCTTAGAATAGTAGGGCGGCTGGCCCGGTAGCGATGATTCCCCATAGAATTGATAGGGCTTGCCAGATTCTATACGTAACATGCCCCCGGCTATTCGGCAAGGGCCCCCCCCTACCCCCTATTATTGAAAGGGGAAGGGCTCCCCGTCGACCTGGCCTATAGTTTCAAAGGGCAGAACTCGCCCTTTTTTATATAGTTCAGAGGGAAATCACTCTTATGTGCTGGCGGCCAATAATATAGAATAGGGCATCTGCCCTATTCTATATTATTGCTGGCGGCCAATAATATAGAATAGGGCATCAAGGTGAACTTAAGGGAATAAAAGAGCTTTATTGAGTGGGCCCTTTATAATATAGGGCTGGAGGATAGGGGACTTCTGCACCACTATAGCCAGAGGATAGGGGGGGACATCCCCCTATAGACCTGCCCCTACATATACTAGGGCAGCGGCCTCAAATTCTATGGGGCAGCGGCCCCGTCAATAATGGCTGTTCGGCCCCTACTATTCTAATGGGCAGCGGCCCCCCCCTTTCTAATAATGGGGGCATCTCCTCTGCGGCCCTTTTTTATACCCTACTATTAGTTGGGGGCGGGGGCCCCCCCGCATATAATAGTAGGGGCAGCGGCCCCCTATCAATTCTATGGGCGGACCTACTATTCTAAGGGCAAGCTAGCAGCGTCTCATGAAGCCCCTACAATTCTATAGGCAGCAGAAGTCTGCAGCATGAACCTACCTACCTAGAATTCTATGGGCCCTTTACCCGCATATAATAGAGGGGAGGGGGCATGTTACGTATAGAATCTAGATGGCCGGCCGGGCCCTTTATAATAGAGGGCTCAAGAGAAGTGCCCTACTATTCGCCCTTTACCCGCGGGCGGGGTAGGGGGCCCTACTATTCGCCCTTTACCCGCGGGCGGGGTAGGGGGCCCTACTATTCGCCCTTTACCCGCGGGCGGGGTAGGGGGCCAGGGCGCCATATTCTATACGTAACATGCCCCCGGGTGCCCCTACTATTCGGCTGGGTGCAGACTCTCCTGGGTTCCATTGAGTTCGGTCACTTCAGCAGTCATATGAGCGAGTTCAATTCTCAAGTTAGGCCCCCGCCCAACTATATCAAAAGGGCCCTTTTGATATAGTTGTTGGCCGGGCCCGGTCGCCCGAAGAAATAATAAGGGGCAGTCATATGAACCAGACGAATGATCAATGGAGAGATGGTTTATTAGGGGAATTTTGGGGGGTCGCCCGAATGCCCGATTGATATAAGGGGGGCCAGTCATATGAACCAGACGAATGATCAATGGAGGTGCCCTATATTATAAAGGGGCCCCTACTATTCTAAAGGTTAGGGCCCTATAATGATGCAGAAGGGGGAGCCCAGCCGGGCCGCTGGCATAGAATAGTAGGGCACAGTCATAGGAGCCAGACGAATGATCAATGGAGAGATGCCCCGGGCCCTCAAAAGCTACTACTTAGAAGCAGGATTAACATCGCCCTTTTTTATATAGTTGGCGCGGAAGATGCCTTACGAAGATGCCTTACCTTTATAGGCCCGCTTGGCCGGTCCTCCCACTTCCTCGGCAATGATCCCTTCTGGATTGGAATCAGGAGGCCCTTTACCTCTATATTCTCGAACCAGCTCACTCATCACAGTCCCAACCTGCCCTTTTTGAGATAATTGGCCCCAGACCACGAGCCGCTACTTTCATCAACCCCGCATAAGTATTTCATTCCGAATAGGGACTGAAGAATCACATTTGATCGCTAGGCAACTTTGATATATTCATTCTAAGTGCCCGCCCCTCCGGCTGTAATAACCCAATGGTCGTTCAATGTAGCCTAATGATATGCGTGCCCCCGGTTGCTAGTATAGTTCCCGGGATGCCGGCCAACTATAGAAAAAGGGGCGTGCGTGCAGAGGTAGGGCGATAGTGTCCTCAATTCTATACGTAACATGCCCCATAGAATACCCCCCTTAGATGAATATTGGGCCCGGGCGGGTGGGCGCCCTACTATTCTAAAGGCCCTACCCCGGCCCTGATAAATAATAGGGGCTTTCTCGGGGCCCTTGCCGGGGTCTCCGAGTCGCCCGAGAAAGCCCCTATTATTTATCAGGGCCGGAGAGCCATCCCTGAATTTGGATCCATATCCAGATGACCCCATTAGAGTACGAGTAGCTAAAGCAGAGGCACCAAAGACGAGAGAAGCAGGGGCAGACCCGCGCAGGTTAAGATTCAGAAGTTTGACCAGTCGCCTATAGATAGTAGGGGGGGGCAGGTGGACCGAAATGGAGAAATGAATCAATAAAGAGCCAATCCAATAAGTTGACCCCGGCCCCAACCTTTATAATAAGGCACAATCGCATCCCTTCGCTCAGAACCATATCCAGATCCTGGCGGACTTTGTTGACCCGCCCTAATGATAGAAAAGAGGGCTATCATTGGCAGGTAGAGCTACAGAGGTGGGAGCAGCACCCCTATTATTGAAAGGCCTGTTGATTGAGTGGACCCAGAACCGCATCACTAGAAGCATAGACAGTTTCCCCAGTTACGTTCCTTGAACCAATAGATCCAGCAGCGCCCTACTATTCGCAATTCTAGTTATAGTTAAGGGGCATGTTACGTATAGAATCTGCGCGGCCCTTCACCCTTCAAATATACGGTACGGCCTTCACTCTGTGAAGGTAAGGACGACGATTGAAACGAAACAACTTCTCTATCGCTCTCGCCCTATAGCATCTAGATTCTATACGTAACATGCCCCCTCCCCTCTATTATATGCGGGTAAAGGGCCCCCGGTTCATGCAGAGGGTTATAGTAGCTCATTGCCGGCCCTACTATTATATGCGGGGCAGAGGGCTACTATCTATTCTATTGCCAGGGCACTCTAGCCCTACTATTCGCGAAGGGGCCCCTACTATTCTAATGGGGCCGGGAGGGTTCAATGGCAACTATAGTTTAGTTCCTGTTCATGCATGGGGCTGCTATGGCAACTATAGTTCCTGTGAATGCATGCACAGGGAGGGTGCAAGGGCATATTCTTATAGCAGGCTTTCGTTCTTGCTGGCTAGCTGGGGTAGTAACTGAATGGCTGATCTGACTGGTATAGCTGACTGGTGTGAGAGGCTAGGCTGGCTGGATCCGTCCCGCTGAAGACCTGCTGCTTGCTGATTGGTGCCCCCCTATATTATTAAGGGACGTCTAGACCTGATTGGTGCCCCCCTATATTATTAAGGGATGTTTGGATCTGATTGGTGCCCCCCTATATTATTAAGGGACGTATTGAACCATCAGTGGTAAAGGCTTAGAAAACACTGCTGCTTGCTGATGCGGTTGCTGAAGTCCGTCCCGCTGAATAACTGCTTCTCTCTGGCTGCCCATAGAATAGTAGGGCGTCCCGTAGTACCCCCCTTCGGTCGGGGCTAGGCTTCTCTGTCTGTCTTTCTGGCTGCCCATAGAATAGTAGGGCGCCCCGCGCCGAATTATAGAAAAGGCCCTGCTTCTTTCAGATGCGGTGCTGCTTGAAGTCTATACCTTGATGCGGTGAAGGCGTCGAACGCCCTGCTTCTTGCTACCTTACTCTCTAAGATGAATACCTGCTTATTTCTGAGGCGCTTCGAAATCCAGTATTGCTACCAAAATCTCTCAGACACTCGTCCAGGTAAGTTAAGTCTGGCTTCGAAATCCAGTCTCCAGCTCCCGGCAACAGGTAGCGTAGCTGCTGCCTCTCCCCCCCTTTAAATAGTAGGCAACTAATCGCAAAGATGCCTCTCCCTTCTTTGTTGCCCAACAATCCGGAGGGCTCGCCTTTCCTTCCTATCCGGGCAGCCTCTCTCCCATCCATCTAGCAGAAGTGTAGCTGCTTGCTGCCTCTCCCTCCTCCATTTCTCGCCCATAGAATTGTAGGGCACCAGTATGGCTTATCACTCAAGTCTTGCTATCAACTCTCCCAATGATGTGCCAGTGGGCACTCGCCCTTTAGATAGTAGGGGTCAACTCAAATAGTTCAAAACTTTTCGCCCGCCATAGAATTTATCCCCGAGAAAGGTTGATCCTTACCACTACAGGAGGGCCAGCCAACAGAGTTAGGTCGGGAGAAAGTGTTCGTTTGCCGCTATCCCTCGCCCTATTCTATATTATTGCTTGCCTTCCTTTCTCGCCGGAACCTTCCTTCTTTATCCTACTCTCGACTAGGGGAGCCACAATCCTCCATATAGTTGGGCTCGACTGGAGCCATAATCCATGCTGGCCATCCTCACTTTCTAGTGATCGGAGCCGAACAATCAATATTGCTTTCTGGGTGGCCGGGTAACCTTCCTTCCGAACAATCCAACATCCCGCCGGCCCAACCTTTAGCCCAACCTTTATAATAAGGGGGGCCAACTATATAAAATGCGGGCCCCGGGCGGGGGTAGGGGCAGTGAGGGCAAGCCCAATTAGTTGTAAGGGCGGGCCCTTGCCCCCGGGCGGGGGTAGGGGCAGTGAGGGCAAGCCCAATTAGTTGTAAGGGCGGGCCCTTGCCCCCGGGCGGGGGTAGGGGCAGTGAGGGCAAGGAGAAGAATCCAAAAAAGAACCAGTCAATTGAGTGGACCCAGAATCCATTCCAGGGCCCCCTTTATAATAGTAGGGGCCCGCTGTTTAAGATCCAGATCCACCAGTCGCCCGGCAAGGTTGGGCGCTCCCTTGCCGAATAGTAGGGCCCTTGCCGAATAGTAGGGCCCTTGCCGAATAGTAGGGGAGACAAAGATAAAGGTAGATAGAGCCAAGGTAGGAGAAGCAGAGGGAGAGCCCTACTATTCGGCAAGGGCCCTACTATTCGGCAAGGGCGGGCAGAGGGCAAGGCACCAATTATAGGCTGAGGCAGGTGCAGATGCCTAGAGAAACTATAGGGCGTGGTCGAGATTATGACCTTAGTGATCTCATTGAATTGGAATTGGGATCAATCCCCTCCCCCAGCTGTATAGAGTAGAGTAGAGATGGGGATACCATCGCCTATTCGAGTAAGGGCCCCAACCCTAGAGACTAGTAGAGCCCTAAACTGCCCCTTCTTTCATATTATTCGATAGGCGATAGCCATATAGATGTCTAGAGTCTAGATAGGCTGCTCTCGTATATCTATACAACCTCCTATATCTGGGCTGGGGCCCTATATCCTATATCCATCAACGGCCCCTATCTATCCGCCGACCATCTAGAGTTCTTTCTCTCGGGAGGCCGAGCCATATATGGAGAGGGGTTTATAGGGGTGCCCCATATATAGAGAGTAGAGGGGGTCGAGCTACACACGGATGCATCCACCCATCCATATGTAGCTGATGATGCCATACCATGCATGCTATACTTGGTAGTGATGCAGTCCATACTCTACTCTAGAGAGGGAGAGGTTGGCCTTTAGGGAGAGGGCGGGAGCCCTTTACTATATTGGGGGCTCTCCTCGATAACTCGATCGAGTGCCCCACCCCATAGTAGAGTGAGATAGACTCTCCTCGATAACTCGAGCTATACGCCCTAATACTCATTGCATAGACTGAGACGAACGAGTATATAGATAGGCTGCTACCGCTATGCCGAGGACCCCCTCCCCCTATACATTCTTTATGCTGAGCTGAGGACCCCCTCAAATTCTATGGGCTCTGAGTTGGAGCCCTGTGACTATCGGTTGCTGAGGACCAACTATAGATAGTAGATAGCCGCTCTCGATCGACATATATAGGGGCCCCAGAGAGACATTATTGGGATATCATTCCCTTTAGAATAGTAGGGGCTCCCTTCCCTATCCTATAACTAGAACTATAACTGGGGAGTGGGAGATATCATTCTATTCTAATCTATATAGAGGGTTGGGGGCAACTATAGTCGGCACAGATAGATGGGGTTGGGGGCCGCTACAGCTATAGTTGGCACAGATAGATGGGGTTGGGGGGTCTCATATCTCATATCTATCCCACCCAGATTAGATCTCGTATAGATGGGGTTGGGGGGCCAACTAGATAATATACAGTCGAAGGAAGACCTCGTAATACAGATGTGGTGGGCACCCGGGGCCCCTTATAATAGTAGGGGGGCACGGAATATCACTATTCCAATGGAGTGGGGAGTGGGAACAACTATATAGTTGATAGTTGATAGTTGGTAGTTTATTACAGAAATCCAGATCGAGTGGTTCACTACGCCATATATCAGATAGGGAGATAGGGGCCCTCGACCCTTATATATCTAGAGGTAGAGGGGGTCGAGCACGCACCCTTATTAGAATAGTAGGGCCCCTCGGCGAATAGTAGGGGTGGCATCCATCTATTATATACGTGATACGAGTGAGTCGTATCAGTCATCCGTCCGTCGTATCTAGTTCTAATAGCTCGCCCTTTAGAATAGTAGGCAAAATCGTAGCCAGGTGGGAGCCCGGGGAGGATAAAGCCTTCTCTCTATGGCCCGGCCTCGATATCTTTACCGCGCCCCTACTATTAAAGGGGCTTCTCTCTCCCCTCGATCCTAACACCTGCGGCCTATATAAAAAAGGGGCCGCCCCTACCCTAAAATAGATTATTCTCGCGTATTGGTTGCCATATAGATAGTAGGGGGCTTCCTCCCCTATTCTAGTCAGTTGGATCCCATAGAACCCTTTATAAAATAGGGGGGGCCGCCTTTAGAATAGTAGGGGCCCAACGAATAGTAGGGCGATCGAGAATCAATCATAGTACCCATACGGATAAATCATAAGGGCACGGCCATGAGTTCGGATCGGACATACCCAACCCAACCCAGTACACGGTCATGAGTTCGGATCGAATCCATAACGGCCATGATTTCAGATCGGAATGCCCCCTATATTCTAAAGGGCCCCCGCGGGCGGGGCGGGGGCGATGAGCCGGCGGAAATTCATCGAACAAGAGTGCCCCGGTACTTTATAGCTAATAGGATTCGGTTCCAACTATATAAAAAAGGGCCGTTCGCTTTGCCCTAACTCATACCCGGGCTGCTGGTCCTGCGGGCCCCTACTATTCTATGGGCCGGGTAGATATAAAGCTTCAACTGAGAGCCCGAGGGCTCCGCAACTCCTATTTTGATGCTCGGAGAGGTTCATGTTGGATTCATGCACTCCCTTGTTCATCCATTTGCCCCGTAGGCTCCCGCCCAACTATAGTTCTCCCCGAATCCCGGCCCCTTCAAATAGTAGGGCCGGATGAATCCTGAAAGCTTCAACACGTTCTCGGATCTTCCCAAGGATAGATAGGGGCCCACCCGGCTGGCTATCCCAGCTTGAAACACTCAACTGTTTGTTCCTTAGCGACCACAGGCAGGGGAGGCCGGATCTCAAGCACTCGTTTCAATCCGCGGTAGGGCTTCCGGCCTGCATGCAGGCCATAGAAATAAAGGCCCTGGCAGGTTCTCCCTGGGCCAATCGTGATAGATAGCCTAGCCGCCCTACTATTCAACGCCCTCTCCGATTTCTATAGTGGGGTTGGGTGGGGGGCCCTACTATGGCCCGGCTATTAGAAAGGGGGGCGCCCACCCCCCCCCTTACCCCCCTATAGAGAAGTTGTAGGGTCCCCATGCAGGCCCCTTCAAATAGTAGGGGTAGGGGCCCCCATGTTACGTATAGAATATCCCCATGCAGGCCCCGCCCCCCCCTCTCTAGAATTGAGGTTTCTATTATCCGACCCAACTATCGATAGTTGGGGCCCTATCAATTCTATGGGGGGGTGGCCCCTACTATTCTAAGGGTAGCTGGTTCTGAGCTACCATGTACCAATAAGGAGAGCAGGAATAAAACGATCGATCCACTCCGCTCATCACCCCGGCCGGCACTAAACTAAACTAAACTACTCGTCTCTTTGTTTTAGACTATAGTCTCAGCCACCATAAAAACTATTCACTTCATGTCCGTGGTGGGTCTCAGCCACCCTTACTCAATGCACAGTAACTGGTGAAAGGTAGGAGCTTAGCAGCTATTAAAGTAATGGAGGTAAACGAATAGGGACAAGGAGAACTGTGAAAAACGTGTGCTTTCATTGGCCGGCTGGAATTATGAAGAAAAGGTTGTTTTTGCGGGCGAATAGTAAGTAATAGTAGTAGGGCGGCTAGTAATAGTAGTAGGGCGGCGCTGGAGACTTTGGAGTCTACCCTCATCGCGTCCTTCGAAAAAATAGATGTGTGAGGACAGTTAGGACGGGACGGACCCCTACTGTTCTAAAGGTTAACCCTCAATAATATAAAAGAGGGAACAACTATCTATAATAAGCGTTCAGGCTCTCTCAATTCTATACGTAACATGGGTGGGTAGCCCCGCCCTATTCTATGGCCCCCACCAACTCAAGTAGGGGATCAAACAATTATCCGCTTGCCTTAGGACTATACTAGCAACCGGGGGTAGTAGGGGGACGCTGCATAAAGTAGTTCATTATCCGCTGCCCTTACTTATAATAGTAGGGGCCGAACAGCCGGGGAAAGCCGCTGCCCTTATTATAAAGGTTGGGGCCGCTGCCCTCTTTAATAGTAGGGGCCCTTGTTCCAAACTATACTAGCAACCGGGCGGGGTCCGCTGCAACTGAACTATAACTAGAATTGTAGTTGTTGTTCATTATCCGCTGAACTATAACTAGAATTGCCGAGGGGATTAGAGGGGCCGCTGCCCTCTTTAATAGTAGGGGCCGGCCTACTATTCTAAGGCCCCTTTGCCTTATAATAGTAGGGGTAGGGGCCGCTGCTAAACTGCCCGGGTTTGGACGGCTGCTCCCAAGCCCTTGAAAATATGGTTCGCCCGCCCCGGCAAGGTTGGGCCTGTAGAATAGTAGGGGCCGGGCGGCTTCATCTAATGTTCAAAGATTACGGGCCCTATATCAAAAGGGGGCGGGCGGGATCCGCTGCGTTTAGTTGAAACAATAGGCTTCCGCGCCAATAGCGGTATCGGGTGCCTCGATAGAGGGAAATGAACCATACTGGCGGAAAGGTCATGCAAAAAAAGGGCACGACGGGGAGGGGCGTCAATCAACAATGGAATTGCATTTTTCTACAGTTTGAACCGGAACGATGCCTGTAGAATAGTAGGGCAGTACCGCTCTACTATTCTATTATTCCCTTACCCTTAGAATAGTAGGGCTATGGGTACTCTTTGAACTGAACTGCCAGACAAAGCGCGGGGGGCCTTAAGAATAGTAGGGCAACGAAGACTTTGATTACTGCCCATTAGAATTGTAGGGGGCCTCCTTCAAATAGTAGGCACAAGTGGCCCTATATTATATGCGGGGGGCCCCTACTATTCTATGGCCCGATCCGAATAATATAGAATAGGGCGATCCTAGATCCGCCTCCCTACCTTGAGAATAGTAGGGCTATGGGCCTAGATCGATGAAACGATCCGCCTAAAGATCCGAATTCAATAGAATAGGGCGATGTGAATAATATAGAATAGGGCCGCCTCAACAATAGTAGGAAGGGCCCATTAGAATAGTAGGGAATATTGGGGGCATGTTACGTATAGAATCGATCCGAATAATATAGAATAGGGCCGCCTCCCTACCTTGAGAATAGTAGGGCTATGGGCCGAATAATATAGAATAGGGCCCGATCGATGCCCTACTATTCTATGGCCCAGAAGCCGATCGATTCCCCGGCCCCGCATATAATATAGGGCATCAGCAAACTTTGTTCGATCATTCAAATGGGCCGTAGGGGCCCTTTTTTGAGATAATTCCCCTACCCCTACTATTCTAAAGGGCGGCTTTGAGCTGCCCCTGCAGTGACATGGCCCTACTATATAATGGGGAACCTCTCCCAAGCGCCCTTCTTCTCTTTAGTTGAGGTCCTCAAAATTCTATGGCCACCTCTGCATAGTTGGGTGGCCAAGCAAAATGGCCCTACTCCTCATAGGACAAAAAGCATGTCACTGCAGGGGCTCAAAAATGAATGGCGGTGAAGAGAACTCATTTACTACGTTATATGTCATGTCGGGGCCCATGCCAATTAGGAAAGGATGCCCGGCTAATGAAAAAATGGATATCAGTATTCAGCTCTAGCGGGCTATTATTAGATTATTCCCCTACCCCCTACTATTCTAAAGGGCCCCGGCTGAAAAGGTTGGGCCCGGGAGATAGATAGATAGTAGGAATGCTATATCAACTCGACCTTATGTTGCCCCCAAGCCAACTTCTAATGGGGGGTGGGGGGGGGGTAGGAAGAAAGAAAGAATGTTTTAGGAGCCCATAGACTCGGTCGGGGCGGGTGGGAGCCCCTACTATGGTTCAAGCGGTTCCGATTCACTCCATTCTCTATAGTAGGATTAGCAACCAATGGCCCTTTTTATATCAGTTGGGGGCCCTATTATTATATTATTCGATCGATCAAAGTGGATTTATTTCATTCCCTCTCCACGTTCTCCTCCATCCAGCTATCTCAGTTACAGTTAAAGACGGGCGGGGAGATGGCCTATCGCATTCCGGCAGGGAAGCTTCGAAAGCTCATAGTTGGAAAAGAAGGTCAGTTGGGAGAAATGGAGTTCAGTGAACCACTCACTTTATTTCGCCCTTTACCCTTTACCCTTTCTAATATAGGGGTAGGGGTAGGGCAGATTCCCTTAAAATAGTAGGGGAATCCCCACCCCGGGCGCCCTTTAGAATAGTAGGGCCCAACTATAGAGCCAACTATAGTTGGCCCCTACTATTATAAAGGGGGCGCTGGGGCCCTTATAAATAGTAGGGGGCGGAAGAGTTATGGCCCTTTTTTATATAATTGGCCCCAGGCTATAGATTGGGAGGGAGGGCCCCTACTATATCCTCCCACCCACCCCGGCCCCCTTTTTCATATTATTGTCCGGTCGATCTTGTTTGTTCGGGGGCCTTGAAACAGAATCCAACTTAGCAACCACAGGATGCCCTACTATTCTAAAGGAGATGGCGTAGCGAAGAAAGAAGGCGACCTTATTCATTGGGCGGATAGCGGCCCTATATTATAAAGGGCGATGGATGTGGCTTGCGAGAATGGATGGAACTTTAGTAACGAGACTGCTTATCATACTTTCTGTCTGCCTATAGATAGTAGGGCATCCCTCAGCCTTTGGAGTCACCGGCTTGCATCGTGCTGCCGGTTACTCGCTAACTATCCTCGACTGATAAAGCATATGAATGAGAGCTGCCCAACTCCTGCTTGAATTCTTACTGCATCGGATCTCGCTCTCATATCGAGAAAGCAAGCCGGATAGGAAGGAACTTCGATAACTATACAGCAGTTTGCCCCTAGCCCCTGTTCCATAGTAGGGCCCCTTGCCGAATAGTAGGGCGTATGGCCCTAATATCACTGGCAATATTCCTTCCTTCGTTCTCGCCAGAAGCGAACTGCTATAATAGCTAGAGGAGAAGTCAAAAGCATATGGAGACCCTATAGATAGTAAGGGGCAGCATCGGGATTTAATCCCTCTCATTCATAAGGCAGGCGGGTCGATCACCAGGGTTTCTCATCACTCGAGTTGCCATCTCATTCTCATTTAATTCTTCCAGATAGACGGCTTCGCTTCTAATTGCCAATCATCCCTAACAAGCAAGATCCGACCGACCGATCACATCCTTTTCAAGAAGGCACAGTTGGTAGCTCGAAGGGGAACTGGTTATGCCACCTACTCGACCTGCTATTGATGATCCTTAAGGTTCGGGGGTCCAATGCCTGCTTGCCCCTTTATGGGGGGTATGATCGCCTTTATCAGAGGTTTCCCCCGAGAACCTTTGGTCCGCGGCTGAGGGTGAATTGATAGCCCTACTATTATAAGGCCCGGTGGGTGGCCTATGCCCCGGGGGTGGAAAGGTTGCGGCGCTCCAGATGCCCTACGGCAAAGTCAGAGATTTAATGAGATACCGGCGGCCGGCACATTGAGGATGTTGGTTTATCGGATCGAATCGAGGGAAAGCATTTCATCGATAAAGGAAGGCCGGAGGGGAGACTCCATGTTTTAACTCCTGTTGTTTGCTCTTCATATTGATAGCTGCTTTAACTATGGATGTTTCCCACTTGGTGGGCATTTAGCTCTGGGTGGGGGGGCCCCTACAATTCTATGGAGTTAGACAAACATTCATTCTTGCTTGCTTCTCCCCTTACCTTAAGAAGGCCTCTAAATCGATAGATGGCACCACATGGTTCGAATCGTCTTCTGCTTCGGCAAGGGCTTTCTTGAGAGTGCCAACCAAACAAAGTCCCTCTCTCCAATTCGGGGATATCTCGTCGTTATAGCACTCGGTAGAGAGAAAGCTTCTTATAAATCTCAATCATCCGGCAAGCCCCCCTCCCACCCGGGCCATAGTGGTACTAGCGGTTCTGAGCTCTCATGATTGGTTGGCCTTTCCGTGGATCCCCACCCTGCTGCCGGTGCAGAGGGAATGAAGTAATAAATCTATCAATAAAGAACTAAAGTGGTTCACCAGAACACCCCGTAAATACGTAGATAATAGTTTGATTAGCCTAGCCAGTTTTATGATCCCTCGAGTTCCCCTCCGTCTGGGTATGCCTACTAGAATATCACTGACAAAAGGAGAGGGAATCGCCCGAACTATATCCTCCCACCCACAATTAATAGACCTCTGCATGCACCGCCCTTTATTATATTATTCCCTTCCGCCGATGATATATGCGGGCCCTTCAAAACTATCAAAAAGGGCCCTTCCGCCAACTATTATGGAAGGGCGGGCAACTATCAAAAAGGGCCGATGATATATGCGGGCAACTATCAAAAAGGGCCCTTCCGCCAACTATTATGGAAGGGCGGGCAACTATCAAAAAGGGTTATATAAAAAAGGGCCGCCGATGATATATGCGGGCAACTATCAAAAAGGGCCACCGATGATATAAAGGGCCCTTCCCCTTCAAATATAGGGTAGGGTAGGGTAGGGTAGGGTAGGGTAGGGTAGGGTAGGGTAGGGTAGGGTAGGGTAGGGTAGGGGGTAGGCATGGTCCTTCAAATAGTAGGGGGACGTAGCCGAATCGAGAAAGGCCCCTACTATTCATAGCCAGGTGGAGTCTCTTCCACCTATCCTTCCTCCCCCCTACCTACTATTAGAACCAGCTTTGGCAATGTATAGTATTGAATTGCCCCCATATATAGATAGGGCTCCCACCCCTTATTAATCTAACCGGGCAAAAGGCACTACTATAGTGGTAGGGCGCCCCTACGCAATCAACATTGGACGGATTCGCCCACTATATAAAATGCGGGGCGGGCCCTTGCCGAATAGCCGGGGTAGGGCCCACTATATAAAATGCGGGCCCCCGGCCCCCTATATAAAATGCGGGGCGGGGGCCCCCTATATAAAATGCGGGGCGGGGCGGGGCGGGCCCCGCCGGGGCCGGGGCCGGGGCCGGGGTAGGGGTAGGGGTAGGGGCCCTTTTTCATATTATTCCACCCACCCCCCATTAGAATAGTAGGGCCAGTTAATGGCATCCCCATAGAATAGTAGGGGCTAGCCTTTACCTTTCAAACAGTAGGGGGTAGGGGCCCCTACCATAGAATTTGAGGGCCCTTGCCCTTGCCCTTGTTCATCAGCCTGCCGCCCTTGCCGAATAGTAGGGGGGCATCAGCCCCTAGAATTTATAGGGGGCATCAGTTCATTAATCCGCCCCGCTCTATGGGGGCCATAGTAAATAACTATATCAGTGCCCTACTAATCCCTGCATATCAGAATCTCATTCTTATAGTCTGAAGAAAGTTGATATGTTAGTTTTCATGTGTTTAGAAGCTCCACTGTCCACATACCACCCGACACAAGAAATGGTGTTAGTGGAAAGGCACAACACCATGGATAAGGTTGTATCCAATCTAGATGCAAGCTCATTTGCTCGCTCCTGCACTTCCTACAAAATGCTTTTGTTCTTGTTGCTACTGCTTACCCTTCCCTTCTTCGCAGGACACTAAGAGGCATAGTGACCAAACTTGTGGCACACAAAACACTTCACATGGCTCAGATCTTTCTTCCAATGGTCCAAAGAGACCCCTACTATTCGGCAAGGGGCTTCCTTATTTCTGCCCTTCTTCATCCGGTTTTGAACCTCCTCATTTCTAGCTGCTACTATCTCCAACCTTGTCTCCTCTTGGACAAAGTCATCCCACAGTTTTGCCCTATCTATTTTCTTGTGGGCAACTTATCACGAGCACATACACCTCACACAAACATGCCCCAAGATGAATGAAACCCATTCATAATCATATAAGCTAGTTCACCCTCATCCACCTAATCTCCTATGGCCCTTTTTTCTAGCCCGGCCAATTTATCAACTCAATGATCTTTACCAGATAGCTCGCACAGTATCAATATTGCTCACGCCCCTATAGTTTCTTTGGCCCAGAGAGCTAGCCCATAGAATAGTAGGGCCCTTACCCTTATAATAGTAGGGGGGGGCCCCACCTTTATAATAAGGGCGATATAATTCACACTCCCATTAGTCAGAAGGGCAACCTTATAATAGTAGGGCCCAAAGATCATAAATATCCTTCGTCGTATTCTTCTCTGTAATATGAGGGATCAAGTGATCCTTCACCAAATCAAGGACGAACTGTGGCCGACTTCTTAGTATGTTTTGCTAAGTCCTTGGGATTAGTGGGAGGTGTGAGCCCCTTATCCACAATATACCACAGTTCCCTTAGAATAGTAGGGCCTCCAAGAGATCCTGCAACCTGCACTTCCACATTACAAAGGTAGCGCCCTCCAACATGTGACACTCTCGAACACTGAAACTGACCATTGTTGCAAACCCCCCTACCATTCTAAAGGGGGCACACTTTAACAAACAAACCAGCCTCAAAATAAATCAGATCTGCAACCCACTATATAAAAAAGGGCCAAGTTAAGATCACCTATATCAGGTCAATAGAAACCTTCCAATCACTGGAAGATCCTAGGCATCTCACCCAACAACTTATCATAGGGCCACACGCCAATCATTGGCACAAATTTGCTTCAACCACTGAAGCTTGGGCATCACACCCACCAAGTAATGCAACATTGAAAGCTAGATTCTGAAGTTTCTTGGGAACCAACTATAAAGGAAGGGCCTCCCTCCCATCCAACAAACGAATAGTGGTCAAAAAACTAGGTATAACGCTTGCACCTATGGTGTTGTCCCCCACCTTGCCTTCCAATACCAAAGAGAAAGCCATAGAATTGTAGGGGCCATTAGTCAGAAGGGATAGGCCAGGCTCCTCACTCACGCTCTTAGGCAAGAGATAAAGACAAGAGAGAGGGGCCTATAGATAGTAAGGGGCCAAGGCCAAGCCAAAGCCTTCCTTGCCGAGAAAGAAAATAGATAGGGCCTTTTTTCTATAATTGCATGGTCCTGCCAATAAGCATGGTTAAAGGTAGCCGAGCCAGCCAGAAACTCATTTTACATAGCCATTCAAGTAGGGTCACTAGTGAATAGGCTAGGCAGCGCCTATTATTGAAATAATTAATGCATGGTGATATGTGGTTCTCCGTTGATAGGTTTGGGCCTGGTGATAGTAAACGAATAAGTAATGAATGGATCGGAATAAAGAAGATGACCCTTATTCCCCTGATTTATAAAGGGCCTCCCGCCTGCTTGTAGAGGAGGGTGCCCTCGGTCCTGCCTAAGTAAGGTGATTTCCCCACTATTCTAAAACCCCCTACTATTCTTAATTGCGAGTCAACCCGATAAATGGGTAGCGGCTGGCTATCCCACTATGGAAGAAAATAGATGCGGCCGGTGAAAATTATTAGAAATGAGGCCGGAACTAACTATCTACCCCATGGGGGAGAGATAAAAGGCATGCATCTAGCGGGCAGAGAGAACTGGCCTACCTTGATCAATGACCCCAAGGGGGAGAGGGAAGAAACATTGATCTACCACGGGGTGCTCTTTAAGGTTTCGCTCAATAGACAGATATTTTTTTTGCAGATCCACCTTTCTCTACTATAGTTCGCTTAACTTTCTTCGGTTCAAACTTTATTCACTTTCTTCTTGAAGAAAGTACCCTTTGCCCCGGGGGCAGATCCTATTATTTATTCATGGGGTGGACCCGGCCCTTTATAATAGTAGGGCGGGGGTGCTTCTTTAGATGTCCCGGGATGGGAGGGAGGTGTCTACAAATGCTCAATATTCGAAGCCCTTTTTTATATAGTTGGTTCCATCTTTAGAGTCTAGTATAGTATAGTGTACCCCCCATATAGATAGTAGGGCACAAATGTTTACTAACTGAAAACTAGGCTAGTTTGGCCGCCCGCCTAGAAATAAAAGGGCATGCTATTCCCTCTCCCCCACCTCGCCCAATTCCTTCGCCTATATTATAAAGGGCAAAAGGTAAGGCCCCCTTTAGAACAGTAGGGCAGAGTCTAGATCACTCACTTACCCGGGCGGGCTTTCCTTTTCGGATATACCTCCCATCAACTGAATCGAGAAAGTTCATTTGTGAAGCTCCCGGCCCCTACGGCGGATCTGGCTGTTCTTCGTTCGTGCTGCGGGATCCGGCTGTTGAATAACAGAGGATAAGTTGAACAAATGGAAGGTAAATGATGACACGCGAAGCTACCTTGTTCGCCCGCTTTCTCTTCCTGTCAATTCGGGGTATTCTAAGGCGATTATTGTCCCACCTTCTAGTTAGGTTATTCTCCCGGACCGGGAAGGGGCCCAAGCCCAATCAGTGAGTGTAGTGCTTTGGTCCGATAGGTGTTGCGTAGTTTCCAATCAGTGGGATCTTTATCTTGATCTGGTGCATAATATCATTCCATTCTGAGAGTTTCGGACGGGACAGGCGCCCTTTATAATATAGGGCCCGGTGCTCTGGGGAACAGCGGGTGAGAATGCCCAGTGCTTACTGATTCAATCACCGTTATGAGCAATATCCCGTTCAATAATAATAGGGGTGATACCAACCAATGCGACTAATTAAGTAGTTTCCCGCTCCGGCCCCACCCCATAAAGAAATGGGCTCCATTTGAGTGATATTGGAGCATTGGACGTCCTTAATAATAGTAGGGCGGAAGAGAATAATGTTGTGTTATAGACGGACGTAAGACACGTAATATACGTCGGCATGGCCCCTTATAATAGTAGGGGGTGAGAAAGGGCAAACACTATGGATAGTGCCAAGCTTAAGCAGGCCAAGGGCCGAGAGCAAGCCAAACCTAAGAGTATCCGGCAAACCTGCAAGGTTCGGGGAAGGCGCTTACTCTGATTCTGTTTTCGATTCTGCGGATGTTCTTTATCTTCGCCTTGCCTTTAATTAATAGTAGGGGGGGTCTTATTATGATGAGATTTTCGAGTGGGCAGATTCTTCAAAAAACTGACCTTCTCAATAGTAGGGCGTATGTAACGCCCTACTATTGAGAAGGGGCATTTGCGTAATAAATTCTGTATTTATGACTTGACAGACCAACACCAATGCTCGGTTGGATCCTTTGATCCATCGCATGCCTTACCCTCCATTGCCCCCTCCTCTTACCTATCTCTCAACTCTTCTCTGCTCTGCGCACCTCCACCAGCACTCAATCAGTCACTAGACATCGGTGCAGTGGAGGCAATAACTCTTGTTGAAAGGTGTATGTACATATCCTACAAAGCAAAATCAAACGTGCAGTGGGCTCGGACTCAAGGGGGTAAAATCAGATACCATTACCACTCCGCCCCTACTATTGAAAGGGGAATTCAAAATCTGGAATGCTTATATGTAGGTCCGGTTGTGCTCACCCCGCACCTTGTGTATAGTTTTGCACGGGACGCCTGGAAGCCCTATATTATAAAGGCTCGGTTCAAAATCCAATTATTAGCGCGGATCCAGTGCCTGTTTCAGTCCCGTATCCAATTCCATACCCATAGTCCACTATAAATTGAGTAGTTTAAGATCGATCCAAAGCGAGCAGTGGTTGAAGCATCAAAGGCACCCCACGCAGGGGGCATAAGGATAGAGTCTGGAGGACCTCGCTGAACTAGAATAAGATCCTCTAGGTGTATAGGTGAAAGCATAGGAGGCATAGATGGTAGTAGCTTCACCGATTGATTCAGTTGACCTTATTTACTCAGATCCAATTCCCTAGTGGATTCGGTCCCAGGTGTAGATTGAGATCCATAGTGAGTTGACCAAATAGAAGCATAGATGGCAGTATCACCCGCGGCAGAGAGAGCATCGGTAAAAGCAGTAGTTTCACCATCAACAACGGAGCTTATTTAAGATCCAATACTCCTATGATGTCTGTACCGGGTTATTTCTATCTTGTGCTGGCAGGTCAAAGTGCTTAGGGTGCAATAATCTAAAAAGGGGCCCTTCCCCTTTAAATAGTAGGGGGGGGTAGGGCCCCTTTTTAGATTATTGCGGCCGCAAACAAGCGCGAAACCTTACCAACGAACAGAAAAGATGGCGCACAGTGGTACCGGTCCCTTATACGGAAAATCGGAACACACCTTATTGTTGTTCATCCAAATCTCTACGCCCCAGTGAGGTAAAGTGTTCGTAGCCTTGTCACTCCAGGCCAGACGTTGCCCCATATGGGTACCTGCATTCTTTTAGGGAAGGTACAATAATATGCGAGGGGCCCCCCCTACTATTCATTGGGCGATAAATAAGTGATGTTCCGACATTCCATGAACCAGCAGAAGCAAGGATGGCAGCATTTGAGTCAGCATCTTAGCCAGCATCCGAGCGAGCACCAAAAGAAGTTGAAGCTTACTCATTTGACTTGGAGCCAGGTTATCGGATTGAAACGCCAGCAAATCTAGTTTAAGTCCGAGCAGATGAAGTTCTAGTTCCGACAAGTCCTGTTCCGACCTTTTCTGATGTTCCTAGTTAATATATTTGGATTATCGGGCCCTTTATAATATAGGGGCTATCTTCCTCCGATAGGCGAGAACAGACGGTCCCGTGTACAGTAATCCTATGGCCGCCCAGGTATTGAAAAGTATTGCCTGTTTAGATTAAGAGGCTCCCCTCCTACGTGCCCGGCACTATTATTGGATAAGCCCTACAATAATAGGCGGGCCCTACTATTGCCCGCCCCTTTTTTCTATAATTGCATTCGTCTGGTTCATATGACTGGTTCAGCGACCAAACTCCCCAACTATATAAAAAAGGCTTCATTCCCCCTACCCCTACCCCTACCCCTACCCCTACCCCTACCCCTACCCCTACCCCTACTATTATAAAGGTAAAGGCCCTAGATGATATAAAGGGCAGATTATTGCCGCCCCGCCCCGCCGATGATATAAAGGGCAGATTATTGTAAAGGCGGCCCCCAAACAGATTATTGTAAAGGCCTTTAAAGGGCCCTTTTTTATACCCTACTATTAGTTGGGGGCCGGCCTGCCGAATTGTAGGGCCCTCCGCCACCCGCCCCGGCCCCCCTACTATTGCCCGCCCCTTTTTGATAGAATTGCTCAAAAGTCTGGTTCATATGACTGGAGAGGCGACCCAACTGCTTCCGGAAGAGGGTTCTATATCTTGCTTATTCTAGCTCGATTATAGCCCGCAGGCGGCCCCTTCAAATAGTAGGTTAACCCACATCTGAATGCCCTACTATTCTAAATGGGAAGATGTGGGGGAGAAACCAACCCCTTCGAAGATATACCATAGAATAGTAGGGGCCCACCCATGTTACGTATAGAGATATGCGGCCCTACTATTCAACTTTCTAAGCTATCTCCTCCAAAGATTCTCCGCCCCTCCCTACTATTATAAAGGGCTATTGGGGGCCCGTAGGGGCAATAATATAGAAGGGGCCGGCCCTTCAATTCTATCAAAAAGGGAATAATATAGAAGGGGCGGGAATTCTATCAAAAAGGGTTCTATATAGAAGGGGCGGGAATTCTATCAAAAAGGCAACTATCAAAAAGGGCCGATGATATATGCGGGCAACTATCAAAAAGGGCCCTTCCGCCAACTATTATGGAAGGGCGGGCAACTATCAAAAAGGGCCCTTCCGCCAACTATTATGGAAGGGCGGGCAACTATCAAAAAGGGCCGATGATATATGCGGGCAACTATCAAAAAGGGCCACCGATGATATATGCGGGCCCTTCCCCTTCAAATATAGGGTAGGGTAGGGTAGGGTAGGGTAGGGTAGGGTAGGGTAGGGTAGGGTAGGGTAGGGTAGGGTAGGGTAGGGTAGGGTAGGGTAGGGTAGGGTAGGGGGTAGGGCCCGCATATATCATCGGCGCAGGGGCCTTTAGATAGTAGGGCGGCCCCCGGCTATTATAAAGGGCCCTACTATGGAACAGGGGAGGGGCCCGCCCATCGATCCATACGCCCTATCCCAGTTTCCCAACCATGTTAGCAAAGGCAGTGTTTATATCACCATCCGCGCGCCCATTCTTCTATAGGCCCTAGTTGCTCTACCAGTTGCTTGTGATTCAATTCCATATCCAGGCGCGGATCCTATGGTTACGGAGCCAATCCCAGTTGATCCCACAGAGGCCCCATTTCCATTGTAGGGCAACAGAGCCAAAGGCAGAGACTAAGCAAGCACCACCCCTACTATTTGAAGGGCATAGCTTGTTATAGAGCCAGCATCCCGCCCAGATACGGATAGAGCCAGTGGTCCCACAAAGGCATATGCAGGTTGAGCAGATTAAGTTCCACCTATTGCCCCCTTATAATAGTAGGGCCCTACCCCCGCCCGGGGCCAGGGCCCTACGGGGGCGGGGGCGGCAAAACTAGTAGGACCATCACTTCGCCTAGATACATACTCTTTTCCGCCAGTTGTAGAGGCAAGAGCAGCAAAGCCATGGGTAGAGGCAAAGGCATAGGAAGCAGGAGTTGCCCTACTATTATAAGGGACTTCGTTGACCCGAGGAGCAGAGCCTGTTCGAGAGCTATAGTCCCTAGAGGGACAGAAATACGCGGTCGAAACACTATGCCTTATAATAGTAGGGCAAAAAGCATGTGGGTCATAAGAAAAGTAAGTCGAGATATGGCCCCGTGGTTCTCGCGTTTCGATCGCCCCTACTATCTATTGGGCCAAGCTGTTGTTCAAGTGCCCAGACTAGACTCCCCAGCTCATGCTAAGATTCTCCATGGAGAGGCCGCCGAGCAGCGGATCAATTTATCGCTATAGATCCCTTATGAAAGCACTGCCCTTTTTTATATAGTTGGGGCAGGTGAAAGGGCGGCCTTTGCAGGCGTAGAACCCTCGCTCGCGAGTGTCGTTAGTAAGAGAAGGTACCTTAGAAGGGAGAAACTATTCTGATGCCAAAAAGTGAGCCGCGTAAAGATCGATATCTATGCCCCACTCAAAAGTGAAACTACAAGGAAGACTTTAGCACAGGTGAAGGGGCGGGCAGTCAATCACATTGAATCGCTGGTGGGTAAAGATCACAATGTTATGATCGAATCGCGTTAAATGTCCAGTGGTAGGCGCATCTCTCAATGGATGGTCAGTGCATACATTTCTCACTCTATGTCCAATAGTGGGTGCATAAATAGAGAAATGTCCTGGATAAACCCACGTTAAGATCCCGTCCAGACCGAAACGGAAAAGTCCAGTGGTGGGTGCGCGAAGATGTAAATGCCTTACAGGGTGGGCCCCTACTATTCTATGGGGCATACGATATTAAGCCTTTGCGGGGCGCCATAGAATTGATAGGGGCAAGCGGGTTTGGCAGATGCCGGTAGTAAAGAAAATCGAATGGCTGGTGGGGGATCTCCGTGTCATAATCAAAACCTCACTCACCCGATCACAGCCCTTCAAATTCTATGGGCAGCGTAAAGATCCTAATCGAAGTAAGTAACCGGATCAAAGAAGGAGTCAAATAAGAAGAAATTGATCTAACCAATGACCAAAGGGAGAGAAAGCTGGTAGGTCCCCAAATGAGGCATGAATGGGAGGAAGACAACCAAACCGACGATAGGCCTTGCCGGGGCAAATGATGATCTGCTTGAGCTTTAAGTGATAGCTTACTACTTACTCTAAGGTGCTTGAAAATACAAGGTCAATCTAAGGAAGGCCTACAAAGAGTCAATAAGGATAGGCTCAAAAGGGAAGGCGCCCAGCCCTTTAAATAATAGGGGCAAAAGAATCTGCGAGTACGCCGGGTGGGATGGATAGGAGCAAAACCAAAATGTGAGCCAACCAAGATCTCAGGGCTCTGCTAATGAATGAATCATGAATCGTAGCGGGCCCTACATTATTGAAGGCGCCCGCCCCTAGTGAGTCAATTTGAGGTGTGTGCCGCCTAATCGTTCATGATCAAAGCAAAGTGGGCGGGGATATGCTTTGATGTGTATTCCCCGGCAGGCCTCTAAGTATGTACCCGCGGCTAGGGTGCTTCTTGTGCATGCATAAGGAGAAGGAATGAACAAAGTGACCTAAGTAAGCTGTCAAGGCGCCTGCCTTAAGTGTTCCTGCGCCGGAGCTCGCGTGTCTCCTACCGAAGTCCTAGTGTGGCTAGTGCGGAAGGAGTGCTGCTTTTTGGAAGTCTGCGAGTGGACGTTATCAGTGCCAATGGGGTTGTTGTTCTATTGATTTTGAATCTCGAGCGCCCAACTGATCTAAAAAGGGCCTAAGCCTGTAGGCAAAGCTTTCTCGGGGAAGGTGGACAGAGAAAAACGAAGAAGAGCAAGAGAACTCCTTTGGAGCCGTTTCTTACCTATCTATAGTCAAGATCCATCCCTAGTCAAGATCTAGTCTCGCTTAAGTCCAACGAATCAAATAACCCGTGCTCTTCTAAACTACCGCTTTTGATTCCACTCTTGCTACCCTTGCGTCTGGAACTGCCTATGCTCCTCATTGCATCGATCGTTCGTGTAGGGTGGCTCCATTAGTAATAGGACCCACATTTCATGCCAACATAGGCGGCTGTGCTCATGCAAAGACGGCGGGTAAAGAATCGTAAGCTTAGGCACAATAGCTTAGGCACTTTACACAACAACTGGTTTATCAATTGATTCAAATGCCCCCCCCCTATATATAGATAGTAGTGCTGCTTACACTCGGAACATGAGGTAGACTCGCCATAAAAATTGTAGGGGCCCCTTAGAATAGTAGGGGCTGCGCAACCTTTAGAATAAGGGCAGATTACGCCCCTACTATTCGGCAAGGGCTAACCTTTTCAGCCGGCCCCATCGCGAATAGATCAAGTGCCGGCCCCATTTTGATTTGAGGTGATCGCGAATATGACTGCTTCAGTGACCCCCCCCTTTACTATATTGGGCAAACTCCCCTACTATCTGCATTCAGATTACGAACCCCCTACTATTCTAAGGGGCGGCGGGGAACCAACGAACCATGATTAGGCGGGGCCGCATCTGCCCCCGGCTATTATAAAGGGGCGGCAGGGCAACCAGCTGCTAATCACCACCCACCCACCCCCCTTAGAATAATAGGGCAATTCTTTATAGACTACTACGTAACATGAATTGAAGAACTAGGAAAGCAATTCTCAAAATCCCCCGGCGCGCGCCTTCGGGAGAATATATGCCTAAGCCCATGTATCAAGTCATCCCATGCATTGCATAAAGTACAGGCACCAGCTATGCGCGGACCACGGCCTGGTGAATCATTTCAGATCTGCCCCCTATATTAGAAAGGGGCTTACGCCTATGCTATTGAATATCTAGTCCCGCCGCCTCAAAAACATAGTGATAGGCGGCAGTTTTCAGCTGAACGCCTAGTTTTTCCTGTTTATACACCGGTAGCAGAGACAGCAGCAAAGGAGCAAGCAGCACCAATAGTGGTATTGACACGCACCATTAAGTAGTACCAGGAGCAAAGAAAGCATCTAAGCAAGCCACTAAGGTTTGGCCAGCCCTATAGAATTTGAAGGGCTTGGTCCGGTCGCCTACTATTCTAAAGGGCAAAGTAAGCATCTCGTCCTGTTCCACTAGCAGAGGTAGGCATATCAGTATCAATAGCAAAGGCATCTAAGCCAAGACCAGCAGCACCTGTGGTTTAGATTGTTTAAACAACAGTACCGGTAGCCCTTGCCGAATAGTAGGGGGCAGTTGAACCAGTTGATTATTCAGTTTCTTCTGTTGAAGCAGATTAAGCATCAGTAGCAAAGGCCCTACGGGGCTAAGCTAAGGTAGACATAGATCGAGATAGAGATATAGATACACCAGTAGCAAAGACTAGGGATGCAGGAGCATAGGCTAGGGCAGATGCAAAGCTAGCCAAACCAGTAGCAACATATACAGTCCCAGAGACGGCTGAAGCACCTGTTTATTAAGAACCACCAGCAGAGCCCCTACCCCTACCCCGCCCCCCTACCCTATATTTGAAGGGGAAGGGCCCTTTATATCATCGGCGGCCCTTTTTTATATAATTGAAGGGGCATAATAAGTAAAGGCAGTACCAATGGCAGAGATAGCACCACCAATAGCAGCACCAGGTCAAGATCCAAAGCACGTAGCATAAGCAGATCCAGACGCAGGACCAACATACCTTCTAGTTATAGATCCTACAGTAGCAGATCAATACCCATATCCATATCCATAAGCAAAGGCATAGGCACCCCTACAATAATATGAAAGGGGGCCTGCAGGGGAAAGGCGAAAGGCCCTACCCCTACCCCCTACTATTTTATCCCCCTACCCGGCTAGACTCTATTCGTTGATTCTATACGCCTGTGGGGTTGGGTGGGGGGCATAGTCGCCCCCCCCCTGCCGGGCGGGCATAAATGAAATGCCCTATCCCGCAAGAGCGCATAAATGACCTTCGGCGGACCGTGAGGGGTTTAGAGAACAATGTTCTTTCTATGGACCGATGTCCGCGGATCTGGAAGAAGAGGATCGGGGATATGCCGGTAATGAGAAGGAGGAACCGCCATGAAAAGATTCCTCGTGTATAATCCGTAGCAGGACTATGAACGGAAGCTAGCAATCCGGACCGTACCAAAAACGTTCCTAAGACACGGCATGAAAAAGTAACAATATTGGGGAACGAGGTCCAGAGATAAACTTTGGGTAGAATGACTGGATGAATACGAGCTGTGGCTAATACCCAAGGCATGGGAGAAGCATTTTCCACGGGATCCCGAAACCACCGGCCACCCCGACCCAATTCATGATGAGCCCACCAACTCCCTGGCAAGATGCCCACGGTGAAAAACCGCCGACATGTCGGGATCCGAATTCGAATTCGTTCCCGGTCCCTCTTCGGGTCGGAGACCACTGTGTTCGCGCCGGCGGTCCGACATAGAGTTCCTCGGCCTATCGGCCCCCTACCTATATCTGGGCCTCGACCGCGCCTTAGAATAGTAGGGGCCCTTAGAATAGTAGGGGCCCACCCACCATAACTATTCCCGGAACTAGAACTCCCACCCGCCCCTACGGAAGGGCCTCCCACCCACCCCAGGTAGTTGGGGGGTGAAAGTTCGGGTGGGGGGGAATTAGAGTTCCCCGGGAGAGGGCGAGCAGAGCACTCGACCACACCACCACCTATTGATTGGCCACCTGTTGATTGGTACTGGGTGAGAAAGCCCCCATTATAGAGAGGGGGGGCTCCGACGCATCCGGCGGAGCAAAGCGCTCCATTCCCTTCCCTCTGCATTGGCGAGTAGAGTGCCACAATCCCATTCATCATTTTGTATATACATAGGCCAAAGCCCATAGCACTGGCGACGTCTCCGGCATAAATGCAAGGAGGGTGTATAGCTAATACGGGATCTTGCAGAACGGGATTTGATTCTGCAAGCGATTCAGTACGAACGAATGAATTCCGAACAAGAGGATTGGAACTCGCCGATGGGGAAAGAGGGGAGAACAGAGCAATGCCAACAGCTCCGGAAATCCGCTGTTCGGCTCTCTCTTCGGCATCTCGTGCCAAGTGCAATACCCTATGGATAGTAGGGGTCGCCCCCAGGCCGCTACGCGCGGACCTTATATAGGTAGGGGCTCGCGAACCACCGGAGCCCCCGCGGTCAAGCAGCGCATGCCCTTTTTTATATAGTTGGCCCCGGCGCCCTATCTCTATATTGCGGCGGCCCTTTATAATATAGGCCAGCAGCGCAGAAAGCCTGTTCAAAGTCCGGTTCCTTGCCATCTTCTCCCTTGAGGTCGACCTGCTCTCCCAATTATATAAAAAAGGGCTCCTCGTCCTATCGGACGAGTTCCTCGGCCTCCTAAGCCCCAAGATTAGGAGAGGGGCGGCCTCTAAAGGGCCCCCCCCCACTCTAAAGGGCCCCCCCCCACTATAGATAGGGTGGAGAGTTGCCCAACTATATAAAAAAGGGCCCCCCATTAGAATAGTAGGGGCCTTAGAATAGTATGGGCCCTCCCCGGATAAGTAGTTGGGTGGGAGGGAATAGAAGGGACGGGGTGGGGCCCAGGAGGAGGTAGAGGCGGAGGCGGAGGCGGGGGCGGGGCCCTTTTTTATATATGCCGAGCGCACCCTTAGAAAAGTGGGGGCCCCCCCCCACCCTCTTATATAGTGGGATAGGTGGATAGTTCCCTCCTTGCGGCCCCTCCACCCTTTAGAATAGTTATAGAGTAGGGCGGGGGCCAAGGTTCGTGCCTGTTCAAAGCCATAGTTTCTAGAGGGCCCCTTCTTTATATAGGGCCCACTACCACTACTTTGTCGTTGTTCGGGCTTCACGGAGCTCGAGACGAAAGAGCAAAAAGTAGTTTCCCGGCCTCGTTCTGATACATTATGGGGTTGGACCCGGTAACGAAAGGGGAATCCGTAAAAACCTGGGATCCGACACCGTGGTGGAATACTACCCTCGTGATTAGACCATGTCCCTGGGATTTGATAGAGCAAAGGTGCATTGGCATTGGAGTTGGTGAATACGTTGTAATTGGGAGAGTTGGAAGGAGTATGACGGAACGAAGGACCAGGGAGAGAAAGAAGGGTGCACAAAAAGTGGGGTGAAGCACCAAACGCAGGTGGTTGTTTCCTGTCGTAAGCGAATGCAACGGAAAGACCCGGAAGTAACAGATAATGGCACAATTCATTTACTGACGTTCTTCCGTGTTCATTCCCAATCCCTGCAACGGAACATAGTGTATTCCCGATGCCCTACTATTCTATGGGCCCTACTATTCTATGGGCGGAGATAAGTGATTCAGCAAAGGTCCTTTGAATCGTATCAGTCGCCCCCCCTACTATTGAAAGGGCCCTACTATTCTATGGGGCCAGGCAACTATATAAAATGCGGGCGGCCCTTACCTTCATTCCATGAAGGGCCCTTACCTTCATTCCATGAAGGGCCCTTACCTTCATTCCATGAAGGGCGGGCCGCACCCCGCCGAATAGTAGGGCATGAAGGTAAGGGCCCTACCCCCGCCCGGGGCCAGGGCCCTACCCCTACCCCTACTATATATAAGGTAAGGTAAGGGGCAGATTCTATACGTAACATGGGTGGGAAGATATAGTTCATAATCTACCTTTGCAACTCTAGCCCTACAGGGCTAGCAGGTTTATTCATTAAGTAGGCATGTTACGTATAGAATCAACTTTGATAGTACTCTCTCTCTCACCTAGCCCCCCCCCCTTTATAATAGCCGGGCCCCCTATATAAAATGCGGGCCCCCTATATAAAATGCGGGCCCCCAACTATATAAAAAGGGCCGGGGCCGGGGCCGGGGTAGGGCCCGCCGGGGTAGGGCCCTTGCCGAATAGTAGGGGGGGGGGGCCTTTTTTAGATAGTTGGGGGCCATAGCCCTACTATTATAAGGGGGAGGGCCCGGGGAAGAATCTAATAATAGGCAAGCACCGGAGCCCCCGCCGATGATATAAAGGGGCAACTCTATTGGCAGGGGGGTAAGGGAATTGATGGATTCGTCTATCTCCGGGATGGATGGAAAGCAAGAAAGCAAGGAAGTAAGGGAAGGGGCTTCACTACACTACTATTAGGAGGGAGATAAGCCACTACCTTCTATACGGATTAACGAGCCGGGAGGGAGACGGATACGGGTACTGAATCAAGGGCTCGGAGCGAGGCCCCGGGAACTATCGAGCCCCACCCAACCCGGATTTATGTAGGGGCCCTGCGCGCTCTACATTAACGGTCAATCAATGTGCCCATGGTCTATTCCGGGTTCAAATCCTTCAAGCTTGTTAGGAATGCATCGTATAATGACAAGTACATGCATTTATCCGCCTTTCCCCCGTAAGTGACGACCTCTGGATGAGATACTCAAATGATCCCCTACTCTCTATAGGCGGTGGAAAGATCAGAGAGGAAAACAGGAAACAGCTGCCCAAGGGCAATAGGGAGGAAAAGAGAAATACGCACTTGCTCTCATAATACGAGACACCTACCGATCACTCGATTACTTGCACTACGACCTCTGCATGCATGCCCGGAGACTCGGTTCCCTACTATTCTATGGGGCCCCTACTATTCTAAAGGCCACCTCGATCGCCCTACTATTCTATGGCCGCGCAAAACAAAATAGTAGGTAGCTGCGAGAATTCTAGAAAAAAGGCTCCGGATGAAACTACTAGTGAAATGGGTTACATATGGTAGCCCTGACATGCAGATGTCGATTTGTAGCGCATGGAGGTTTGATACGATAGCCGCCCATTATAGAGTAGGGCCCTTTAGAATAGTAGGGATCACGCCCTTTAAATAATAGGGGCAAAACTCGGGGCCGGTACACCGCATAGAGATACTCTGTAGGTTAGATCCGGGAAATAAAGATGACCGAAGTCGCAGCAACCAGATGCATTCTACTTTTCAATCTATAGGTGTGCTCCGGAAGGGCTTCCGATACCCCCTTCAAATAGTAGGGTATCCATAGGTTGAGTTGACGGTCATTCGGGGCTATGCAGACTAGGTTATCGATACCAGAAACACCGCAGTGCGGATAGAGATCTATGGATTCTTTCCGCGCGACCAATTATATAAAAAAGGGCCCCCCTAGGGGGCTATGGCGCATGAATTCGATCATGTGGTTTCGCCCTGCGTAACAACTATGGTTCAGTACTAGAAGCACCACCTTAGAATAGTAGGGACTCCTTTTATGGAGAATCGTGGGATCGGTATGCAGAGCACAGAGAGCGCACCAGTGAATCGACGTATCCCTTTGGCATTTATAGCATCGAACCACCAAGGTGGTACAAACAGCATCTATCTACGATACACTATATGATGATTCACTACTGCCCTACTATCTATAGGGAAATATGTAGCTCATAGGGATCTTAAATGGACGGGAATTGAACCCGTACCTGCATAGGTATTCCTATAGCCCGTGTTATGTGGATCCAAGCCAAATTAGAGAGTGCAGCCACCAGAGAGATAATAGCAGCCATCAGATGAAGCCCCTTTAGAATAGTAGGGCCATTGAGTAACCGCCCTTTTCATGAGAAAGCACCCCCAATATATCTCCTGGGCCCAAAACATGGACAAAGATAGTAGACACCCAGGCCCTTTATAATAGTAGGGGGTGTAAATGCAATAGTAGTTCTTGCAGTTATCAATGTCTGAATATTCGCGGCATCGTAGGTGACTACAGCAATAAGCATAGGGCGAAAAGTCAACTCCCTGGCTTTGAATAGTAGGGGCCCGTGGATAGGACCTGGGAGGTGTTCAGTGTTGTGGTGCTCTCCGATCCTAGGCTGGTGAAGTCAATCATACCAAGGCAAACCCTCCACCTCTCTACTATCGGTGAGGTGTTCAATTCATATGTGGCCCAAGCCCATATATTACTTTGGCTCCATGATATATTGAAGGTGTGTGAATGTCCCCAAGTTCACCTCAGTCTGTAGTGGTTGAAATCCTATTAGGTGTCCCTGGCCCCGTAGGGGTAGGGGCCCTTATTAGTAGGGGCGTGTGTGGGCTCTAAAGGCGCCCTTCAAATAGTAGGGGAATGCCTATAATAATAGAAAATGATATCGGAGAATCTCTCTGCTAATCTATCAATATCTCTCCGCTAATCAATGTGGATGGATACCTATTAATATAACTATATCTATGGGAGCATCCATGTTTAGGAGCTCTTCGTGGTTTGGCTAAACCCAGCTTGGCAGCTATGCCCTACTATTAAAGGGGCCAGGGCCCTACTATTCTAAAGGGCGAGGTCCGAGAACTCGCTATCAGCCAAAAAGAAAGTAGCACGAGTAAGGAGGTCATATGGGAACTCTGGGTGGGAGGGAATTCTAATAGCTTTCCTTCGGGCCTCTATCTCCTCCCACCCCTGGGCCAGCCTGACTGATTCGGGTTCTGGGAAGGTCGGATAACAACCAGTACAGTATTGTCACTTAGTTTGGGTTAGCAAGCCCCTTAGTCTCCTCCTGCAGGGTGGGCGGAAGCCCTTCCCCGTAGGGGTAGGGGGTTCCCCTGCATGCATGCAGGCCCCCTACCCCTACGGGGAAGGGCGCCCTTATTCCAGTAGGGCGGTTTGGATAGACGAGGTTCAGTTGAAACAGCATGGTTCGGGTAACAGTTTTTCTTGGCAAACAGATTGGTAGACGAGGTTCAGCTTCGCACACACAACTTTACCACATAGAATTGTAGGGGCCACCCACCAACGCACTATAGTTCCCACCCTGCTTCCCAATCTATAGCCTCCTGCCCTTGGAACTATAGGGGGGCCCTGGAATTATCTAAAAAAGGGCCGCCGATGAGGCCCTTCCCCTTCCCCTTCAAATATAGGGTAGGGTAGGGGGGCGGGGGTAGGGGCCCCCCTTCTATATTATTCCGGGCCCCTCCCCTACTCTTTTAAGGGCTATGGGATTGGGGGTTATACTAGCGAGCTGCTCGCCCATAGAATTGTAGGGGCCCTCCTAAGTTCCCTGCAGGGAAGGACTTAGCTGGGAAGCCCGCTCTGAAGCTGCCTCCCAACTAGTCTACTCCGGGCCTCCCTCGGATTAGTTGCCATAGAATTGATAGGGCTCCCACTGAACTAAGTGGGGTCCTTCCTTCCATCCAGTTAGAACATCCATGCCGGACTCTCCCGGTGAGCCTATCAAATAGTAGGGCACTGCCTTTATAATAGTAGGGCAGGAGCGCCTAATCAACAACTAGAATGGGTAGTGGGCCATAGAATTTATAGGGCAGGTGGATTGCCCTTTTTTTCTATAATTCTCACCCGCCTAAGGAATATATGGGCGGTGGGCCCCTACTATTTGAAGGGCCCGCCAACTAATCGCCCTACTATTCGCCAAGGCCCCCCAGGCGCCTTCATCCATTCAGATTCCGGGAGACCATAAAATTGGAAGGGGCCTGAATGCCCCCGGCAATAATCTGTTTAGGGGCCCCGAGGCGCCCCCCTATAGAAAATTCTCTCAAAGGGGCTTTGCTTTCAAATAGACCCCCCAGGGCCCCTGGCACTAGCCCTTTTCAATATAGGGGCCGGGGGCCCTTTTAGATTAAGTCCCGCCCCTAGGGGCCCGGTGCAGTTGGGTGGGCCCTACTATTCTATGGTGGGGGCGAGGGTTCGATAACTAGCCTATAGAATGGTAGGAGCCAACTATAGTTTGGGGTGGGCCGGAAAGGGCAACTAACAATAATTCGAATAGGGGCCAACCAATGGCATCTACCCTCCTGAACCCCCATTCAAATAGTAGGGCCATAGCCCGCCCGGGCCCAACTTGACTTGAACCGACTATATACGTCACATGCCCCCTGGCCAGTCATGCCCTAGATAGATATCTTAGTTGCAAAAATGGTCAATCAAAAGCGCCCGTTTAGAATAGTAGGGGGGTGATGCCGATGATAAGCTCCCCCCTATATTCTAAAGGGCACCCCCCGGGCCTTTTTGAATGGGGGGTTCTATTACGTAGATATATGATATAGAATAATAAGATATTTTTCCCCTATATTATAAAGGGGCCAGAACAGGCGGATCAGGAGTCCTGGGATCGTTAGGAAGAGGAGCCGGGGCCCTACTATCTAAAAGGGCAGAAAGGATTGACTGAATCAATTAACCACCGCTAGTGTAATGAAAACTGCGTAAGTAAGGTGCACTAGAGGTTCGAGAAGAGATAGAAAAACCAGTATCCCGATGAGCCAATACATAGAAAGACCTCGACTATGAATGAAGCCCTTTACGATATAGGGAAGCCCGCCCAGATCAAAAAAGTAGAGATCTTGGAAGTGCTGCCGTCCTGACTCTCGCCGCTTCGAATTCGGGTTTTTCTGACGCCGGGGCACGGTTCCTTACTGACTTGCTTCCTGTGTAATGGGAGACACTTTGATCAAATGTGTACACCCAACCGCATACATATGATAAGAAGTCCGGTATATATAGAATGTTCAGCCGCCAGGGAGGCGATGATGTGGTATGGTCGCGACCCACCCAATTGTAACTGCCCCCTTAGAATAGTAGGGCGCCTTAGAATAGTAGGGGGAAATCTAGAAAACGTGACCAATATGTAAAGGTCATTGCGGAAACCAAATGAAACTCCGCCCACCAAATATGACTAATAGCTATGATTTTTCAAGACGTTTTCGAATCATCCATCGAAAACAACTCCGGATCAGTCACGAAGCTCATAGAGCTCCCTCCGCCTTCAAAATCACTTACTTGGGGCGCTTTACAATAGGGTTACACAAGGGAACCCGGATAGACGGATTCTGGTGCTTCAGCGCAGGCAGGCGGGGGAAGGAATCAGTTCCATCTGCCCGCCCACCCAAGTCCCGGCATCGTTTCAAGCCCACTTACTTTTGGCCCTTTCAATAATAGGGGTCTCGCGCGGCGTGCCCTATATTATAAAGGGCCGTGATTCGAGGAAGAAGAATGTGTTGTAGGCCCCTTTCTTTATTTCAAATAGTTGATCTTACTTCCTGAAGCCGAATAGTTGACCAAACCTCTGATCCGAGCAAACCTCTCCCTTCCCCTTTAAATAGTAGGGCAATCGGACCCAGTTCCAAACCTAACTCACAAACTTCACTCACCTCGGCCAATTATAGCCCTACTATTATATGCGGGGGGGCCCCCGCCCCCAACTAATAGTAGGGTATAAAAAAGGGCAATGGAAATGAACGCTTCCAACCGCCCGCTTTAAACCATAGATAGTAATATAAGTCTTATATCATAGTAATAGTGGAAATGACGTTTAAATGTGAGGTGGGTTTCTTCCGCCTATAGATAGTAAGGGCCTACCGGAGCCCAATTATAGAAAAAAGGCCCTTCATCTTTACTACGTAATAGTTCAAATGATATATGTGAGATGGGTGGCAGGAATAGATAAATAGGTTGAGTGGTTCCAAGCAAGCCGGTGAACATTAACAAGCAGATTGAGTCAACAATTAGGAAGGGTTCGATCACACCGCCTTATAGATGAGGGCCCAAGCAAGCGAAGCATCTTATGCCAGCGAATGGAGCGGATTCACCCAGCGAATCGAGTGGGGCCCTGAGGGAGAATAGGGCATCCGAAACAGCCCCTATTGTTTATTTAGGCCACCCGGCCCCCCCCGGCACTAATAATGGGCACAAAATATTCCGTAATGGTGGGGCAGGAGCTCTACTCGCATCTGGCGGAGTATTATAACTATTGAAGCAGACTCCTACCCGATCCGGCACACATACAAGGCCGGGTTATTCCTTTAATAAGCAACGCAGAATGGGCCGGGCGAGACAGGCCGGGCGTTCCGGGCCGATCCCGGCGAGGCGAACAATTATGCTAATCTTCTTTGGATCAATAAGGTAGGGCGAACGATCCGGGATACAGGAATAGATCAGGGAAACACTCCGGCCTATTCTTTTCTTGGGCCATGAAGATGAAGAATAAGAATTCATTCACTGAGGCAGAGCATCTCATTCAGATCAGAATTTGGGATTCTATCTTAACATATTAAGGGCGGGCCAGAGAAAGATAGATTTTTTTCCGCCCGGCCCATAGAATAGTAGGGGCGAGATCGGATACAGGCAGATGCTTTGATCCAGATTGGATACAGACAGATCCCGGCACATCCGACCAACTAACGGGGGTATTCCTTTCCTTCCTCCTACTGGGGGCATAGAAAGGTATTCCTGCTTGCTACTGGGTTTGGTATTCCCGCTACTGGGAACATTGTCGCCGAGATATGCCATTTCTTCGGAGGGAAATAGATATGCGGGAGTCAGTCGGTCAATCTTCTCGAAAGGGAGAGTGCATATATAAAAAGGGCACTTGTTGAGCTGCTACGCCAATCATGAAATTAGATCCCATCGCCCTCTATTCTATTGTTGGCCCCGGGCACACATCGGGGAAATTAGCCCCTATAGATAGTAGGGGCTCCAAGGAGAAGGAGGTGAATCGATGAACGAAATGGATCTTAACTGCTGAATGAGGCATCCACGTCATCAAGGAACCGATTCCAAGCAACCCAATAAATTAGCTCTAGGAAATTTCTTAGCTGAGGAGTGAGCACTATATAAAAAAGGGCCACCGGATCATTTCATTAGGAAGCTGCTGAGAAAGAGGTGGAATTGAGACCATATGGAAGGAAGGATTACCGACCAAGGAATAGATAGGCTTTAGAATAGTAGGGCCCGCCCTACTATTCTATCCTGGGGTGGGCCCTACTATTCGCCGAGGGGAAGCCCCATAGAATTGTAGGGCATTTTCATGAACCATCCTCATGATATAGCTAGGTAGGTGCTGCCTGGTGAACAATGAGACCTTTGCTTTATGCTATATGCCCAAGGATTACTCGCATATTTCTACTCAAAAATACTCCTCGATTGAATCAAGGGGCTCGGCTTACCTTACCTCCTAAACCTGGAGAGTGACCGGCTTACAAAGACTGAAGATGGGAAAGGAACAACGTACCATCCCTGCTTACCTGTCAATTAACTACTTGGATACAAAGAAGCTGCTAGGCGCTCGGGTGAAGCTTCGATGGCGGAACTCCAATGGGCGCTGATGCTGTGCTTGCTTTGGTGCCCATGTATAGTAAGGGCAACTGGCCCTTACTATACATGGGAAACGGGGTCAAAAAAAAGCCCATATATAGATAGGGCGCCTGCTGCTATTGGTTCTGTGCTTGCTACGATAAGCTATGACCTATGATTCAACCTGGGCTACTACAAGCTGTTGAGCTGGAAGGTATGCTAGGCGAAGTGCTTCTTTGACTCGGTCAACTCAAACTTGAACTGTCTCTAGAAAAGAGCCCTACTATTCTATCCTGTCAACTACTGAGTAAACTGCTTATTGTTCGGGTGCATACGGCGCATTTACAGGTTCTGGCACTGGATATATTGCTTCAACCCGCCCCCCTTTTTTATATAGTTCAGGTGTTGGTTAAACTGAGTAAACTGCTCTAGCTATCTCCGCTGCTTTGCTACTTAAGAATAAATCTCTGCCCGTAGAATAGTAGGGCCTAAATTGGGTTTTATTCTCTAAATAGATGATCTTGCCCGCCGAGGGCCCTTTTTGATAGAATTGCCGAAGGCGATGCATGAGCCCCTCTCTATCTATATGGCCTAACTAAGCCTAAGACAATCACATGACAGAAGAGACCCAAGGTACACCTTTTAAGGAGATTGGTCATTACGATACCATCGCCTCACTCACTGTGTCCCTTAGCTCTAAGTAAAGCACCCTCAGTAGAACTAAGACCTCTCATTATGGACAAGGTTCAATCCCTCGCATTGCAGTAAAGTTTTATGCATCGTATATGGATCGTATAGAGATAGATACTATAAATGGAACTGAATCAGCAACTCACTCTGCTCGAACTGGCTAAGATGCTGACTCTCATGCTGCTTGCTGATGCCATCCAAGACTGATTAATCAAGAAAATAAACTGCTCCAACTCCCCCCTATATAAAAAAGGGCCCTTTAGAATAGTAGGGGGTGTCTCCTGTTGGTAACTGCTCTTCAGTCCCGTAACATACTACCACTTAGGTGGGCGGAGACAGAACGGAGCAACCAGCAGAGCCCTACTATTCTAAAGGCCTATGCTAGTCAGATAAAGAACATGCTACCACTTATTGGAACGGAGGCATATGCGTCGGAGTGAGCATCGAAGTAAGACCAATAACCACATCGAAGTCCAAGAACATGCAGAGGCACCGCCAGTCGATGAACCAGTTCATATGAGTCTATCCCGGCATACGGACCTATTAAGCTACGGCCCCTACTATTCTAAGGCTCCGCCGGGTGGAGGAGCAGAGCGCTTAGTTTACCTTGTTGATCCAGCAGCAGATGATCTATGAAATGAAACAAGCTTGCATCGTTTATAACATGATTCACTTTTATCCTGCATTGAGTTACATCAAATAAACGATCAGACTGCATCGTCATATAAGCGAATTCACTTTTCTACAGCGTTGGAAACATGGATTCATTTATCAACGAGAAGACTGCGCATCTATGGAGGGAGGGCTACTAGATATAGTTATAGGTGTAAAAGGACACTTATGAAATGTTACTTTAAGAGACACATAATGATATGGGACCTAGCATTTCCCTTTATAATATAGGGCAAGTACTTTAGTGACAAGTTGGAGTAGTGATGAGGTAGCCTTACTTCATCAGTAAGTAGAAGATCTAGAGCATCAAGTAGAGGGTTTAAGATTTAGGGTTGAGAGGATAAACAATGTTATGAGACCAAACTCATAACTATTACCAAGGAGAGGGATGATCTAAGAGCTCATATTAACAGAGAGGCTAGTCATATAGCTAAGATACTTCATAGAGCTAAGGCCAAGTCTATGGCAGGTGTAAAGGTAGGGGCCAAAAAGATTAGTCTTTCAAAGCAATTAGTAGTAAGCAAGGAACCTATAACCATAGAGATAAAAGGTGCCGGAGATCAATTTGGTAGAGACAGCCTTTATAATAGTAGGGCAAATAGATCCTCTATAGGTCCCTTCTTAAACCAAATTACTACTCCTACTCTTATCAATCCATCAAGTAGAAAGTTAATATATAAGGCTCAAGTCCGGTGCACATTCTAATGATCTTCTCGTTCTCCCGTGCAACGCTCTGGCGTTGAGAAGCGGAAGCCATCTCTTTCTTGATAAAAAGTATGGCTCATATGCCCATTTTTTTCTAGGCTGCGGCCCTACTATTCTATTATTCCCTACTATTCTAAAGGCGGCCCCTATAAATTCTAGAGAAAGGTAGATTATTGTGACCTGCCCCCCTCCCCTTCTTTTCGAGAAAGATTCTACCCGCCTAGAAAAAAATGGGCGCCCTACTATTCTAAAGGGGCCCTACTATTCTATTATTGCGCTGGGGCCGCCCTACTATCAACATTTCTATAGAGGGGGGGTGGGGGTTCGGGTAAAGAATCAAGTTCGGGCGGTGGCCCGTCTAGAAAATGTTGTTGGGGTGGGTGGGAGGCCAAACCATACGCCGCAACCGGGGTGGGAGGCTATAGTTGGAGGGCCCCGAAGGCATCCCGGGGTGGGAGCCCTTTACTATACAGGGGCCAGGTAGTTGTGGGTGGGAGGAGAGGTATAGTTGGTCGAGTGCATGTGAGGTGGCCGGGCTCATCAAGAAGGAGAATAAGACTCATGCTCTGTAGTTATTGGAAGCTGGCTCAACTAGCCTATAGATAGTAGGGGCCTCCCACCCCGCCCCCTCTCTTAAAACAACTAGCCTATAGATAGTAGGGGCCCCCCACCCTGCATAGGGAACTCTCTCTTCATCGCTCTTAACTAGGGGGGGAATATAGTAGTTAGGGGCAACCCCTACTATCTAAAGGGGCCCTACCTCTATCCGGCGCCGCCCTACCATAGCTATTATAGAGGGGTGGGGGGGAGGAGAGGTCTAGTGGGGCATGTTACGTATAGAATCTGCCCGTAGGGCCCTACTAGAACTACTAAGCTATTAGTAGAGGGGTGGGGGCCCGGCACGTGGGGCCCTTTCTATAGCCATTGGGGGTGGGGCGAGTCATTGTTCAATTTGCTGTCCTAACTAATCTAGCGATGGTGCCCCTACCTATGCAGAATTCTATGGGCTATGGGCTGGTGCGTGCGTGCAGAGTCACGATGGAGAGGGAGATTCCCATACAACTATCCAGATTACATACGTTATATCGGCAAGCCCCCTAGGGCAAACCTGTAGGTTGGTTAGGCTAAAGAAAGGTAGGAGTGCCTAACCAACCTACAGGCAGGTTCCATATGTTCATCCCTCCATCAGCTTGACTAGTTAGGGAGCCGGTTCATCGAAGCTTCCGCCGGCCAACTATATAAAAAAGGCCCTCTCGCTACAGCGGCACATTACCATCCGGGTGAAGCCTAGTGGCCATCAATTTTTTGACTCCATCCGAACATTAATGGTCTTTCTCTGCATGCAGAGTTAGTCGGCCCCTGCAGCCCTACTATTCTAAAGGCGGCCCGCCCTATTCTATGGGCCCTACTATTCTAAGGCAAGCAAGCACAGTCTAATGGGCCACGGTCGGATGAAGTTATTATCGGGTTGAAAAAAAAGACTACCGAAGCCTACCAATTAATTCATTAGTGCCCTACTGAATTCCTGAGCAACTATATAAAAAAGGGCAACCCGATGAGCAGCAACTAATCTAGAGTGGGCCCCCGCCCAGTGTCTAACTTCACTATCCTAGATCGAGAAACTCCTCATTTCACTATCTAGTTACGTCGCTGGCATATATAAAAAAAGGGCCCCTACTAGTCTAAAGGGCTCGAACAGGTAGGATGGTCCGGTTGCCCTCTATAGTTGCTAGGCCCTTGCCGAATAGTAGGGGGCCCATAGAATAGTAGGGCTTCCGGAGCTAGATTAGTTGCCCTTACCCTTACCCTTACCCTTCCCCTTTCAATAGTAGGGGTAGGGGGCCTGCATGCAGGGGTAGCCCCTACTCAAAGCCAGGGGGTAGGGCCATAGTCTCTCTACTATTTAACATGTCCACCCCTACTATTCTATGCACGGGGGTGGGCCCCCCTTTAAATAATAGGGGCGATTCCCTTGCCGAATAGTAGGGCGTAACATGCCCGACTAATGCCCCCCTTTCAATAGTAGGGCCCCCTCGGCGAATAGTAGGGCCGCCCATAGAATAGTAGGGGCCCCTTATAATAATAGGTCGTTGCAATAATCTAAAAGGGGCCGCATCCGCATCCATCCCATTCCATCCCATCGGGGCCGGGCATGAATGTTACGTATAGAATCTGCCCCTTACCCCTTACCCTTACCCTTATAATAGTAGGGGTAGGGGTAGGGGTAGGGCCGGTGCAGAGGGTGGGAGTTGAGCCCACGTTAGCCCATGAACACCCGAGATTTATCTCGCCCTAAGGGGAACCCCCCACCCTATATCTTATAAAGGGGTGGGCCCCTACTATTCTATGGCGATCCTCGCGTTGTTACCCTTATTATAAAGGTTGGGGCATGTGACGTATAGAGCCTACATGGCGCTACCTCGCGTTTCAAGATTATGACGGGGCAGCAGGGTGGGTTCTTTCTCCTCGCTTTCGTTTTCAGATGCGGGAAGGGGTCCCTATTGAGTTGAGTTGAATGCCGAATGATGCTTACTTAGTTTGAAGATTGTTCATTGGGATTCCCCCTCTTGTGATTGTTGGTGCCCTCCCTATTGTTCTAAGTGCGCTTCTTTCCCCTCTTGTTCATGTTGGTGTCAACCTTCAGCACATTGTGATGCATTCCCCCTGTTCCCCGCTCCGCCTTATAATAGTAGGGGTGCGTTCGTTGGTTGGGCGTGATCTATGAACGCCCGCCCTTTTTTTCTATAATTGCCCCACCCACCCCAACTATAGAAGAGAGGGCTCCCCATAGAATAGTAGGGGCCAACCTGCCGATGATATAAAGGGGCCGGCCATAGAATTTTAAGGGAAGGGCGGCACTGCCCGATATTGGTGTTCGGGTGCCCTCCCTCGCCCTATATAAAAAAGGGCCATCCCTGGCCATATATTGAGAAGGGCCATAGCCCCCGCCCGGGGCCCTTTTTTGATATAATTCCACCCATGTGACGTATAGAATGGGCATCTTCTCCAACAACTATAGAGGTAGTTCCCGTGGCAACCTCGCTTAGTTTTCATTCCCTCAACACCCCACAAGTGTCCCGAGTGCGTTGCTTACGTTCGTTGGGTGGGGTTAGAAGAACCGCCTTCATTGGTGGGGTGCTATCTTGGTTCGTTCGGGATTGCCCTATTATTCTAAGGGGCTGGCCCCATTGAACTAAAAGGGCGGGGTTTGCCGTGAGAAAGAGTGCGTTGCTATTGTGATCCTCATTGATTTCCTATTCATCGTGGTGTTACCTATCGTGTTTGCGCACATTGTTGGTGCTCGCCCTTTCAGATTCTTCGGCGGCCCGCCGAAGAATCTGAAAGGGGCCCGTAGGGGTTGGGATTCCCCCTCCCTATTGTTCTAAGGGCGGGCAGGCCCCTCATTTGCTTTTCTTGTTCACCCCGGAACCCCCTCGCATTCCCCCGGTTACTATTGTCGCTTCCTTTGAACAAGCTTCCCCTCATTGAACTGCCCGATCTTACCTCGCGGTTCAGAGTGCGTGTCAAAACGGCCCTATATTCTAAAGGGGGATGGTTCACCCCTATTCAATACGTAACATGATTCCTCAGCCAGCTGGGGTACGCTGCTGCTTTCCCTGTCTCCCTATTCGTTGCGGCCTTCCCTGTGGTTCATTCTTTCTGTTCGTTGATGAAAGCCTCCTAACCTTCCAACCAATTCTTCATTGTTCTCCATTGATATCCGGGCGCGTAACATGATTTAGCGTTCAATCACCCCTATTGTTATCTAATAAATCTTCAAAACATCTTCAAAACTCGCCCCCTATTTTTGAGAACTTACGATTTTGATAGGTTTTTTTCGCTCCTTTCTTTTAACACGCGTTTCAAGATCTTTCCCCGGTTATTATTGTTCCTCCCATGTGCCCCCCCTACTATTGAAAGGGCCCTACTATTCTATGGGGCCAGGCAACTATATAAAATGCGGGCGGCCCTTACCTTCATTCCATGAAGGGCCCTTACCTTCATTCCATGAAGGGCCCTTACCTTCATTCCATGAAGGGCCCTTACCTTCATTCCATGAAGGGCGAAATGAAGGTAAGGCCTGCCTTTAGAATAGTAGGGCATGAAGGTAAGGGGCATGTTACGTATAGAATATGGCATACCGGCCCCTACTATTCTAAGGCTGGGTGGCATTTATTGAAATAAAGTTGTCCTCTGGGGGCCAGATTATATACGTGGCCTCCCGCTCTCTGTCTGACTGGGTCCCCTCTGCATTCTGGGCCTCCGTGGGAGTGCTGAGGCAGAAAGAACGCAGCACCGCCCGTGACAGACCTACTCGAACTATTCCTCTGCATGCACCGGAACTATTCCTCCGGAACTCTAATCTAAAAGGGGGCATCGGGGGCTCCGATTAGAGGCTACCGGATCCAAGTACTGTCCTCCACCCCCGGTGAAGTCTTAATCCGGGGTTCAGGCTGGACCGGTAGTTTATTAGCATCCCTCCTGAGAAACCTCCCCCCTTTCTAATAATGGGCCCCTTTATAATATAGGCTGAGAAACGAAGCTTTCTCTTCTCGCCCTTGTCGTCAACTTGTTTTGTAGGATAGGTAGTTGTTCTCGCACTAACTACGAGAAGGCAAACAGAGGCCCGGGCAGCCCTTATTATAAAGGTTGGGGGGCCTCCCACTACATATAATCTACCTCCACTATAGTTCCCACCCACCTACTTACTTTCCACCCACCCTGCATGCAGGGGCTCCGCCCACCGTCCTATATTCCTTAGGTCGGTAGCGAAGCGCATGGTCGGTCCCAAAGTCATATAGGTCGGTACCAAGGGCCCCGGCTATCTCCCACCCCCCCTGCAGGGAATGCCAAGGGCGTATCCCGGCTATCCTCCCACGAATAGAATCTACCGACTACCCTTTATAATATAGGGGGCCCTACCCCCGCCCGGGGCCAGGGCCCTACGGGCCGGGGCAAACTATAGAAAAAGAATCATAGTTCCGGTGGCGGAGCCTGGATGGTGGGGTTGGTGGGTGGGAGATTAGAGTCGGCTATCCTACCACAATAATAATCTACCTCCACTATAGTTCCGCCCATAGAATAGTAGGGGCCCACCCGCCCATTAGAAGAGTAGGGGATTGCCTCCTAAGTTCCCACCCCGTTGTAGACCCCACGGTTCCCCGGTGGGGTTGGTGCTTCAGATAGGTAGATAGGGCCTCCCACCCACCCCTGGTCGAATCGATCTAACATCCTTTGCCCTCCCCGTAGGGCACCGGGGGTTTCTTATATCCCACCAACTATATCCACATGCCATAGAATAGTAGGGGCCACCCCCGGCCCTACTATTATTATTCGAAGGAATGAAACGGGGTGTGCTTAAGGGAACAACTAATCTAATCCGGGGGTGTGGCCCCTACTATTTGAAGGGCCCGCTCCACCCTTCACCTCCTGTGGGAGCCTTATAATAGTAGGGGGCGGTGGGAGGGAATCTATAGTAGGGAGGGGTGTGGGAGGACTAGTTGAGTTGGGCTCGCCCCATTGAACTAAAAGGCAGTCATATGGGAGGGACAAATGTGAGTCGAGCAGCAAGTTCCCAAAGCTAAATCTAGTCGGGCTTGGCCAAATAAACTATAGGCAGTCATGTCCACGAGAATTTATCTGCCCCCTACCCCCTATATTTGAAGGGGAAGGGGAAGGGCCATGGTAGGGCGAGAGCTCTTCATCGAGCGGCCCCTACTATTATAAGGGGGCCCCTACTATTCTAAGGCCCCGGGAGGAATGAATGAAATGTACACATTCTCTCCCAATCCACCCGGAAATAGAGATTGGTGCGGAACCCACTACTTGAAATTCTCTATTTATGTTGACAGTTCCCATTCCAGTCAAGATCGATTCTCCACAATCATCCCTCCCAACCGGCCCTACTATTCTAAGGGTAGGCATGTTACGTATAGAATCGAGTGCAACCGCAGCCCTTTAGCCCTTTTTTATATAGGGGGGCATTAATTCGTAACATTTTGATAGAATGAATGAGGGGAAACCCACCGCCCATTCTCCCCTCCCAAACACGGGGGCCCCCGTGTTTGGCCTCTGCACGCCCGATATAGAGATAGGGCCCCCCTCGGGCGAAGGGCACGATCCCCTCGGCGAATAGTAGGGGCATGCACACGATATTTCTTTCTTTATCTGTCCGCTATCCCGGCTCCTTCAGTGGGTTCTCCAACGGCTAGAAAGTTGGGGGGGCACTTGCTTCGCATCAGGTTCATAACTCTATCGCAGGTAGCTTCTGAAGTGGCAGAAGCTACCTGCACTCTTATCTATCTGTCTGGTTCTTTGTGATTATCCACGAAGTCGATTAAACTGGACCTGCTCCCTACTATCTATAGGGCGCCCCCGCCCAATATAGAGGTAGGGGGCCGCCCTACTATAACTACAGAAAGGGGGGGTGGGGGGTAGGGGGTGGTTGGGTAGGGGGTGGTTGGGTCGGGGGAAGTCCTCGATCTATCGATCGAGCGCCCCCCCCCCCACTGTAGATAGGGTGGATAGGCCCAACCCAACACCAATCGGCCGATAATACCAATACCTTCGGGTGTTCATAGGGAATAGTTGCGGTGGGTGGCGGACGCATCCGGCCGGATCGCTTCATGCATATCGTATGTACACCTGATATGAGGTCTTGTACGCGTGCTCCGTGTCTAGATAGTCCAGATCTTCACTTGTAAGGGGTCCAAGCTTTCTAAGCTCTATGCTGTTGGGGGACTCGGCAAGGGTCTTACCACCATTGACTATGTGTAAGTCTCTCGAGTACTCCGGGATGATCTTCCGCGCCGAGGATTTGTGCTTGTGGGCAGGGGTGAATATAGCGGACCAGCGGATCTGGTAGTCGACAATCGTTCGGACTTGATAGAAGTTGTCGCGGCACCTATAGTGGGACAGGGGACTTATCGCGACGCCCGCGAACCGATTGACGATGTCTTCGTCGCCGACGTTCGTCAAGCAGGCCACGTGGGTCGGCCAGGCTCTTCTCCGGCTAATGATACCTCGATCTCGAAGCCTTTGGAGTATCTTTCTCACAGGCGCCTTGATCTGGGTTTTGCTGGATTCCTGATGGGCCGATTTGCCCGCTGTTAGTTCGCTGCCGCTCACTGCACTTCGTGAATGAGATCGACCGATAGGGCCCCTACTATCTATAGGCCAGCGGGAGAGCACTCGACCGGTAGGGCATTTATGCTCTCGATCGATAGGTCGAGGCACCCCTATTGAAAGAAAGGCGCCCCCTCTGGGGCCCCTACTATCTATAGGCCATCGGGAGAGCACTCGTCCGATAGAACTATCCAGACTATAACTATAGTAGGGGGGGTGGGGGGGGCGCTCTCGACCGCCTCTAGGGTTGGGCCTCCCTTTATATAGTAGGCCCCTTTCTATAGCTACCATAGAATAGTAGGGGCCCCCCCCACAACTATTAAGCCCTCCCACCCAACTATCCGAACTATCCATATCCAACCTGTCTATAGTGGGGGGCGACACCCCTTCTATAGATAGGGCGATAGGTCGAGGAGGGAGAGGGCCGACGACCGGGCCTGACGTGGATCGATGCCCGACTCGCCGTTGGTCGAGCAGTCGAGTGAGCTGCTCGCTGCGACGACAAAGCCGTTGGATCGGAATACTCCTCCCTAGGTCCTCCAACTTGGAATGGATGGCGGAGCGTAGGTGGGAAGCTGTGAGATGGATACGGTGCTTCGCCCTCCGACGCTTCTCCAGCTCTCGCCAAGAATTAGAATTGGGCCTTTGGGCGGTCGAGTGCCGACTATAGAGAGTCGCCCCTTCCCGAATGACCGTACCGGGGAATTCTACCGTACTCCGTGCGGCTATGGTTGTGAATCCCGATGAAGAGCCGTTCAGGCCGGATTGTAGGAAGTGGGTGATACGTTTCTGGATTACTCTAAGGAGCTCTACGGTACCCACGATTCCCGGTGAGAAGTCGTCGGCATATCGCGCGTAACGAATCCTAATTCCTTCAGGCCCCCCACTATCCATAGAATAGTAGGGGCCCCCCCCACAACTATTAAGCCCTCCCACCCAACTATCCAAACTATCCATAGCCACCCTACCTCCATATTGCGGGGGGGGGCCATCTATAGCCCGGGTGGGTGGGGGATATTGCGGGGGCTCTCGACCGCCCCCGCCCCCAATGCAATATAGGGGTAGGGGGCCTCCGCCTCCGCCTCTAAAGATAGGGGTAGGGGGAGGGGTGGGGGTAGGGGGGGTGGGTTGGGTTTGGTTGGGTCGAGGAGATCGAGGGCAACTATCCGAACTATCCAGATCTAACCTGCCTCTCCTCCCACCCACCCCGGGGGGCGGCCCCCCTAGGGCGATAGGGAGAGGGGTGAGCGATAGCGAACCACTCGATTGATTTATCAATCGAGGGCCCCCTATGGGGCACTCGACCGACCAATAGGGGTGGGAATTAGGAGGAAGATAAAGGGCCTCCCCCTTTAGAATAGTAGGGCCCTTAGAATAGTAGGGCCCGGGTTGGGTGGGAACTATAGGCGGATTATAGTGGGTGAACGGAGCGTAATGAAAAAGTAGTGAACCACTCTTCTGCAGAAATCGAGGGCCTTTAGGGCCACTATCCACCCTATCCATAGTAGGGGGCACCCCCCACCTCTCTAAAATAGCTATAGATAGGGCGATAGATCGAGGGACCCCTATTGAAAGAAAGGCGCCCCCTCTTCTAATACTGGGGCCCCTACTATCTATAGGCCAGCGGGAGAGCACTCGACCGACAGGTCGAGGGCAACTATCCAAACTATCCACCCCCCCACTATAGAAAGGGCTATAGAAGGGGGGGGTGGGGGGCGGCACCCCTTCTATAGATAGGGCGATAGGACGAGGAGTGAGCGTAGCGAACCGCTCTCCCTGTCGGTCGAGGTCCTTCGGACCCTCGTCCTCCCAAGCCCCAAGATTAGGATAGGGGGGAGAGGGTCGGACGAGCGGTTCGCTATCGCTCACTCCCTCGATTTTTGCAAGCAAAAATGCGAGTGCCTCACGTCGTCGGTTGAGTTCCCGGTCGAGGGCCTTACGTCGATTGAGTGCATATCGGTCATCGGGATGGTCACTAGGAACCAATTTGGTGATCTGAACAATCGGAATTTCGTGCTTCTGTTGGATCCTCTCTATCTCCTGATCGAGCTTGTGGAGGTAGATGTTGCCCAGTAGGGCCGAGAGTAGGACGGAGGAAGGGCGTCGACCCATCCCTCTCTCCCTATCGGTCGAGGGTCCTCGATCTCCTCTCCCTACCGGTCGAGAGCCCCCCCCCACTATAGAAAGGGTGGATAGGGGCCCTCCCCCTCGTCCTCCTCGACCGCAATATAGGGGTAGGGGGCCTCCGCCTCCGCCTCTAAAGATAGGGGTAGGGGGAGGGGTGGGGGGGCGAGTGCTCTCCCGGCCTATAGATAGTAGGGGCCCCGCCCCCACTATAGATAGGTTGGATAGGGGTCCTCGTTTATGGATGGGGCGAAAGAACAAACTATTCTTTCCCGCCCCCCCATCGATCTCTTCCTTCAGGATTGGGATGAGTCGATGTCGGTCGATGGTGTGGAAACACTTGCTGATGCCGAATTCCAAGAACCAATTCGAATAGCCCCACTCTTTTCTAATCCGTATTAGGGCCGAGTGGCAGCCTCGACCCGGGCGGAAGTGCGATGTGTCCAGAAACTCGGGATCGTAAATGGATTCGGGTACCGCTCTCATCGCCCTTTTCATTATCTTCTCTATCGGTACTACTACTGTGAGCGGTCGGGACTTACCATTTGGAGTCGTCATGAGAGCGAGTGCCATATAATTGTAGGGGCCCATTTTTTTCTAGGCGGAGAGAGCAAGGCTCGTTTTTTGCTCCGACCCGACTATCCGCCCTACTATAGATAGTTTGGGCCATAGCCAGCCCCCCTACTCTAGTGCCGGGGCCCGGGTGGGGGGGGAATAGTGGGGCGCCGGCCGCCAGGGCCCTACGGGGAGAAGATGAAATGCCCTAGTGGGAATGGGGACTAATGAATGAAGAAAGGGGTGCGTGCTATGATCTCAGCCGCTCCCCGCTATCAGCTATGATCTCAACGTAACAATATTGAGCAGCCCGCCGCTCCCCATGAACACTGCCATTATGGAAGCAGGGTGATAACTATGCCCCCCACCCTGCTCACATGCAGGGTGGGTGGAAAGTAAGGTGGGTGGGAATTATAGCTATAGTGCCGGGCCCTATAGATAGTAGGGGGGCCGAAGGACGAGGGAAACCCGATCCGGAGGCAGAGCAAGAGTGCCCGCATAACCAGCAGGGACAGCTACGCTACCAGTGCTCCCCTCTACTCGGGATGCCTCCTGTTCGGAACACTCCTAACGGACAAACCCCCAAGCGCCCCTTTCCGGCAAAGGATGCTTCGGCACCGAGGACACCCCTTACTTCAAGACCAATACAGAGACAGAGACAACCATTAATTCCCCCCCCACCCGAACTATTGCCTCCCCCCCACCCCTTGCCGCTATGGGGGGGAATTCTAGCGGGGTGGGTGGCCCAATCAATTAATCTACCTCTGCCCGTAGGGGCCCCCCTCAGATTCAATTGTGGGAGGGCGGCCCCCTACTATTCGGCAAGCCCAATTAGTTGTAAGGGCCCAACCTTGCCGGGCCGGGCAGCCCGGTTGGGCAAGCCCTACTATTCTATAGGCCCAACTATATCAAAAAGGGCCCTTTATAATATAGGGCGAACGGGTTGGGCCCTTGCCGAATAGTAGGGCCCTACTATTCTATAGGCCCAACTATATCAAAAAGGGCCCTTTATAATATAGGGCGAACGCAGCGGTAGTTATCCCAACCTTTGCCCCCTACTATTATATGCGGGGGGCCCAACAATAATAGGGGCAGCCCTTATTATAAAGGTTGGGCAAGGGCCAACCCCACACACGCCTGCGGCAATATAACCCCCCACCCTGCTGCCCCAATGCAGGGTGGGGGGTTATATTGCCGAACCTTCTATTCCCACCCTGCATAGGAACTATCGAGCCCCACCCAACCCGGACTTATCCTATATCCTCCCGCCCCCCCCCTGCAGGGTGGGGGCCCTACTATTCTATGGCCCTACTATTCGTAGGCGGGGGCCTTGCTAGCTCTTTCTCAGAGATCGATCCCACCATCCAAAGCAAGGTCCTACAAACCGCCCCTGTACTTTCTTTAGGCAATGAAGTTCTGATGAGCCCCTAATATAGTAGGGCAAGCTTTCGAGTTCTTGGTCTTGATTCCGGATTCAGATAGGAAAGCAGGGGCTTCACCTTACCTTACTAATGGGAGACAGAAAGCTACGGATACAGTGATCATCGGATGGAATGCACTGATCACTGGTTACCGGATTCACTGATAACGGATGATGGGTAGGGACCGGAAGTCTCGATTCCCCGAATGAAGGCTGGAAAGGTTCCGGATCAAGCTTGGCCCTACTATTCTATGGGGGGTTACAGATATGGAACTTCACTCGAGAGGAGGGAGGTTGGGACCACTACGGCTCTTACTACCATTAGGCCACTTATCACTTCACTAATAACGGATACGTACGGAGGCTTGACTGGGATGGCCGGATGGCAGGGAAGCTAACAACTGATCATAAACAAACTCCGGGTTATAAGTAGGAGCGCCCTATATTATAAAGGGCCCTACTATTCTAAGGGGGCCGCCCTACTATTCTATGGGCGGATGCAGCTAATAACTTCAAGCGAAGGGGTGGGAGGGACTCGATAGGGGTGGCGGGTGGCCCTACTATTTGAAGGAGGGATCAGCAATAGTGTAGGGTGTGCATGAGGAATATAAAGGGCCGGAACGGCTACCCGATGCAGCAGGCCCCCCCTTCATATTATTGTAGGGGCCTCCCACCCAATTCTAGCCCTATATTATAAAGGGCCCCTGGAATTGGACGCACTCTGCTGACCCACCACTCATATTATGTATGTAATAAGAGTGCCTCTGCCCCCCTACCCCCAGGTTTATAGCATCAACCTCAGTCAGGTGGGAGTGCCCGTAGGGCTATCAAAAAAGGGCGGGCCTCCATCATTCATCAACTCGAGAAGTCCCTACCCCTGCAGGTTCATAGGCAGGCCTATTTTGAAGGGATAAGGGCATTGGTTCGATAAGGCAGTATAGCCCTTCGCCTGTTGTCCAATTCTTGAGTGAGAGCAGAGCAGACAAAAGGAGCCCTACTATTCTAAAGGGGAAATCTTCCAAGGAAGGAAAGGAATACCCTTTCGGGCAACAATCAACGATGCCTACGGGGCACACCCCTACTATTCTATGGGCCAGCAACCCACTAGAGTAAAGCACCTCTATCGCCACAGCTCTACAACATCAAGAGGATACACGGCAGGAACAGAGAGAAGCGGGCAGGAAGTACAACATTGGCAGGGGACTGGGGGGAAACTACTACATACGGCAGGGGGAAAACACATGATGGCACAAGACACATAGCAAGAGCATAGCAGGAGCAATACACATGGCAGGATAAGAAGGGAAACATACATAGTAGTAGGAGCCGGAAGACACATAATGGGCAGGAATCATTGCATATTGGGCAGGGGAGGGAAACATCGATAGGCAGGGATACCCACATTTTCTTTAGTGAACATATTTTTATTATAGCCTATTATCTTCCCAACAACACGGCACTAAACGAGGTGGAAAAAAGAGGCCCTACTATCTATAGTGGCTGGCTCGCAGAGAGAGATACTGTTACCTTTATGTGCGAGGTGCGCAGAACATGGGTGGGAGGGCCCCGCCCTATTCTATGGCCCCCGGGCCATAGAATTGTAGGGGCCTCTGCCGGGCGCCCTACTATTATTCCCGGGTTGGGTGGGAACTATAGTGCGAATAGTAGGGCCATAGAACCATAAAATAGTAGGGGGGCCTATAATTTCTAAGGGCCCTACCCCTACCCCTACTATATATAAGGTAAGGTAAGGGGCGCGTTGTTTAACTCCGGAAGGCCCAAGAGAGCCCTAAAGAAACAATAGGCCCGTGGGCCGGCAATAGGACGTATAGAATCTGGCGCACCCGGGTTGGGTGGGGGGCCCTGGCCCCGGGCGGGGGTAGGGGGCTCGAGATTCCCTAGCGATTGCTCGAGCTTTCAACCATAGATAGAAGGGCTCTGGTCCAGAAGAGCATCAATCCTTTCTCTTTAAGCCAACGAACTGCCTCCCAACAACTATACTAAGGAAACGGGGGAATTGAGGGAGGTAATGAACTAGTCTAGTAGGGGCGGGAACTTTAGTCACCTACCTCCACCCCCGGGAGGCTATATGGCCGGTCTAGACTAGAAAGTACGTTTACCGGCCAATCCGTTCATTACCTCTCTCGAGCCTTATAGATAGTAGGGGCACGCCATAGAATTGTAGGGCGATTAGACCTTCCGGAGGACCTTAGATTAGAGCAGTTCGTTGGAACCTCGTTTTTGATTAGTGAAGCGCCTGATTTATAAAGGCCTTTCTTGTTGGGGCCGGTTCTGGCAACAGCAATCCAATGAAGGACTACCCTTCCTGTGCTAGCCCTACTATTCTATGGCGAACCTGGGCCCCCTACTATTCTATGGCTCCCTGCTATAGAGGGCTAGCCCCTACTATTCTATGGGGAACCGGGATCTCAACTATAATTCTCCGAATCTATAGTAGTCCATCCTTCACTTCCATCCGGGGATCCGTTCACCCAAAACAACGGCCCCCAATATATAAAGGGGCTCGGAAACAACGGCCCCCAATATATAAAGGGGCTCGAGCATGCTAGCTCCATCAACTACTTTCTCCTTTCCTAACTCCCCGGCCCTCCATCCTTCACCGGACTAGCCTTGTTCTCCTAATGCGGCTCAGTCTCCTTGCTGCCCATCTCCTTGCTGAAACACCGGGGGAACTAGTTGCCTAGCCCATAGCCGCCCAACAGAGCTATCCACCCGGCACCCGGCCAATCAAAACCGCCTAATGAAACTAAGTGGCCTTGATCCCTCAAATTTGATAGGCGGGTGGGAGGAACTATAGTTCAGCCCTGCTTTGTTACTTGTTTAATAATCTAATAATAGGGCTCCCTGCTGGTAACTAGTCTACTTTGGCCCTTCCTTGCCCTTCCGCCGCCCGGGGGCCATAGAATTTTGAGGGCGGGCTTCCGGAGCCCCCGCCCCCTTATAATAGTAGGGCCTTAGAATAGTAGGGCGGCTGGGGGAGTGATGATCCGGAAAACGGTCTTGTTCACTGCTCCACCGTGGGTGCTCCATCGGCCATCAATAACAATTAGCCATTAGAGGCAACGGGTGAGGTACCTATAGTTGTTGACTACCCTTCCTGGGCCCTTATAGAAAAGAGGGGCTCCCTGCTCAGATTAGTTTAGGGCTATAACTGCTCCTCCTCAAACTCTTCGATTAGTCGAGAAAGGGAGGACATCCTTCAAGATTAGTCTAGCTGGTGCCCTACTATTCTAAGGGCCCCCCCTATTATTTATAAGGCTAAGGGAAGGGCCTCCCACCCACCCAACTAGAGTTCCCCCCCACCCAACCCTGGCTTTTTTGAGGAGAGGGGGCGAATCTGAACGAATAATATGAAAGGGGGCCCCTACTATTGTGCCTATGAACCTGCAGGGGAAGGGGCCTGCAGGGGCATTAGAGTCGCTCATATGGCTGGTTCAGCGACCGACCCAGCTTTCTCCCCCGCGTGAAGATTACGAACCTTAGAATTGTAGGGCCAACCATCTCTCCATTTCGTCAAAAGTATGGGTCATATGACTGGCCATTATTCTAAAGGGCGACCCGGGTGTGCATTCAGGTGGGCATTGAATTGAAAGAGAAAATTTGATCTCGGAGCCGGGCATAATTCTGTTCGTGGGAGAAATATTGCTCCCACCCACCAACTATCGAGTGGAGGGAGGGGGCATGTTACGGAGAGAATCGAGCAAATAGTCTAGCCCTGGCCCCGCCCTATTCTATGGCCCTACTATTCTAATGGGGGGGAGAGAGAGAAAAGAGAAAAAAGAGAGGGAGGGCATCAACGAATTATAGACGTAAGCAGGGACCTACTATTCTATGGTTGTGCGTGCAGAGGAAGATAAAGGTAGGCCGTACTAGAGTTCCCCCCCACTGCCATTATTCTGCAGGGTGAGAAAGCAACTATAGTTTCCCACCCCCCCTACCATTCTATAGGCTAGTGCCGGGGAACCGGTTCATTGGGAGGCCCCTACTATTCTATGGCTAGTGGTGGGTGGGAGGCCCTCTATTCTATTGTTGAGTCGGCCCCTTCAAAACTATCAAAAAGGGCCGCCGATGATATATGCGGGCCCTTCCCCTTCAAATATAGGGTAGGGGGGCGGGGGTAGGGGTAGGGGCCCGTAACCCACCCGGGAATCAACATAACCCCCCCCTTCAGAATAGTTCCATTCCCTCCCACTGCACCGGAAGACCCGGCCCCTTTATAATAGTAGGGCACCCCCGCCCTTTGAAACTATAGGCGGAAGATAAAGGCCCTACTATTATAAAGGCGGCGGGCCGGGCCCCTACCCGTAGGGCGGCTGGCCCCTACTATTCTATGGCCCCTGGGTTTTCCTCAATTAAGGCGGCCCTAGCCCCCTTACTATCTATAGGCGGAGACTTTATGGTCGAATTCTTCCTGTTCTTCACGTGAGTGCAGCTCTTCATCAGCACATTTCTAGATAGAATGGCTGCATCTCTCTCAGCTATGGCAAGTATCACCGGCTCGACTCGACCGCTGGAAAATGCCATAGGGGACGGGCCTAGATAGTGAGATCAGCCCGAGCAATGGATCGATCTAACGCGTATTCACTACTCGATCCAGCTAGAGAAGGATATGGGCGCTTGCCCTTTAGAATAGTAGGGGCCCCCTGCCGAATAGTAGGGCCATAGAATAGGGCGGGGCCGTGCTTGGGGTAGGTCATAGAGCGGCCGGTATCTGCCCCCTAAGCGTTATTGCCCGCTTACTAGAACCCGCACTCCTTCCTCGGCCCTTTATAATATAGGCCACCGGTAACGGTCCCTTATAGATAGTAGGCCTCATGTTCACCCACCCCCCGGGCTGATCCGCTTATCGGAGACAAGCGCTTTTAGAAACATCTAGAGATCGGGCAATAGTCGAATGCATTGGGATGGCCATTTAATCCGGGGGTTCCCCGCAGAAGCGAGTTTCCCCAGACCTGTATTGCTGGTATCGGCCCCTATAATTCCCGGGTGGCCCCTATTCTATTCTATTATTCCCCTACAATTCTATGGTACCCGGGTTGGGTGGGATGAGTAGGAGCTCCCACTCCCTACTATAGCTTTCTATAGCGGGTTGGGACTCGACATTTTATTATCCACCTCGATGCCCGGGAAGTCTAGGTAGGGGCCTCCGCTCATAACCTTGTATGCTCACTGGCCTTATAGATAGTAGGGCCATTCCTTCTATAGTTGGCCCTCAAAACCTTCCACCCCAATCTCTAGACATCGGCCCCAGCTATAGTAGCGGTAGGGAGATAGTAGGGCTCCCCCGGAATAAAGCCGAGCCCTACCTTCTATAGCTACCATAGCCTTACCTTATAATAGTAGGGGGTAGGGGCCCGCCCTTTTTTGAGATAATTGTTGGGTGGGAGCCCTTTAGAATAGTAGGGGTTCCGGGATGAATAAATGCATCTAATAGTTGTTACTGCGTCCAACGAGTAAGGGCTTAGCTGGTTCACCCCCGGGGTATCTCTGTATGCACCGCAGTAATTGAGGTATTACTAGTTGACTGATCCAGAATCGTAGCACTCGTGGGTGAGACACTTTGGTTACCGGGGGATCCACTATCAGCGGTATCGGTTGGATTGGGACCGGAACCAATATCCCCTGCTGTAACCTACTCCGCGGCATGTTGAGTCAACCCGAGTCATAGCTGGATAATGGATACCAGAAAGCTTAGATTCAATGAGTATTGCTAACTCGCCCTACTATTCGCCCTTTTTTATATAGTTGGGGGAGATTGGTCAACTTAAGAACCATAATTTGTCAACAACCGAGGTTACCGAAATTGAACAAGCTGGACCGAGGGATAGATAGTTCTATAATGTGTTTTTGATTGGCCTTCCGGCCCAATATAGTTGAGGTAGCCCGCCCTCAAAATTCTATGGCTTTCCCCCAACTATATAAAATGCGGCCGCCGGGCCCTTGCCGAATAGCCGGCCCTTGCCGAATAGCCGGCCCTTGCCGGCCCCCTTCGCGAATAGTAGGGCGGGGGGGGGGGCCGCATTTTATATAGTTGGGGGGCGGATGCTGGTAGTTTCGAATCCACGCACGGGTTATGGCGGCCTTGCATCTGGGCAAGAAAAAGGTCATCAACTCGGAGGCTCAGTATTAGGATCCAAGCGGCTTCCGGGGAAGCGATGAAACTGAATACGCCCAACTAGATAGTAGGGCTCCAACTGGTGGGGATGCTTGCTTTGTCACCGATGCTACTGATGCTTTTCATGCACCTATATAATATGAAACAACGGTATCTGTGCTACTGGATTGATGCTGGATCACCTGGGCATGGAACTGGTGCCTTTGCTTATGCCGGACTTGGAACGGGCTATGCTTATCGACCTGGGTTATATCTATAGTTGCCGGGTGAGGGCTCTTAAAAAGCTACCCCTGCTACTGAACCGACCGGATCTACTAAAGAAACTTCATCTATAGGCGCGGGAAGTAAAGCTAGCCGCTATGACTTACCGCATACAGTGATTCTACTAGATGGGTTTCATGGGTATACGGACGGGGTGCTTACAAATGGGATTGGAGCACACGGGTTGCTATTGGCTTTAGCTCTATTACTAAATATGACCTACGTAGACCGCACTCATCATAGACACGTGGAGATGGCATAGACGCGGAGTCAGCTTATCTTTTTTCTCGCTCCCAACTATATAAAAAGGGCCCTTTACCTTTATAATAGTAGGGGGCGGGGTAGGGGCCCTACTATTCGCGAAGGGGCCCCCCCTACTATTCGCCAGGACGCCGGCCCATAATCCATTGAAGTTGTCAAGGCAACAAAGCGAGAAGCACCTTCTATTTTCCAAACCAACCGATTGATCATTCCCTTTTTCCAATAATTATGGGGCGGGAGAATGCCGCCGTCTTCTGGAGCATATCTCCCCACCATTGAGAGCTTCGTCCCGGGGCGGGCGGTTCGGGATATAGGGACTACGAGGAAAAACATACAATTCCGTAGTAAGGGCGTGCAAATCTTTCTGTCTCAGCTCGGGATGCTATAATTTGCACCAGCTACATTCACATTATCAAGGGTGGCTTTTACTAACTAGTCTTTTTCTAGCGGGCGAGTTCTTTTGCAGTCACGGCCTTTTGAATATGAGTAGCCTCCTTAGCTGAGCCCTACTATTCTAAAGGGGATAGCGATCCCGGGAATATTAATAATATAGGGGGTCGAGTCAGCTACCGAGTACAGTAGGATGCCGAGCGTTAGTTACTCTAACGAAGCGCACCCGAAGCCCTACTATCTATTGTTGTCGCCGCAGTCCTCGGCATCTTCACTGATATTACGAAGTTCCCTAGACGGGATCGCTATCTATACGTAACATGGGTGGGCATTAGAGTTAGTATCCAAAACTGGTAGGCCGGGGGGTACCGCCCCGCATAGTAGAGTATGGTCCCGGGTCCCACCCCGAACGCCAAAAGGAGGGGCACCCCTGCTGGCACAAGAATAGAGGTGCATCAGCCCACCCAACAACTATTACCAACAAACTCCAAACCATAATAGAGGATTATGGGAACCCCTCTACCCCTGGTTATGGGAACCCGGGAGCCAGAGTAGGGGCCCAATGCAGGGGGTGGGAGGATATAGTTGAGGGTAGATGCCATTGTGGGAGGAGATAGTTGCCGGGCCCCCCCGGCTTATTATATTCCCCGCCCGCTTTCTATGGTGGAGGCCGGTTTTCTGGAACAAGCAAGGTATTCCACTAGGTCTATTCCACTATGTCCATATAGGGCCCTACCATTCTATAGGCCACTAGGTTCCATATAGGGTTGGATGCCATAGAATAGTAGGGGCCGTTTCTGATTCTCGTGATCCATATTCTTACTTTCCCCTACAGGGCGAGAGCCTGCCTATATATTCAAGAAGGAAGCACCAGTAGCTAAGATAGCAACACCAGCAGCCCGTAGGGGCAGTTCAAGATGCAGAAGTCGCCCTACTATTATATGCGGGGGCAGTCGCCCTACTATTATATGCGGGGGCAGGTGATCTTGTTGATTAACCAGATCCAGCCCTACTATTCTAAAGGGAAGCATTTGATTCTGTCGCCCTTGGCGAATAGTAGGGGCAGAGCTAGCTTACCTTGACCTTGTTGAGTCAGTAGCTTATCCAGTACCAGATCCAACAGCAGCATACCTTACAGCAGTTGAGTATGTTGATCCAGCCCCCTTCAAATAGTAGGGCGGGGCAAAGTAAGCATATGAACTAGAAGCAAGGGTAGCAGGTGTTGCTGTTCATGTTGCCCTACTATTTTAAGGGGGATTAAGTCGTTGAAGCATAAGTTGGTCCAGCACCAGGTGTTCCAGATCGATACCCAGCACCATTAGTTTATGCCGTTGCCTAAAATAGTTTCTATAGGGGGCAGTTGATTACTTTGAACCAGCCCTCGGGCCAGCCCTACTATTCTAAAGGGAACCAGTAGTTTAAGCACCCCCTATCTATATATGGGGCAGCACCAGCAGCATCAGCAGAAGCTTTGGCCTACTATTTCTAAGGGCAGAGACAGTACCAGTTCCAGTCCCAGATTAAGCAGTCGCCTATAGTCGCCTATAGATAGTAGGGGCAGTAGGTTATGTAGTTGTTTATTCTGTCGATTAAGCAGAGTAAGCAACAGAGTAAGCAGTGGCCTACTATTCTAAGGGCATAAGTTTACCCATAACCAGCACAGCTACCAGCATCTCTTCCAGGACCAGCAGCAGGTGTTTACCCATAAGCATCAGCAGCTAAGGCATAGGCAACGGAATAAGCATAGGTATAGGTACAAGCAGGAGAAGCTCATAGGAGCAGGACCGGGTTAATAAGAAAACAGATCGATACCCATAGCCATAAGCTACAGAAGCAAGGGTAGTTTAAGCATACGTTGACGTATATGAAACAGCCCTCTATGGGGATCCAGCAGCACCACCAATAGCAGCTTATCCAGTATAAGATCTAGTAGCAGTTGGTTAAGCATACCTATACCTAGTAGCAGTGAATGGTCTGACAGTAGACTATGTTGGTTCATCAGTTTATTATGTTGATCCAGTTGCCTACTATTCTAAGGCGCATACCCAGATGCACCAGTACCAGCAACAGCCCTTTATAATAGTAGGGCAACGGCCCGGGGGCCCCTACTATTCTAATGGGCCCCGCATATAATATAGGGCTCGTGATCCATACCTTCGTGAGCATGATCCAGATATTCCATATCGAGAGCAAGATCCAGCTTATGCATTTAGTAATAGAGATTAAGAGCCAGATGTTCTATATCGAGATTCTGACCCATATCCTTCAGACCCAAAGCCAGATAGAGAGCTTGCCCTACCATTCTATAGGGCGCCCCTTTTTGAGAATAGTAGGGCCCCATAGAATAGTAGGGGGGCTGTTGACCCCCTTACTATCTATAGGCCTAAGCAGTTGCCTAGAAAATAGTAGGGGCACCAGTAGTCGCAGTTCCTGACCTAGCACCAGTAACACCAGTTCCTGACCTAGCATCAGCTTATCGCAGCACGAGTAGCTTATCCATCCACTACCAGCACTAGCAGCAGCAGCAGAACCAGTTGAAGCATATGATCTAGCACCAGCCCTAAAGTTATATGGGCTACAGCACCAGCACGAGCAGCAAGGTAAGCAACAGCATAAGCAGTGGTTTCCCTTTCTAATATAGGGGGCACCCCTTGAAAATAGTAGGCCAGTAGCAGCATATCTACCAGTAGAGGTTGAAGCAAAGGTAGCAGCAATAGAGTCGGTTGCTTAACCATAAGCATAGGCATCATTAGCATAAGTAGTTCCAGTTACGGGTGTAGATTATGCAGTAGATCCAGTCGCCTATAGATAAGTAGGGGGCCCCTCTCGCAGCAGCATAAGCAGCTTACCTAATAGCATATCATCCAGTAGCAGATCCATATCCATATAAGTATCCAAAGCTAGCAGCCCTAAAATATATGGGCCAGTAGCATAAGCAGTAGCATAACCAGATGCACCAGTTGATCCAGTGGTTTATTATGTTGCCCTACTATTCTAAGGGGCAGTTGGTTCTGTCGTTTAAGATCGTGATCCAGCACCAGCACCAGTAGAATAGCCACTAGTAGACCCAATAGCTTAAGAACCAGTTGGATAAGAACCATAAGCACCCCCTACTATTCTAATGGGACTAAGTTTATCTTGTTGAACCAACAGCAGCATGGGCAGAGGCAAAGATAGCATCATAACCAGATTAAGCAGTCGATTAAGCTGTTCCAGAAGCCGTACCAGCCCTACGGGGCATCAGTAGCTAAGGCCCTACTATTCTAAGGGGCCGGTTCTCTTTATAGTTTTAATGAACTGATGCCCCCGGGCCGCAGGTTTATGCCATTAGGCAGCCCCCCCTATATAAAAAAGGGTCTAAAGGGCTATATAAAAAAGTCAAAAAGGGCTATAATTTTGACGGGGGCTGATGCCATTAAGAGGGAACTATAGTACGGCTATAGATTTGCCCGACGCACCACCCTTCCTTTACTAATCCGAGGGACCGCACCAACCACCACTAACCCAAACCCATTACAACGGGGCTCCTCAGGAGCCCAAACACTCAACCGCTTGCTTAAGGACAAGACCTAGAACACATCTATTACGTATAGATATAGTTGGCCTCCTCCTCTCAAGGACAGAGGACCGGGAGAGCTCATACCTTAGGTCAACGGGCCCAAGGACCCAGGCTCAAGGACAGAGGCCCAAGGGGAACTACCAGCCGAATTGTAGGGGCGGGCGCCTACGATTAATTGGTGGAAAGATATAGTTGGGTGGGAGGCCCCTACCCCCGCCCGGGCCAGGGCCTCACCTGCAACTATAGATAGTAGGGCCCATTCTAATATAGGGGGTAGGGCGGTTACCATTCAGGGCCCGCCCTACCCCCGCCCGGGCCAGGGCCGTAAGCGTGATTCCAGTTTATCAGTTCCGATTCGCCTATTCATTATATACGAAAAAGCCGAAGTCATGCCCGGGCATAATGAGCCCCAATTTATCCTGTTCTAACTTATGTTTATCCTGCCTTTGCTCTTGGTGTTCTTTATGATGCTCTCACCTCTGCCTCTATTGAATAGGGATCGTCTGCTGCTTTCACTCCTCGGTCAACTGCCCCAGGTTATTCTGGTTCTCGAAATGCCTGCAGGGCCGGTTTCAAATAATAGGCGGCTCTGCAACCTTGACCGAAGCTACTGAAGCCCCGGGTCTACTGATAGTGCTACTGGGCCAATTGGGTAAACTGCTGATCCTGGCTCGGTCGGATGCTACCTTTGCTGCTGGAACTGGCTATGCACTTGGCTATACTAATTATGACTCTAAATATGAAAGGGATATTGGACAGGGCCATAGAATTGTAGGGCGCCCTACTATTATAAGGTGTTCTGCAGCAGAGGAAGAGACGACTTCCCCTACTATTCTAATGGCGGTAGGCATAAGAGTAAGCTCAGACAAATGGATACTGTAGCACTGAAATACTTACGATACAACGGAATAAGCGGAAGCTGGTATAAGATCAGACCAACTGTACATTGGCTTAATCGTACTCCTTCCTAATCAAGCACATAAGCCCCCTACAGGGCGAAAACCTCTAGGATCACAGTTATCTGAGGCTTACTGGTCTCAATAAGGCAAGAGATGAAATAGAACTTATGCTAAACCAGATCTTGTGTCTAGATCTAGGGTTAAGGGCAAATGCCCTACTATTCTAAAGGGAAATGGCTTGCAAACTACCATAGAATAGTAGGGGCCCTCCCACCCAATCCATATGATCAGAGGCCTGACCCGAGGTTGTTAGGAACCCCACCAACGGCCCCATAGAATAGTAGGGCCCCCCCTTATCAATATTGGGCCTGGCGAATGAGAGGGGCCCCGCTAGCAGGCTGATTAATAAAGACCAGCATCATTTATCAATAGTACTGGAACAAGGAGGGATCCAAATGAAACCAGCAGCCGATAGTCGACGTTGAAAGCCTCATGAGGGAACCCAAGGGCTCGATACGTATGCTTTAAACCAATGGTGCATCTAGATCATCCACCTCCTAGATAGATTCCGTGGAAGTTTATGACTCTGCGGTCCTATGAAAGATGAACCAACTGAGAACAGACACAATCGCCATAGAATAGTAGGGGCCCACCCTGCTGCCCAACTTGAGTTCCTCCCACCCACCAATTTCTATAGAGCCCCATCCTATCTTATACCTAATCCGAGCAGCTCCCCTTTAGAATAGTAGGGCCCTTTAGAATATAGGGCTAAAATAATCTCACCAATTATCAGTGGGCTCTCGGATAAAAGAAATGAAAGGAGAAGTTAGTAAGTAAGTTATCGGGTTGGCTGAATTAAGGTCTGTCTTAAGCTGAACCAAACCAATAGCTTAATCTATAGCTGACTTAAACTGAGAGGGCTTACAAACTGAACTGATTGGTGAGGCTAATCTCTGCTCTAACCCCAGGGAATCACAATAGGGGCGAGTCGAACCCAGTTGGGGGTATGTACTGCTATAAGAGACGTAGGTAGGCTAACCCCATTGAGAAAAGGGCCACGGTGCAAACTAGGCTACTACTCTTTATAAGTGCATTGATCGAGTAAGGAACGAATCAATGCACTTATAAAGATACAGATAACAACAGATACATAGCAATGCACAGAGATCTACGTACTTACTTGTTCTATAATATATGCTCTGCAAATATGTGTTAATGTTTTCTGTTTAGAACATTGATCATAGATACAACAATAGATACATTGGTTAGTTCCCGGTATAGACCGATATCTATTATAAACGTATGCCCTACTATTCTAAGGGGCGCATTCAAAATAACACTCTGCATCCAGGTCATTGCCAAGGGAGTACACGGCATATAGAGTACAACATAAGAGCATGGATAACACCTAAACAGAGCGGAGGCCTTTCAATAGTAGGGCAATGCATGGGGAAAACAACCAACGTGGATAGAGCATAGGGGAGCAAAGGTACCAATCCGTATGACCAACCCGCTTATCTGTCCATCCGTCCATGAATCAATCCATCAAATCGATTTTAGCATCATCACACCCCGTACAGAGAAAGCCTAGAGAGCAGGAGCCATCACCCGGCACATTACCATAAGGCCAACTAATCCGAATTCAACAACTAATGTCTAATTGGCAACCGGCTGCCTATAGAATGGTAGGGCACCCTCGATTGATTGTTTGCCCTTTAAATAGTAGGGGCAGTGCGAGAACAAGTTAACAAGTTTACGACAAGGGAGAAGTTGACGACAAGGGAGGGCATTACCTCGACTACCGAGAGGGGGTGTCAAGGGCAGAACTAGCAGAGAAAGAAGGAAGTGGAATTCTCGACGCTGGATTGGCTCACATGACTGCCAACAACTATATCAAAAGGGCGGTTCGGGCCCTTTTGATATAGTTGGGCGCCCCGGGGGCCCCTTCTCATTATAGGGCCCCCCGTTTTAGAGATAGGGCACCATCGATCAATTTCGAATTTCTTCTGCTCACATGACTGTTCAAGTGACCCCCCCGCATCGTTCCATTGAGAATTTGTCTGGTGAACATGTGCCAAAGTCTCTTAAGGGCCCTCGACTGAATGAAATGAAGGCCCGGAACACATTCTCTCTTCACTTGCTGAAGCTAGTGCCAGAGGAGCACAAGTGCAATCAGGGCAAGCACTAGTTGGCAAGCATGGAAGGAAAGATATGCCAAATCCCACAGGTGTCCGGCAAGCCCTAGTTCCCGATAGACCCACCCTAGCCTAACAACCGGAAACAAGGAATACTGTTTTGACTGATCTTGCCCAAGCCCAACAGGAAACACCGAAGGTGACAAGTTGGGAGGCCCAAAGAGATCGCCCCATCGATCGAGAAACGAATTGCCCCTTTTGATATAGTTGCGGCCCGCCCGGGGCGGGGCCTTGTCGCTAATCAATCTGTCTGTTAGGGCTTTGACCATGTCTCCCGCTTACGCAGTACATATGGCGCAAGACGGTTTCACAGATCGAGGTCGGAATGGGATCGGGTGTGTCACGTCTTGCCGTAGTGCCCGTGAAGCAGATGAATGAGGATTCGAACCTCACCCTCATTGAACTACCGTGATGATGAGGTCTCCCCTCACCCTCATTGAACTACCGTGATGATGAGGTCTCCCCTCACCCTCATGCCCTACAATTCTAAGGCAGATGAGGGCCTCACCCTCACTCCGATGCACATGAGGGCCTGCCTCATGGATACGCAATCATCCACTCACCCTATTCATCCAATGCCGGTAGGGCCCTACCATTCTATAGGCGGCTGATTCTTATCGATTCTATACGTAACATGCCCACCCCCCGCCAGTATAGAGATAGGGGCCGTTGAATAGTTCTATTCTACCCCTGCATGCCCCCTACTATTCAAAGCCAGGGGCCCGGCCAACAATAATAGAATAGTAGGGCCCCTTATAAATAGTAGGGCTTGATTCCCTGGCCGAATAATAGAATAATAGGGGCCACCCTTTCTATAGCCCCCCGGGATCCCGAGCCCGATTTCAGAGATTCCGAGCCAAGCCCACTCGATTCCGAGATCCCAAGTCATAGATCCAGAGAGTCCAAGATTCCTTACCGATTCCCTGATTCCGAGATCCCAATCCCAAGCTTGATCTCTTCATACCATTGATTCCTTCTCCCCTGATCCCGAGAATCCAAGATCCCAGAGATTCCTTCATCCCAGCAGCCTTCCTTAAAAAATAGTAGGGCGGTCAATTGATTACTTGCCCTACTAGCCCCCCTACTAGCCCCCCTACTAGCCCCCCTACTAGCCCCCCTACTAGTATAAAAAAGGGGGGCTTCCGGCAATTATCACCCTGCAGACTTCTACCACCCACCCCAGCCCCACCCCGCTGTCCGTCGCTCACTGTACTGCCTTTTGGTATGTATCGCCCCCTTCCCCCGGAACTCTAGATTCCGAAGATCCACCGGTTCATCGAGAAACTCCATTCCGCACTGCTGCTGAGTCGTCGGACTCCTCCCCCAAGTCCGGTTGTGGATTGCGTCGGGGAAATTCCACCTGAGCTAGGCAGATAGATAGACTCCTTTCCCGCTGCTGAGAAAGAGCAGGGAACAAAATGATTGGACCCATATATAGGCACGTAGGGCAGCGCTCCGGGTACTTCAAGTCCTCCCACTACCAACCAGCATACATCATCTGGCTGGGTCTTGCCGGTATCAACAACTGGATCGATCCCATGCCTTTTTTATATAGGGGGGGAACAGCAACTCGCTATGGCTCTTGGCCCAGAAAATGTCCGCCCCTATTCATCCATATCCATACGCGGCCCTTTCAATAGTAGGGCACACGCGACAAGACGGGAACGCAGTCCTGGGCTGCAGTGAATAGATCGGATCGAGAGGTCGTTCCGTCCCTTGTCCCCAATGGGAAGAAGATGGGTAATCCGTAACCAATGTTGCTCCGATCTGACCCAGCTGGCGAGCAATCCCAGTCCGCTTTTCATCGGCCTGCCTGCAGAGGCCCTATCTATATATGGGGCAGCACTTTGTTCGCTTCTTCTCCACCAAGCACGGGAGTTTGGGGATCGCTGTAGGTCGGTGGCCACCCGAGGAAACTCCGATTCGATCCGCCGGCTGGGAGGCACCTACCTCATCCCGATCGCAAGGAGAGGTTCACCATGATGTTTCTGGGTAAGGAACGGAGACAGCGCCCGGCGCCCTACTATTATAAAGGGCTTGCTGGGTGGGGCATTCCTGCACTAAACCTCTCCGCTGTGAGATTGAGGCCTATCTATATCCCCCCACCCATCCCGTTGGCTTCCTCGACTTCCTAAAGTCAGTCGAGTTCCCCGACCGGCCGAGTGCCCCCTGCATGCAGCCCTACTATTCGGCAAGGCACTGCATGTTATCAGGGATAACATGCAGGGGCCCTCTCCCTATCGCCCTATCTATAGCTATTCTAGAGAGGTGGGGGGTGCCCCCTACTATGGATAGGGTGGATAGTGGCCCTCACCCCCCCGGCCGCCTCCGCCTCTAAAGATAGGGGTAGGGCCCTTTTTTTATATATGCGGGTGGGGGGTCGAGTGATGAGAATTGGATCGTTCCGTCGGCTCCATACGCCCAACTCTTCGTGCCTTCCTATCTCCATACTTTTGCGGCTCTTCATCTTACCGGATTTGCAGCAGACTCGTGTGATAGATGAAGCGTCATTAGAGAAGTCGATCCAGAATCCATATTCCGCTAGTCGACGTTTCGCGGCCCACACCTGTGTAGAGTAGATCGTTCAGCACCTGCGGCACGAACCAATTTTTGACCCATCGGCCCTAGTATCATAGGCGACCGAACGGCCGCCCCCTAATTACTAGACCAACCTGCTATGATAATTCCATAAACACCTAGCGAGGATATTGCAGACGGATGAAGTATACCTATGTCCGGATCTGACGATACCATACCATAATCAAAAGGTACAACGGCCCGGGCAACCGAACTGGGCATAGATGTCACCACTGGAGCCAGTCTAGAGAGAGAGAAATTGGCACTACTTGGTGGAATAGGTTCTTTTATAGCTGATTTCGAACCATCTGCTAGAGGTTGTAACAATCCGAACGATCCAACTACATTGGGACCCTTTCGACGTTGCACGAAAGCCATTACTTTACGTTCGGCTGACACTGAGAAGGCTACTCCTGGTGGAAGTGGTATGATCATTCCGGGTATTTCCGCTAGAATAGCAATGTACGTTTCCGATTTCCTATTCACTAAGGGGTGATCATGCATGAAACGATGTCGACCCGAAGAACGAGACCTATTCTCGAAGCGGTTATTGAAGTATGAATAGTCGTCATGTGTACGGTAAGGCCCCTTACTATCTATAGGTGATCCCTTACCTTTTTTTCCGGGGCCCTACTATTCTAAAGGCCCTGGTGAACGTGATCTGCCATAATCTCTTCGATCCCCGCATGAATATGCCGGAATGAATAGATATCCGGTAGCAAAGTGAGATAAACCATCATACGTCCCGAAATTAACTACGTCGGCGTCTTTTACCCGGACTGCCCCCCTGGACCCAAAAACCGCTGATCCAGCTGGGGTTTCTCGACAAAAGTTTCACGAAAGTAAAGAGAACGAAGTTGAATTGAGTTTTGACACGTTGTTGTTCGTCGATAGTTTTTATTAAGTCATCATAGGCGTCTAGAACCATTCGTTCCGAACCGGCCCTGAAAAGGCCGAGGTCAGTTCTAGTATTATTGTAGAAGAAAATGTCATGCTGAGATTGTAAAAAATGAAAAATATCCGAGGAAATATCGATATTATAGGATAAACTATCGATTGACGCGGACATTTCCGCAAGAGTGATTAGCATTTGAGTCATTTCCGCGCTCCGCTCCGTTCCGTTGCTTTGAGTACTGTCAACCCGCCCCGCCCAATTATATGCCCTTTAGACCCTTTTTTATATAGGGGGGGGGCTGAGATGGGATAGTTCCGAACTATAGTTCCCACCCAACCCGGGGAATAATAGTAGGGCGCCCAACTAAGGGCAGAGGCCCCTACAATTCTATGGCCCGGGGGCCATAGAATAGGCCTGCAGGGGCCTACCCACCCATAGTTATCACCCTGCTGCCATAATTAAGCACCTTCGGCTACCTTAGAATAGTAGGGGGCCTCCTACTATATCCTCCACCATAGAATAGTAGGGGCCCACCCCCGCTTCGCCCTTTATAAAATAGGGGGCCCTTCCGGGCATCGGCGGCCCCAAGAATATAGTTGAGGGTGCAACTATATAAAAAAGGGGGGCGGTAGGGGGTGGAGGTAGAGCCTATCTCTGCCTATAGATAGTAGGGTTCATCGGTAGGGCCCTACGGTTGGCGGGGGCTCGCCCCTCGACCCCCCAGTTCAGTTGGGTCGAGTGCTCGGGTTCTCGATCTGATAGGAGTAGAAAGAGTCGTTGGTTTCACCGGCGAACTACGTAGATGGGGATCCTGAAGTGAAAGTGAGTTGCATGCCATGCATTGTATCTAAGTCACTAACTAACGACAACTCAAGTTTATGAGTCTTTAGTCACTAACTGCCCTATTATTCTATTATTCCCCGCCAGGTGGAGGATAGCAACTATATCTTCCGGAACCCCTTTATTAGAATAGTAGGGGGCCATAGAATAGTAGGGGCCTACCCACCCTAAAGTAGAAACCCTGCTGCCATAATGGCAGTGTGCATTCATAGGGGAACTCTAATGGAACCGGGGTGGGTGGCCTGCAGGGTTGGGGGGGCCCCTACCCCCGCCCGGGGCCAGGGCCCTACAATAATCTACCTCTGCATGCATGCAGAGGGATAGTCTATTGCTGCAGGGAGGGTTATATCTATTGCCTGTGAACAGGGAGGGCTGCTATGGCCCCGGCCCCGCATATAATATAGGGGCCCTACTATTAGATTCTTCTGCCTGTGCATGCATGCACAGCCCTTTATAATAGTAGGGCGCTTACCTTCATGAAATGTGCGGTAAGGGAGGGTTATATCTATTGCCGGTGCAGAGGGTATTATATATCTGCGAAGGGGGGTGGGAAACTATAGTTCCTGCATACAGGGTGGGTGGCCCCTACTATTCTAAGGGACGCGGGGCCGGATCTCAGGAGGCCCTTCCGCCGATGATATATGCGGGCCCTTCCCCTTCCCCTTCAAATATAGGGTAGGGTAGGGGGGCGGGGGTAGGGGGGTAAGCCAGGGGCCGTTGGGCCCTACAATTCTATGGGGCCCTACCCCTACCCCTACCCCTACCCCTACCCCTACCCCTACCCCTACCCCTACCCCGCCCTATTATAAGGGTAAGGGTAAGGGTAAGGGTAAGGGTAAGGGTAAGGGTAAGGGTAAGGGTAAGGGCCCTACCCCTACTATTATAAGGGTAAGGGGCGCCCCCCACAATTAATCTACCTCCCGGAGGGGCCCACACACGATTGATCTCCAAGTGGGAACCCGAATCCGGGGTGGGGGGGAATTGTACTGGCAGGCTTCAAGACCTAGCGAACTGGAATCCCCCTTACCCCCCTATAGATAAGCCCTACTATTATAAAGGGGGGGCCCAGAGAGTCGAACAAACATTACTGGGGAAGGGGTCTCCTTTTCCGGCATACCCGTGCATGCAGAGGGATAGCCGCAGCCCGGGGCCTCGCGTTCATCTCGTGGAGGAGCGGAGAGTTCTTATTATCATAGCCCAGTGTGGATCAATCCATTATACTGGAGGAATGAGCCTGCATGTGCCCTTTTTTATATAGTTGGTGGGCGGCCAGCGCATATATAAAAAAGGGGCGGAAAGGGCAGAAATAGTTGCCCATAGAATTGTAGGGCCGCCCGCCCTCTGCATGCATATTCCACTCTAATTCCCATATAGACGGGGTGGCCCCCCCTTTACTATATTGGGGCGGCTGGCATGTGGAGTTGATTGGCACTTCGTTCAATGAGTCCTTCCCGCCCATAGATATATAGGGCAACTCCAGCCTACGAATTCTATAAAAGAAGGGCGCATATATAAAAAAGGGGCAGGTACGTATACGCACTAATGATGGAATCTTAAGCTCTATTCCCGCTACTCGTGTGGGGTGGGTACCTCCTCCCACCCATCTCAAATTCCCTCCCTATGCATGCACCCGGGGCGGGCCCCTACCATGGCAATAGGGAGTTACAGAACCTGCCCAATATAGTAAAGGGATCCAGGGCGCCCTGCCGGGCCCCTTTTTGAGATAATTGGCAAACCAAACACCAAACAAGATTCTATACGTAACATGCCCACCCACCCCGGATAGGGCCCCCGCCAATGAATAGTAGGGCGGCTAGGCGCCCTATCAGAATGATAGAGCCCTATCCCGGTTCAATGCCTACTGTTTATGAAGGATTCCTGCATAGCCATAGAATTTTAGGGTAGGGCACAGTCATATGTAGCGAGTTCAATGAGCCCTCTCTTTATGCCGTCGAGAGATGGTTTATTAGGTTCCATTGAGTTCGGTCACTTCAGCAGTCATATGAGCTAGACTGGCAGATCAATGGTTATCCTCCCAACCTTTAGCCCGCCCTTGCCCCCTAGGGGGTAGGGGCAGTGAGAGCAAGGTTATCGCACCTTTAGAATAGTAGGGCGAACGCAGTGAGAGCAAGGGGAGCCGGGCCCAACAATAATAGGGGCAGCCCGGGCCCCCGCATATAATAGTAGGGGTTGTAAGGGCCCAACCTTGCCCCCTACTATTATATGCGGGGGGCCCAACAATAATAGGGGCAGCGGTAGTTATCCCAACCTTTGCCCCCTACTATTATATGCGGGGGGCCCAACAATAATAGGGGCAGCCCCATTATTAGAAAGGGGGCCAACTCCAGAATTTGATGATGCGGGCCCCGCTTTGTTTTTGATCGCTCATATACGTAATATAGACCCTCGGATGGCTAATGCCGGGGGTTCAGGAGCATGCTTTCGGAAACAACTAATCCCCCTACTATTTATAAGGCACCCAACCTGATATAGAGACCGGATAGGGCACCCTGCTGCGGTATAACATCAATCCTAACTGCCTGTAGGGCCCCACTGACTTGAGGAAGGTGGTGGCACCCCCGCCCTCTAAAACGTCGCAGAGATAGTTACACCCGCCCTACTATTCTAAGGCCCAGGCCTGATATAGAGATAGGGCATCGGGATAATAAATAATAGCTTCCATCCTGAACTTTTGCTAGATGCCCCAAATATTCTAGTTTGGCTGGCTAGGTAGAGAGAGATTTCTCACCCACCATATAGAAACTAAGGATTTCCCTATTATTTGAAGGGCGGATAGAAACAAAGGATTTCTCGAGCCCTACTATTCTATGGCGAACCTGGGCCCTTATAGAAAAGAGGGGCTCCCTGCCCTACTATTCTAAAGGCAACGGGGCTAGAACTAATAGGTTTAGGGTACTTCCTTCCTGAGTTAGTCCCTTCCTTCCCGTGCGTGTTAACGGTCATTTTCTAGTCCCCTTTAGAATAGTAGGGGCTCCCCTCCCTTATTAGAGTAGTCTACAGCCCTGCAGGCCCTACGGGCAAGTGCCGTATTCTCCGCCCCGCCAGGGGTCTAGTTTAGTTGATACAGTTTGGAAGGATGCTTCACTCCGATCAACGGGGCCTTGAATCTGTACGTAATATGAAGGTAGGGCAGATCAAGGAGCGCAGCCGCCCCCCCCTTTATATAGTTCGAGGTAGGGGCCCGGTAGGGCACGACTATATAGGTAGGGCGGTAGGGGCCCGAGTAGGGCCCGGTAGGGCACAACTCTATAGGTAGGGGTACCCAATATCTCCCTCAGTTCCCACCCTGCTGAGGCAAGGTGTATACCGTATAGATGCCCTACCCCGCGACGTAAATGTCCGAAATAACTATGGAGTCAGTGGAGGTAGGGGCCCACCAACTATCTCCTCCACTATAGCGGCATATCTGATTAGGGCATGATGGATAAACAGATGGACCGTATCAGGAGAGGATAGCGAATGCCCCCTCTCCTTAGTTTAGTTCTTTATCCAACTATAGAAAAAAGGGCCTAACTCCCCTATCTATAGCTATTATAAAGGGGTGGGGGGGTGCGGATTTCTTCTCATTCGGCGGCGGAGTGAGCTATGGACCAACTTCCTTTCAACAACTCACTCCGGTCCATTCATCCCCTATAGTTTCTTTAGGCATTCCATTCAGTCCATCTCAATTAATCCACTGGTGAAGGGGGGCCCCTACTATCTATAGGCTAGTTCCGCTGTTGATCCTGTCAATTAAGCCCCTTTTAAATAGTAGGGGATCCCGTAGATTATGCTTTTGATACTTACCGGGCCCCCGGCTGGCCCATAGAATAGTAGGGGCCCTCCTCACCCGGCCCTACTATTCTATGGCAGCCCTTCAAATAGTAGGGGGTGGAGGATATAGTAGTGCAGGCCCCTCAAATAGATTATTGCTCACCTGTAGATTAAGCTGATTATTCTGATCTCGACTTTGCACGCACCTGTTGTTTATCTATCCAGACCAGCCATCTTCTCGTAATCCAAGCTATAGAGCCAGCCAGTCGTAAGCCATCTAAGCCACCAGCCTTAGCCATTGATTCTACTAAAGTGGATTCTACAGTGGCCCTACTATTCGGCAAGGGCCCTACCCCCTACTATTAAAGGGGCAAGGCGAGACCGAGATGCTGTTCCAAGTCCATTACCAGATCCTCCAGCAGCACCAGCCTAGCTAGCAGCATAGGTAGAGGTACCAACAGAGACAGGAGCAAGGGTGGACCAGTTCATCCAATTCCAGTAGATACCCCCCTACTATTCTAATGGGGGGTGGGTGGATATGATGGCGGTCGAGTGTCTAAATCACCAAGACAAGACCCCAAGGCATCGATCGAAACAACCAACCTACTATAGAATAAGCGGGCGGGCCCTTTATAATATAGGGGGAACTACCATGTTATCAACCGATCGCCATAGAATTGTAGGGCCACCCGAGCGAGTAAACAACATCCACCGGAAGAGGCCCCTACAATCAATCGGGGGAACGGGGAACCACCCTAGAGTCCCGTGTGTGGGGTTGGAACTAGAATTCCCTACCCACCCATGGGCCCACCCTGCAGGATAGCCAACTATATCCTCCCACCCCCCCCCTATAGTTCCGATAGCCCTACCCCCGCCCCGCCGATGATATAAAGGGCAGATTATTGGCCCCCCCTACTCAAAAAAGGCGATTCTTCTCTCTATACGTAACATGCCCAACTAGAATAGGGGTGGGAGAGCCCTATAGATTGGTTGGGGGCCGTTGATTGTAGGGCCCTTATAGATAGTAGGGCTCTCAATAATAGAATAATAGGGCGAACAGTAGTATTGGGTGGGAGGAGAGATTAGCCGTGGAGGCCATCACGCGAGATCGCCGCCCCGCTAAAGAAAGTTGTGGCATGTTACGTATAGAGAGAAGAATAGAATAATAGGGCGAACAGTAGTATTGGGTGGGAGGAGAGATTAGCCGCATATATAAAAAAGGGGCGGAGGTAGATGCGGGCGGTTCAGTCGGTTCAATGCCTACTGTATTCGAATGCCCTTGCCGGGCGGTGATAGCCTAGCAAATCTTTATTGGTGCGGCACCATTTAGAAAGAACCATTGAGGGGCCTTATAAATAGTAGGGCAAATCTATCTAGAAGCCAAAATGGCCCTACTATTTGAAACGGGAGCTCTTTTTTTCAATCAGTTTCTACCGCGCTTAACTGCCGGGGAGACGACCCCGGCTAGATAGTAGGGCGCATGGAGGAGTATGTATCCCGAATCTTTCGTCCCTTTCATTGCATGAGAATCCGAGTAGTGATCAGCCACAATGCGCCGGGGCCTATAGATAGTAAGGGGCTTTCCATCTTTTCGTGTACGCCCCCGGGAGATTAAAGCTAGAATTGTGCCCGGCCGGCCAACTATATAAAAAAGGGCCTATATGGCGGACGTAACGTTCTTGAAAGATTTATCATGTATTCTGCCCTACGGCGAAATGGCCTTATT
>BSBK01002357.1:5000-308998 GCA_027943335.1 Chamaecyparis obtusa
AGTAATAATTCTTCCTCAAAGATTTCTCTTGTTTCCCTGATAACTCTTTCTTTAGCAGTTCCATTAAAAATTGCCAAGGCTATGAATAGTCCAATTACCTGCCCATTTACCCGAACTGTAAAGTCATTGTCAAAATGTTCCTCACCTAGCCCTTTAATCAAGGCCCTTCAAACTGTGTCTGATAGAGGCTTCAAGATTATGTTCCACCTCTTTGGATTTACCACTCCTCAAAATGCCATTTTCCTTTTCTCCTTAATGTGAAAGGTGATAATCCTGGACTCCATTGTTGCGCGAAGACTCCAAGCAAAGCCTTCTTGATTTGGGCAAGTTTTTGGAGGAGTATAACTTCAATTTCCTTCTTAAAGCCAAACAAAGCTGAAAAACACTCTTAGATCAGCTTAATTGTGATGTGAAGTCCGAAGGCATGTGAATATACGAACCATAATATTTCATAATTAATACTTACATCTTCTCAAGGAGACAATTTTATCACAACTTAATCTTATTAAGGTGAAAGTGCTTGATTTTACGAGCTTAGAAAGGTGATGATAGCCTCTAAATAATAATTGATCCATGGGAGTCTCTACCTGAGATGACGGCGTAAGGTTGAGTACCTTTTCCTGTTGTAGGATTCTTTACTTACATAGAATTAATTCAAATATATTTTTAAATCTTTCTCCCAGAAATTAAGTATTAAAGGGGAAATTGTATGTTTAAAGGTAATATGTTACTTCATAAGGGTAAAATGTTTAAGAAATATTTAAAAGGTTTGGTCTCTAATTGATGAATACTGATTACATTTTTTTTTTTATAAAAAAAATCTCTGAATTCTAGATTGGGAAAGGATTCTAGTCTAAGGATAGATGTTTGAGTTATGACATAATAATCCCATCTACTCCTAAATTGGCTAAATCGTATGTTCTCTTCTTCTCGATGTATATGATTAATTGATCCTTCTAGAAAGGAACCACATAGATTTAATTCTTGAAATAGTAGGGAGTTCAATTTCCAATGATGTTTGATTATTATTAATGATTTCTGAATCCCCTTCTATTTCTAATTGCTTCAATCCCAAGGAGACACAATTTTGAAAGCCTTTGACTAAAGCATACATCTACCCAATTTATCAGTTTCAATTCCAATAGAGGCAACATTTGCTACTAAATCATTTCCATCTTGATCATGTATGCGGCATCCAATGCATGCCTTTCTTGGGTTGCCCGTGGAAGCCATGTCACAATTAAGCTTAATCCCACCAACCTTTGGTGGTTGCCATGTGCTATCCTCAACTAAATCTAAAAGAGATTCAACTCATATTCTCACTATTCAACATAAAGAGTCTTTAGAGAACTCTGACTTTGGTTAAAAATTCTAATGTTGTTAGTAAATAGGACTCTAGATTTCTTAAACTTTATAGGGGTTGTATCCCATATTTACTTTTTTGCCAGCATTGTCCAATTATGTCATAGAAATCCCATCTAGCCCTAAGTTAGCTAGTTTGTCTGCTCTCTTTTTACCTTCTTTGTAAATGTGATTAATTGATATTTATTGAAAGGAATCGCATAGGGTCAGAGCCTAGGAAAGGATGAAGTTTAACCTCCAATTTGAAGTTACTTTTTCCTTAGTGCATTAATAATTATTGTAGAATCACCTTCAATTTTTAAGTGCTTTAATCCCAAGGAAACACATTTTTGAAGACCCTTTATTAAAGCATAAAGTTCTACCCAATTATTTGTTTTTTCTCCAATAGGGGCTACAAGCGCTGCAATTTCCTTACCTTCATGGTTGTGTATGCATAAACCGATGTCTGCAATTCTCGGGTCACCTCTGGAGGCCCCATCAAAATTAAGCTTGTGCCAATCATTCTTTGGAGGTCTCCACATGCATTCCTTTCTTTTTTACCATGAATTCTGAGGATTTGACCCACGATGAATTCTGAGGATTTGACCCTATAAAAGGTGGTAAGGCTAAACCTTCCCATTTTCCCTGCATTCTTCCATCCCACTGACTCATCCTTAGATCTATTTTCAGGATTTTGAGTGTATTACTATTCATTTTTTCTATGATTACTACTTCGATTTTATTGCATAGTTGTTCCCATTCCATTTTTTCTTCTCTAATGATTCTTCTATTACATTCTTTCCAAACTTCCCATATTAATATAGATGGGGAAATAGTCCATAAGTTTGCAAAGATGCTCTTTTGTTTAATGATTGGCCATGCTTGCAGCATGGCCTTAAGGGATTGGGGAAAGGCTGAGGACCGCCCTAAGTTCCCTTGCAGCTAGTTCCAACATTGATTTGTGAAGGGACAGTTCAAAAATAAGTGGTCTCCATCTTCTTCATCCTCTTCACATAGTGGGCATTTGCTTGGACCTGAGAAACCTAATTTTCTAAAACAATCAGCTGTTAAAAGTATGTAGTTCAGAGCTAACCAAGTGCAAAAGATTGCTTTTGGAGAGCATTCCTTGCCCTAGCACAAGTGGATTGGTAGAGAGGTTTTAGGTCTGTTATAACTTTGGGAGATGATCCTGTACCCATCCTTTGTGTTGTATTCCCTTATTTTTTATCCATCCCAAACTAATTTATCTATTGAGTTGTTTAACGATATTTTTCTATTTTTGAGAATATCTTTAATTGCTGATTCATCAGAAGCTGAGATCCCAAATTCTTTCAAGGATTTCCAAACCCAATTCCCTTCCTTGAGGATGAGGTATTCTTTGAGATTGAGACAAATCTTTTCCTTTAATGAATTTATAAGAGTTGGGTTATTTGATTTCCTAGATATTACCTCATAACCTCCCCATGAGTCATCCCAGAACAGAACCTCCTCCCCCAATCCCGGGCACCAAGTTAATTTTTCCAAAATAATAAATCTGCATTCCATCATAAAATTCCAAATCCTTGATCCTTTTTGGGGATGGGATTCTCTAAAGATGTTGATGGGTGAATAATCTTTCAAGTATTTGTGAATTAGTATTTTTGCCCATTTTGCCTCAGGGTTTCTAAAGAGCCTCCATAGTAATTTGGCCCCTAGGGCCTTCCCTTGATCCCCTAAGTTTTTAAGACCCACTCCTCCCTCCTCTTTAGGTTTACATATGTTTTCCCATTATATTAGTGGAATTTTCTTATTTTCATTGCTTCCTTGCCAAAAAAATGTCCTTAAATGCTTTGTGATTTTTTATTTTTTGTTTGAAGGTAAGTGCATACATGATAAATGATATATTGGCATTGCAGCCAATGCTGATCTAACCATGGTAGTTTTGTCGGTTGAGGACAACCATCTTCCTTTCCATGAGCTCATTTTGTTTTTAATCTTATATATAATGGGGTCCCATACATTTGTTGCCTTGTTGTCCTTGACTAAGGGAAGACCTAGATATTTACATGGAAGCCTACCTTCCTTGATGTTGAGGATTCTGCATATGTCATCTTTAGTTCTTGTATCAGTATGAAAAAAGAATATTTCTGATTTATCTGGGTTGATTTCTTGTCCGTAAGCTATTGAGTATGTTTCTAAAATCCTTTTAAAGGATCTTGCCTCCCTTTGTTTGCTTGCTCCATATAAAAGAGTGTCATCAACAAAATGTTGATGAATGGTAGGCTCTAAGTCACTGGTAATGGAGATTCCCTCAATTGCCTCATTATTCCTCTCCTTTGATATTGTCCTTCCTAAATCTTCGGCCATGATTATAAAGAGGAATGGGGAGATTGGATCTCCTTGTCTAAGTCCTCTAGAAATGCCAAAAAATCCTTCTGGGGTTCCATTTACTAAGATCGAAATCATAGGATTAGATATACACTCAAAAATTAAGTTAATCCAACTCTTGGTAAAGCCAAAAGCTTCCATACATTTGCATAGAAACCTCTAGTCCACCTTGTCATATGCTTTCTTAATATCCAATTTGATAAGCATACTAGGGTTTTTATTTTTAAGGATGGAGTGAATGGCTTCTTGAGCTATGATTACCCCATCAAAGATGGATCTTCCCGGAACAAACCCAGTATGCTCTTCACGAATAATCGAGGGGAGAAGTTTTTGAAGTCTAAGGGCAATTGTTTTAGTAAATAATTTATATAAGGTATTACATAAGGGTATTGGTCTAAAATCATCAAGACTTGAAGGTTTCTCTTTTTTGGGTATAAGAGCAATAAAAGTATTGTTAACTTCTTTAAGAATTTTTCCTAAATTTCTAACCCCCTCTAAAGCTCCTGTGACTTCCTCACCTATAAAGTGCCAGCACTTCTGAAATAAAATGGCTAAGAATCCATTTGGTCCTGGAGATTTATCTGGATTCATTTGCATTAAGGCTGAATGTATTTCATTCATTGTAGATTTGCCTGTTAGCATTTGGTTATGTTGTTTAGTTATGACTTTAGGTATATTCTTGAGAAGTTTCTTTGAAATCCTAGATTCGAAGTATCCCTATTATTTAAAATGTTGTCAAATTAGTTTACTGTTTCATTTGCTATGTCTTTGGGATCTTCAATAATTTTACCTTCCTCATTCTTGATACAGGAGATCCTATTAGCAATTCTTCTCTGTTTGGTGTTATTGTGAAAAAATTTAGTATTTTATCCCCTACTTCCAACCAAGTTTCTCTTGATTTCTGTTTCCAAAAAAATTCTTCTCTAGCTAGGATTTCCTCATAATCTTTTAGTAAACCCTTCTCCTTATGGTATAGATCATCATTCATCCCTTCCTTAATAACCTGAGAGTTGACTTTTCCTAGTTTAGTTTCAAGTTCTAATTTCTTCTCAAAGATGTTGCCAAACTTAGATGAATTCCATTCTAGTAGTTTTGTTTTAATCCATTTGAGTTTGTTTACTAATCTATACATCTTAGAACCCTAATCTAGGGTTCTGACCACCGAGTCTTGATGAGTTTTAGGAGTTTAGGGTCCCTTATCCATACTTGTTTGAATTTAAAGGCACTTTGTTTTGGTCTAGTTTGTGTTAAGATATTGAGGATAATTGGGTAATGGTCTGATCCAGATAAAGGAATGATGTTAGCCGTAAGTGAAATATCATAGTTGGATAAGCTCCCTTTAAAGAAGAATCTATCTAATTTCTCTACAATGTTGCAAAAGCCTAGTCTTCTATTATTCCATGTGAAGGAATTATCTTCTATTGGAATTTCGAGGAGGGAGTTGCTATCTCTCCATTGTATGAAGTCCCTAGCTACTAATGGAAGGGAATTCACTCCTCCTCTTTTCTTAGAAATCTTAGTTATTACATTAAAGTCCCCTCCTAGAAAGAAAAGTGTATCCTTTTTTTGATCTAGGTATGAGCCTATCTTGTTCCAAACTATAAGTTTATCTTTATTTTGAATAGGTCCATACACATTTATTAAATTAAAAGTTAGATTAAGTCTAAAGTTTCTGACCATTCCACTCATCCAATATTGTCATCTTTCTTAAATATTTATTGAAATGTTCCGAGGATCCCAAATAATTGCTAGGCCCCCTGATGCTCCTTTAGTCGGCAAGGCTTCAATTTCCCTTATTCCTAATTTCTTTTTGAAATTTTCTATTTCCAAATTATCTAGCTTAGTTTCTTGAATTAACATAATCTTTGGATTGTGAATTTTGATGCAACGTTTAATTAAACATTTCTTGTTAGGGGCGTTCATGCCCCTAACATTCCATGAAAGGGCATTCATGGTGCTTTGGGAAAGCTCTTCCCCTTCCCAGCATTCAGAATAGAAGTAATCTTAATCTGTCCGACGGCTTCCCCTACCAAGCCTTTTAATTCAGCATTAGGTCTTCTTCCTCTTTTCTTTGGTTTTTTTTGCATAGTCCGGGGAAATATTACTTTCAATAATTTGAGCTATGCCTAGAGAAACTTGATCCTTCATTTCTTTTTCTTCCAAATTAATTAATAATTCTTCTATAGAAATTTTTGAGTTGACATTGTTCAAATTGATATCCTCCACAAGGAGTTTCCCTTGATGCTCATCATCTTCTGGGTCCCAAATCTCATCCAGCAGTTCTTCCATCAATTCCTCTGGTAATGTTTCCTTTATATAATTTGCTATTATATTAACTTCTTCAATTTTTTCTTTTTCAAATTTTGAGTTTTCTGAATTTTCTATCTGATCCTCATTGTGGGTGTTCCTAGTATTTGGAGATAAGCATTTTCTGACCACTATCTTGCCCATAGAGGGGATTTTTGTAGGGACTTCATCTAGATCCTTAGCTTTTGTGCCATTGGTTTGAGGAATCTCTCTTCCCATGCACCCAGAGTTTATGTTTGTGGTTTCCTCCTGCCTCTCTAAATTTCCTACGTTAAAACCAAAAAAATCCTTGATTTCATCTTCCTCCTCATACCTAATGCTTACTTTGTGTTGGTTCTTGATCTCTTCTAAGTCTGGTTTTATGACATTTAAGGGAATTGGATTGAAAATCAGGTCTTGGTGTTCATTGGACCATGCTTCATCTAAGTCATAATATTCAGTAACTACATCACATCCCTTTTATGAGGATATTACTTCTTTTTCTAAGATGTTAGAGAATGATAAGGATGTATCCTCTTTCATTATTTCTTTAATTAGTATACCTTTCCATCTATTGTTTTCTTCAGGATCATTGGACTCATCATCTGATGAGAGTGAGAAATCAATGTTTTCTTGGACCAAATCAATGTTTTTTTCTTGGTTATTTATTGTTGAGAACTTATTAGCTTCTAATAACCACCCTAAAGATATTTCTTTTGAGCCTTTATTGATTTTGGATCCCTTTCCTATGACTTGAACTGCTACTAAAGAAGTACTTCCTCCTAATACCAACTCTTCATTTTTTTGTTGTTGATTGTAGATAAATTGTCTTGATTAATTGTTCTATGTTTGCAATTTTTTTTTATAGGGGAACCTCTAACATTTACTGGTGGGGTCAATAAGGTAGAAACCTCCTAAGGCCTTATTGAACATTATTTTGGGCAGCTCTGCTGTAGATATTGGGAACCTAGGGTAGCCCTTATCTTCTTCTATATTTAATTTCAGAGCCTTGCCCGTTTTGACAGATTTTATTGGTTTATGTTCTAGAATTTCTTTAAGATTTGATGTGTTTAAGCATTGCTTGTGATTTAATTCCTTATGAGAGAAGAAGAGAATGTTTTCTATAATATCTTCTCTAAAATGTTCCGCTAGTAGATGATAAAAATTTTTATTACTAATGAAGTTTATAGCTTTTGGGTTATGAGATAAGTTTGAGGGTTTGATCATGATTTTAACCTCAGAGGAATCCATATAGTTCTCCTTGAGACCCATAACTTCACCAAAGATTTCCCCAATTTGATAAATAATTCTACTATGTAATAATTCTACCAACATATTTGGAATCTTAATCCATTTTGGAGTAACAATGTTATTAAAGATATTCTCTGTAAAATTGGGTACCCATTTTAAAAATTCGACTGCGTGCCCTAGATAAAAAAAATGTGTGCTTCATTTAAAAGTTTATGTCTAATGAATAAATCCTCACATTCAAGATAGAAACAATAATTCGAGAGAAAAGTTATACTTACTTGTGATTTGCTAGCTGCTTGAAGCCAATCTTTAATACTTGTGAAAGCTTTCCCAGAGCCGAACCATTTACCAAAAAGCCCAAAAGTCTTGCATTGATTCCACAGACCTTCTGTAAATATCTGAAGCCCTTTAATGGTTTTCACTCCTTCATTATGATAAGGATTAGGTCTTCGATGAGGCGGTGTGTATTTATCGAATGATTCCTTAAAGCGTAATGGGCTTTGAACTTTGTTGATCTCATTTTGATTTCTCTTGTGAGGTGGAGTATAAGGCTAAGTGATGTGAATGGGATTTTTTTTTAACCTATGCTCATTCTTAAACCCTAGATAGTTTGGGTGCCAATGCAGAGGAGAATATAAGGGTTTGTTCTGGTGATTGGCACTCTGCTCCAAGTCATTAGTTTGAAGATGATCAAACTGATTCCTAAGAGGGATCTGGAACAGATGGGCATTACTAGAGGGAAAATAGATTTGATGATTCTTCTTTTTCCTTGCTCTTCTAGCATTTTGAAGAAATGCAGGTTTCCATTCCTCTGAGATGGGAATTGTTTGAAAACTATGATTGTTCTTAGGAGAAAAACTAGGGCTTTGTTGATTCCTGAGCCTATCTTTGCTATCATATTGTTTCAATGCTGCATATTTTGTTTGCTGAAAGAATTCTAGTTGCCTATCCAGTGATTCTATACTATAGATATAATTCATTTTGATGTCTGAAAACCTTCGAAAGTGATCCTTCTTATTCACGGGCAGAGCTTGCTTTTTTGCGAGCAGAGCCATTTTTTATTTCTTTGATATAAACTTAATAATATAAGCAACATTTTAAACATATAGATAATAATCATTAAAGTAACTAACAACATCTAGCTACAACATATGATATCTCATAACTATCCAATATCAAATCACCGTGTAATTTCATACATCTAAAACCCCATAATAAAGTTGAAATAATCAACACACATAAAAATGGCCTAAAAGAGTTTGGCAATATAAAACTAAAAAGTAAACTATGGGTGGGTACTACACTATTCATCTCCTTTTTCTCTCAATTACATGGACAATTTTTTTCTTATATCTATATCATCTTCATCCAATCATGGGAGGTCTAGAAAGCTTGCAAGTGCAATATTTTTAGAACTGGCATCCTTCAAATCTGAACCATCAGCGATCAATTGGTCGAGAATAAATAGGAGTGGCTGAAACACCCTAACTTGATCAAGGTTCATCCACATCCAATCCCTTTTTTGTACCTCCTTAGCATTTGTAAAATCCTCCCAACAATCTTCAAGTTGTGCCCTATGCAAATATAATCCCCATTTTAAAACATTGCAACATATACAAGTTTTTCTATCAAAATGATTTCTAGGCGACATGAATTGCAAATTAAATTTGGATAAAATTCTTTCTGCCATCCTTGCATCATCATTGCTCTTGTGATAAAAGTGTGTGAGTGGTGTGGGGAAAATGTAACCCTTCTTGTTCATTTCATCAACATATTTCACATTAACATTCACTATTTGACAACACACATTTAAGAATATCAAATAATTAGACACATTTTGGCAATTTACAAGGAGCACTTTCAAAAACCCCAATTCTTAAATAAGATAAGTTATTGAACGGGATAAAATAACTACCATACCATGTTAAAAGTGTTGAAACTTTCAATGAGAGCCTCTTCTCTAATTATCCTTCCATCTTTTTTATTAGAAGACAGAAAAATGAGTCATTGACAATGTGAAAAAAATTTATTCCAATTTTCTTCTGCAGTTATGGAAAATACTCATTAACAAGATTATTTGAAGTGGTAAGTTCTAGGGTTTGCAAATGGAGTCAGAAACTCTATCTTCTAGAAAGAATGTAGACCAATAAGGAGCACATGTGAAAAGATTTGGTGGAACTATACGCAGACAATTGTTCATGCATATGATGGCTTATTAGGGATAGCTAGTCTATGCATTGATTACTATTAAACATAGTTACCATACATTCATACAACCAATGAGAAAATTCTTCTACTTGATGACTACCTATTGAAAGATTGTTGAGCATGTCAGAGTTTGATACTTGGGTGTGGTGAGATTAATGTTTTGTCATTGATGTCAACATACTAATTGTTGTTTCAAACAGTGTGTTTATTATGTTCAATGATGAGGATTTCAATTGATCAGGTGATATGTTTAAGATATTTAGTTCCGATCATGAGGTGTTGTCCAGAGGTGTTTGTAGATGGTCTATAGAGGTTCATAGAAGTTTGGATGATAGATTGAGTTAGGTATGATTGAGTTGCTAGTCGTTGATGTTACAAGGTTCCTATTTATAGTAGATGAGTATTTGGTTCAGTATGTCTTGGATTTGATGTTTCAGATGTTGTGAAGCTAGTGGTTACATGGTGCCTTATCGTTGTGTTCACAATTAGTGTTATTCATGATTCAGAGTACAACAAGCTATCTTTTGTTATGATAGAGTTTGACATTTTTGTGTTATTGATGATCAAAGATAAAGATGAGTTTATATTTTGTACTGAAGATGATGAAAAGGTTCTAGATGGTATTCATATTTCTTGTTGGTGTTCTTTGATCGTGTGATGATCATGTTGTTATTCTGCATTGATTGAGGTGATCAAATTTTCTGCTTTGGTAGTGTGTCGGTGTTCCTTCATTTAGGTTCTAGCTGACTTGATGGAGTGACGTGTTGTGATTTTTGATGTTGTCTTGGTGACACACAATTGTGTTCATGGTTAAATATTTGGGTCCTATCTAAGTCTTGGCCGAATTGATTTGGATCACATTAGAGATTGAACATAATGTTTATATCTTTTATTGTAATAGGTCTTAGGCAACCTAGTGGTTGATTATTCTTTATAATCAATATAAATGAGAAATCATTTTATAATTGTGAGAGGAGAGCGAGGAGAGTTTGTGTATTTGTATTCTACACTTAAGGTAGAGTTTTTACTTCATTGGAACTATTTTAGGATAGGAGATGTTATTTGTTAGTTTGGTTGTAATGGACTATATGTCCACCCTTTTGTAATTAAAGATAGATCGGTGAATCTGATTGAGGGCCAGATCTAAGATTGTATTGTGAGTAGTGTACTCTAGGAAGTGAATCTGTAGATTGGGTTGTAAGACTATGGTTGCAGGTGCATTCTTTATTCTCTATTTTCTCTTAACTAGGCAATACTTTCAGTAGAGTATATTCATCTAGTGGGTTTGACTCCCACTGGTGTTTTCCCTTAATTGGGTTTCCTCAAGAATAGATCTTGGTGTTTTGTGTTATATATTCTAGATATTGCATTACTATGTATATTTTAGATCTAAGTGGCTAAAGTGGAATTAAAATTAATAGGTGTACACAACTGATTCACCCTCCCCCCTCTTTATTGTGCTTTCCTCCTTTTGGGCCTAACACTACCCACAACATGATGTAACAAGGTAATAATGTCAGTTATCTCTTATTTGAAATGCCCGCTTGCAAGGCTAGATGCTAGGTCTAAGTTGTCCTAGAATTTTATTTTCATCCATTCTAAATGAATTATACTTAAACACCATTCTTTTGTATCATAAAAATAATCCCACCCTAAAACAATAGATATGTTGAGAAATATCTCGTCGTGTGGCTACTTAAAAGCTTCACACATGGCTTGGGAGTCAATTTTGGAAAATACTGAGCCATTTGATCCACAAGTTTCCTATGATTTAGAGTGATAGTTTCTCACAAAATGAACAATCAATTCAGGGCCAAGCACAACCTTAGGAGAATCCCCAGCTTCTTGAAAGACACTTCCAACTACTTTCTTGGCAATTAGTGAGCACAATTATTTTGTCATCCTTTTAACAATTTCAGTAGGAGTCACATCTCCCAAATACATATAAAATACATTGACTAGATTATTCTAGAAAATTACTAACATAATGCAAACTACCATGTGCAATTAGTGTTAAACAATACAATTCACTTAAAACCCCAGAAATGTGCTTGTCAGGGAAAAAGTAGGTGAGAGATTTAGGGCAAATTTGGTGAGAAAATTCAATCAAGGAATTGTTAATTTTATTACTGTAATGTGTTTGAAATAAATAAGCCTCAAAAATTGAGAAAAGGGCTTGGATTAAGGAAATCCATAGCTTTCATTACTCATGGATGGTGTAAACGAGTGTTTGGAAAATAAAAAATTTGTCATCTTAGCTATAATAAACATTTTGTTGAGTGTCAACTGATATGAATCCGGTAACTGCCAACAATCATAACATAGAAATAGTAAAGACCAAATTGTTGATATTCACCAATGAAGTGAGTATAAAATGCTAAACATTTCAAAAAATGAGAAATAAGAACAACAATTGTATTGACGGTGTCCTTGCAAACATTAATAATGATTTCTGCATGTTGCATTCACTGTAGTAATTGCTTAGATTGTCATTTATCCATTTATTATAATGCATTCAAGAAGTCATTAAGTATAAATTAAACTTAATTTGACTCTATAACAATGTAAAATAACTTATACCAAGATTATAATTGATTAGAACATTGAAAATATTACATAATTGCATTATTTATAGTAAAGAAAATTGTACATGTGAAAATGGTGAGCAATGCTATGTAGATAATAATAGATCACTCACCAAATTTAGGTTTGTACATTAGGGAAAGTAAGTGTTATCCCAAAGTTTTCCCCTCAAGAAAACCATATTAGCACAAACCAAGATGGATGTAGGGGTGCTAATGCAAGTCTAAATGAGAGTGGAGGAACTGGGGTTTACTTTCCTTAAAGAGAACGTGGAATGTATGTGAATGTAGTATGCAAATGTATGAAAGGAATTGATTCTACTGAACAGTCTCACAGTAGGTAGAGATAATCATGCCATTGTCTCTCTTAAGGGTAATATATCTATGCTACAGATTACCTATCCCCATCATGAAATGCATTTAGATTGTCAACCTGGGGACGTAGACTTGAAATGGGACAACACAGTTTGTGCACTAAGTTCCTTTAGGAGTCATAACACCTATGTTACAGGAAGATAAAATGCATGAAAAGAATCTATGCTATTGTTACATGAAAGCAAACACACTTGACTATTGAATGGAATTACTACAGAAAACATATGAAATAAATCTAAGCCTATCTAACAACTCAAAACATTCACTATACCCATCTTTGCAAATGCTGCAGGAACAACCATAGTGGAAATGCTACAGGAGTAAAATAGTAACTCTATTTGAAAATAGGAAAAGTACAGGAAACAAATCTATTCTTGCTTAATCTAATCCACCTCCCATATGGGCCCCCTTGGTTGGCTTCTGTAACTACTCAACATAAGAAAATAATCCAAAATAACTCTTCCATTAAATTCTTCTTAACTAGTTACATAACAACTGAATAACTCCTAAAGAACAAAACATAGCAACTTCCACTATACTAAATACATAATTCTATCTTTCTTCATTACCTACTAAATCAGTCAAAATCTCTTTATATCAAGGATTGGCGCTTATTGAAAACATAACAGAAAAGTTTCATAAAACCTCACTACATATGGAGGACATAAAACAACCATGACACAATACAATTACTGCTGACAATAGAATAACAGTTCTAAGGAAATATAGCAGGACTAATTCCCTAAATTCTCTAGAACAACAACTCCTTCAAAGCTCGATATGTCCATCAGAATCATGTTGGATTCACTCACCATGGTTGGTCTTCTAACTCTCCTTCTTCAATGCAGATGCGCCACTCTTCATACCACTCCGTGTTTACCTGAAAGGTTAGTAACATTCGGTACACATGCAAGTCAACATTTTCAACTCCTACTTAAATGTTAGAACACAACTTGAAATAATTATATGAAGTACTACATTATATTTATAATAGTTAGCAAAACATATCACTCAAGCTACCCATAGATTTTGTGGCTTTAGTTGTACTTGGCCTAGGTTCACGTAAGTATAAGTCATAAAATGTCTTGGAAATGTTTGTCAGAGTATCAACAAAATATGATCATAACAAAATTGAGTCAATAATTGGACTCATCATCTGCCCCCTACTAACAGAATGCTTGTCCTCAAGAATTGTATTTCCTTACTATGGTCCTGAAATCTCCAACGGTCGTCTTCCCCTTCTTTCCACTTTTGAAAGTGTAGTAGAACCCCCTTGTGCATTCCAAGTAATTTCCTTGATGTTCCTCAACCAACTGATCCAACCTAGAAGCATTGATGTCGTATAAAGGCTAAAAGAGTGTAGGTGGCTGGAAGGATAAGGGCATCCATAATTCCCTTTTGGGCTGTCGTCCCAGCTTCATGTAACTAGCCACTCTGTAGACAACTGCTTCATAGTTAATTGGGCTATGTGGTTCTACTTTTCTGAAAGCTTCTGGCAACCTGTTCCACCTACTTCTGACCCCTGAAAGAGCTCTTTGGGCTGTAAAATTGGGCAATGTCTGATAGTCTCTGTAAAATTTATCTCTCAATGCAAATACTTTCTCCCTAATTTTTGGCTTTGGTCTCCCATAAGTCAAATTGAGCCAATCCCTCAGAAGAACATCAGGCTTATGTGACTCAGACCTTAATGGCAAAGGCTCAAATTTCTCCAATTCCCTATAGGTGTTCACCTACCTATCATAATTTGTCTCATTATGCATCCATGACATTAAGGCCCTTGGGTGAATGTCCCCTATATAGAGTAGAGGATTCCACTTTGTTTCATGTGGGATAATAAAATTGTGCAAATAAAGCTCACATAACAGATTTTGTTGTCATGTTGGTAGAGTATGATATAAGCCATAGAATTCTTGGGTCATCTTGAGTTCACAATCAATGTCCTTCATTGTCATCATAAGTTGGAACAAAAGAAATTGCTCCTTTAAGCAAATAGCATATACCCTAGGTGGTGGTCTATAAGCTATCACCTGATCAACTAGTTTTAAGGCCTTGTTCATTTGCTCTTTCTGTTTCTTTAGTTTCTCTTTGAGAGATTCAATTTCCTCATCCTTCTCAAATATCTCCCTTTGCATTTGATTTCTTTCCTGCTTCCACCATGTTTTCTGAAAGATAAAATGGTTGTATAGATGAAAGAGGACAAACTGAATTTTTGATGAAGGGAACTCTTATATTTGGGCTTTCTTTTTCTTCTCCTTAGTAGTCTGCTAGAAGAAATCAATGAACCACATTGATTGGTAAGGTATAATGGATACATTAGAATACACAGGATGCTGAGGAGTAGATTGAACATTCTTAGGAATGTTCTCTTGCATTACTTCAGGGCTCGGCTAAGGCATTCCTTGATCATTCTGTGGCATGCTACTGCTAGGTTCTTTCTCATTAGGAGTTTCCTCCATATTTTGGGATTCTTCTTGCGAAGGAGAGTCATAGGAATAACTTCAACAGAGGGATATTTAGTAGGTTTTGGTGATGGAAAATCTGGGTTTTGAGGAGAAGGTGGAGTCACTTGTCCTCTCATGTGAGGACTTCTACACCACTGTAGTTTTAGGTTGGCGAGACCTCTTTGGTTTATGTGCTACAGGGATAGATGCTATAGGAGTAGTTACTACAGGACTCGACCATTTTCTTTTATTAATTTGAATTGCAGGGTTTGAAATTTCTCCTTCTAAGTTAGGGATTTCTTTCCTAACTTTTTGCTTTCCTTTTCTTGAGTAAGAAGTAGGTACATTACTCTCTGGAGTAGGTTTAGGGGGTTGGTTTTCTAGTAGTAATTCTGGTTCTTTTTCTTTCACAACTGCTTCTTCAGCAAGGTTGGAAGATTCTATTGCATCATCTAGAGGTTGGACCCCAAGATTTACTTGGGGTTGCAAAGTTTTAGTTTGAACAAATTCTGCCCAAGACATTGGGGAAACATCCCTAAGAGATTTTTCAACCAAAAGCTTGATTAGGTCATGGTGGCTAATGGAGTTTGCATTACCCCTTTGAGTTTTGTTGGCACTAATACTTAGCATATTATAAAGAAAATTGGGAATATTAACCTGAAGATTATGCCTAATACAACTAAGCAGCTTAAAATGATGAGCATGCAGGTTTGAAAATCTCCCCTCACAAGTTAAATACTTGATGATATGCGTAGCCAATTCTGGAAATGGCTGAGGAAGGGACAATCTGTTGCACCCCTACTTAGTAATTTCAAGTAGAGGATCACCCAGCCTAGAGAACTGAGCTTGAGATGACCTAGCATCATGCTCATTTGGATAATGTTCTCCCACAACTAGTAACCCTGTAACTTCCACAATTCTCTCTTCAGTGGCAACAATTGTCAATCCCCATACTGTTGCTTGTCCTTCTTAAAATGTATCCATGAATTCTACAGTAACCTCCTCATTAAACTCTGTCAGCTACAAAAAATAACCAAGTCAGCCGCATGCATTGAACCGATGGACTGCCTCAACATCTGCCAACAAAATACCATGAATGATTGGTTCATGTCTCTATAATTGTCTGCCCATCTTGATAAAGCCCAATTTCTAACTTTTCAGCTCTCCAACCCACTACTAAGCTTTCAGTTTCTCTGCAAATTCCCTCTTTTGAAATGCAATTGCGATTCTTGAAAAATGTCGATATTTTCACTTGCATTACCTTTGATTTACTTGAAATGAACTATAATAATGGCATTGATTTTAGAATACATTAATACCTTAAGTGTGAGTTACCTCACAAATTAATTATGATCCTTTTGAAGTCATGTCAAGTTTAGGAAATCAGAATTTGAAAGTACGAGAAATGTGTGAAGGATTTAAAAATTAATGGAACGTAACCTAAGTACAACACTGATGTGATAGGGGTATGACAAGGGTAGTTTAGGAATGACACTTGGAAGTTAGTACACTTCCCCTGCCCCCTATGAAAGTTGAACAAGTGTCCTCACTTGTTAAATTTAGCACGAGGTTGGGAAACTGGCTTAATGCATATATTATACATTTAATGTAGTACTAGATATAATTAATTAAACCTGTGCGCTAAAAATAAGTAAGGAGTTAAAAATTTGTACCTAGAGATGAATTATCATACATGAATGTGAGTTGATGAGAGTGTTGATTCCGGTGGCTGCATAAGATTGCTGACGTGGCATTTTATTGAAAGCATGTGAAAATAGAAATTATGGGTGACATGGAATTTGAGTGGGTGGTAGATATAGAAATGAGATGAGTTGGTGAGAAGAAAAGAGAAAAGTGAATGAAGAAATATACCTCATTAAATGAAGTTTTATTATGAGTGCTAGTGAAAGCATGTCATGGTGATGCTGCAAGAGAAAGGCTTTCACCTTCTGCTACATGAACTATTTCCTGAGGGGCTGTTAAATTGTGCATGTTGAACCGTTGTAAGAATTCTTCTTTGGTTTGAGGCTTGTGATACAGGCGTAAGCGATGTCCATTGACTAGCAGCTTAAATTGTACCAGATTAAGTGTGGTCAGCTGAAATGCTCCATTATCAAAGACATATTGAATTTCATAGGGTCTGAGCCATCTAGTTTAAAGCTTTCTTGGGTTCTCCTTGTATTTGGAATCATATAATAAAGCCCAATCTCCTACTTTAAATTGCTTGTTCTTGATATGTGAGTCATACCATCTTTTCCTTTGGTTTTGGATTAGTTCTCTTCTCTCTAATGCTGAATTCCACATTTCATCCAAGGAATTGAGATGTAGGAGACGTTCTGTTTGTGCTGCAGGAAGATTGATGTTTAGCTCAAGTGTTGTGTGCAATATTTTGTGTTCAAATTCTATGGGCAACATTGTTGTTTTTCCATACACCAATTCAAATGGTGTGAACCCTATTGTTGTCTTCCATGTGGTACGGTAAGCCTAGACTGCTTTTGTTAATCGATTGCTCCAATCCTTGTGATGCAATTGTACTGTCTTTGTTAATATGGCCTTTATTTCTCTGTTTGTCACCTCTACATGTCTGTTGGCTTGTGAATGATAAGGACTAGACTTTCGATGCCTTATGCTATACTCCTTCATTAGCTCCGTGATCATATTTGATGTGAACTATGCTCCTTGGTCCGTTACAAGCTCTCTGAGGACTCCATACCTGGTAAAAATTTCTTCATACAAAAATTTGGCTACTTTTTCATCCCTTGCATTCTGCATAGCTTTGATTTCCACCCACTTTGTCAGGTAATCTGTGCAAACCAAGATGTAGGATTTTCCATTTGATGGTGGATCAATTGGTCTGATGAAGTCCATACCCCACTTGTAAAAGGGTGTTATTACTACTTGTGGATTGAGTGGCATCTCATCTAATTTCATTGGATGATCCATCCTCTGACATTTATCACATTTTTTTGTATAACTAGATGCATCTCTGTGTAATTGAGGCCAATAATATCCCATTGTGAAAAATTTTAGGGTTGTTTGCTTTGCTGCAAAGTGACCTCCACAAGGTTCATCATGACAAGCATGGAGTATATCATATACTTCATCTTCTTTGACACATCTTCTCATAATCTAATCTAGACCAATGTAAAATAGATTGTTATCTATCCATGAGAACTGAAAGCTTTTCTCTGCAAGCTTTTTCTGGTCTTTCTAAAAAAAATGTGGGGGCATCTTATTTTCTGCTAGATAATTGGCTATGTTTGCATACCATGGGTTTTTGATTGCTATATGGAATAGGTGTTCATCTATAAATGTATCTTCAACCTGAGTGGTGTCTTCTTCAGCATTTTGTAGTCTAGACAAGTAGTCAGCAACTACGTTGGCCTTCCCTGGCTTATCAACAATTGTTATATCAAATTCTTGTAATAGTAAGAGCCATCTTGCCAATCTGCCTATTATAGCAAGTTTGTTCATTAGATATTTTATTGCAAAGTGATCAGTGTGAACAAAAATGGGATAGCCTATGACATAGTGTCAGAATTTGTTCAATGCATAAACTACAGCTAGGAGTTCCTTTTCAATAACTATGTAGTTCAATTCAGGGCCATGGAGGCTTTTACTGATATAGCAAATTGCATTCTCAAGGTTAGTAGGATTTTGTCCTAGCACAACACCTATGGCATAATCTGATGCATTCATATGGATGTGGAATGGAATAGACCAATCTAGTCCTTTTAGGACTGGTGCAGTGGTTAGGAGTTTCTTTAGCTGCAGGAAGGACTCATCACATGCTTGTGTCCACTTAAATTCAGCTTCTTTGGTAAGTAGTGTGTACAGAGGATTAGCAATTTGACTAAAATTTTGAATAAAGCATCTATAGTATCCAAAATGTCCTAGAAAAGATCTTACATCTTTTTATTTAGTAGGAGTAGGTAGTGTAAGTATTACCTCTACTTTAGCTGGGTCCACTTGAATTCCTGCTGCTGAAATGAAATGCCCAAGTACCACTCCTTCCTGCATCATCATAAAGCATTTCTCACTATTAAGGGATAGATTATGTTTCTTACACTTGATTAGTACCTTTCAAGATTCTTCAAAGCCTCATCAAATGTCACTCCAAATATTGTAAAGTCATCCATATATATCTCCATACAATCATGTGAAATGTCAACAAAAATACTAATCACAACTCTTTGAAACATTGCTAGAGCATTACACAACCCAAAAGGTAGAACTGAATATGCATATGTCCCCCATGGACATGTGAATGTAGTTTTTCCTGGTCCTTTGGAGCAATAGTTATCTAATTGTATCCACTATATCCATCGAGGAAGGAAAAATACTTCTTACTGGCCAAAGTATCAAGTACTTGGTCGATAAATGGTAGTGGGAAGTGGTCTTTCTTGGTAGCTTTGTTTAACTCCCTGTAATCCACATAAATCCTCCATTTGCCTCCCTTTTTGGGTACTATAACTAAAGGTGATACCCACTTACTATCAGATATAGGATATATAAAGCCAGCATCTAATAGCTTTTGTAATTCAGTTTTGACTATCTCCCTTAATGCTGGGTTAATCCTTCTTTGAGATTGACGAAGGGGTAGGCTTCCTTTATATATATATATATATATATATATATATATATATATATATATATATATATATATATATATATCCTGTGAGTACATAATGTAGGGCTTAATCCCTTCATGTCCCCATAATCCCATGCAAATGTTTTCTCATGTGTTTGCAATAGTTTGGTTAGTTACTTCATTTGTTGTGAAGGCAACTTATTATTCACATGGAGATTATGACCTTTAGAAAGCTCTACAGTAGTTGTAAGGTCAAGCATGGATACTTCAAGGATAGGACTTGTGTTTACTTCACTAGGTAGCAACTGGTGGATAATATTGGGTTCTGAAGGTAACACACAGTTCTCAAAATTATTTTTATATGTGCTTAACTCTAACACAGAACTCTTAGATACATCTTTGATTACAACACGGTCATTATTAAGAATGCTCCTGATGACTTCATCTTCCTCTTGCAACTTTAGAAAGGATTGTCTATGTAACATCGTGAGCTGGACCACAGAATTCAGTTCTTCTTCCCCATCTCCTAAGTCTGGCCATATAGGTGTACTCAAATCTGGCTGTGGTTGAGCTGGAGGATACAATGCTAGTTTCTTAGTGGCTTGCCCATCAGAAATGGTCATGTTCCTTGATCTACAACTTATGTTTGCATCAGATGTTGCTAACCATGGATGTCCTAGAATAACAGGGTAACTAGCAAGGTTGACTTTTGGTGAAAGGATCATGAAATCAGCAGGTACTCCCAAGAATCCAAAGCAACTATTATATCTTCTATCATTCCATCAGGAGTAACAGTAGAGCTATCTACTAATTGTAATACTATTGGAGTAGTTCTCAACCCTTCAATGCTCAGTTTATTCATAGTATCCTTAGTCATTACATTAATGGGAGCACCTAAGTCTATTAATGCATTTTTGACAGACTGGCCATTAATTATGATATTCACAACTGGACTCCCTAGATCTGAATATTTTGGTATTACCAGTTTTCCTAGCATAATATCAGCCAATTGTCCGATAACATGTACTGTTGTAGGATCCTTTTTCTTTCTCCTAGGCTTTTTAAGACAAGCTTCTTTAATTGCCTTTCCATAAACAGGAACATCTTTTATTGCTTGAAATAGGGGAATCTGGACATGCATGTTCTTAAGCTGGTCAATGATATCAAATGGATGATCTTCTTCTTTTAGTATGGGTTTCTCCATGTTGAGCCTTTGGGGAAAAGGTGGTTTAATTGATGTATGAACATTAGCTGAGTTGGAAACATTTTCTAATGCAACAATATTTGGCATATCATTCTCTGGAATCAGTACTGCTACTACAGGAAGATCTAGCACTTTAGTTATAAGGGGTGGTTCAGGTGTTGGAAAATTAGTACCTGATCTTAGATGTATATCGGCTATATCAAGTGCATAGGCAGGGTACTACTGAGCATCAGTAGCATACATTTGCTACTGTGGCTATTGACTATTGGGATTTGGTTGAGATTGAGAAGGTAGTTGCATCTGCTTTTGAGGACCTACATTTGGAGGTGGTGGCATTATTGTAGGCATATTTGTTGGAGGTGGTAGAGGTGGATATCTAGGATTTAGGTTAGGCCATTACTGAGGTCCTCTCCACTGGTTAGTGGGCTGCCAATTTCCTTGTGGTTGTTGCCATTGGTTTGGAAATTGTGACCATTGGGGTTGTTGTGGAGGATATCATTGATTCTATTGATTATTTGGCCAAGCATTATTCCAAGTGGGTTGATTATACTATGGAGGACTTTGGACATTTCAGTTTTGCCACTGACTATTATATGGACTTGAAGTTTGTAATGGGTCTTGAGGCATACCTTGTCTCGTGGCCCATGGCCGGTGTTGAGAAACAAAGAATACTTTCTCATCCTCTCCCTCTATCTTCAAGTATTCAAATGGAAGATGTTGGTTCTCTAGGTTTGCGACCAATTTTCACTGACAATCCTTCTTTTGTTTGTGGCAATGAGGATAGTATTTAGCCACCTGTACCTCTGCATTTGCATGTTTCTTCCTTTTGGTCATAGTTTCTAGGTGTGTAGCAACATCATTGATGATGTCTTGCTTGAAGTCTGACAGCAAGTTTGAAATCTCCATATTTGAAATACCAGAGCCACTTCCTTTATTCAACATTGAGCGAAATCCCCTTCCTTTCTTAACTGTTGCTCTAGAATAATTCATACAAATCTTTTGAAGGTCATCCCAAGAGGACTGAGATATATCACCTCTAGCCATGAGGTCCAGAGCTTCAAGATAATTTTCATTCACTCCTCTTAGAAAAAGCAGCTTCTTTGAATCCTCCTACAATGCATGTTGCGGGTTCTTCTGTAAGCTAAATAAGAAGCATGATGTGTAGTCCTCTAATATCTCATCTTCCCTTTGTGACATACGAAAGATGTCATCTCCTTTTGAATCACTTCCCTTGCAGTATTCCTTATACTTTCTTAGGAACAAATCTCTCATTCCATCCTAATTAGCTATTGCATTCACTCCTAATCCCATGAACCATCTAAGGGTTGACTCCTTCAGAGTGTTTGGGAATAGCTTAAGTTTATGATTATTAGTATTATAGTCAAAACTTCAACACAGTATGTCAAACTCGAACAAAAAGGTGTCAGGATCCTCCATAACAAGGCCATAGAACTTTGGAAGTGCTGAAGCAGGCATGTTCTTGAGGTTAGGATTGTTAATAAGACTTGGAAATGGAAATGGAAATGTAGGAGCTTCCATTACTAGAGGTGTTGGAAATTGAAACTATGGCTGGAAAGTATTATTGATTGGAGGACTCTGAGCAACAGGTGGTCCTGGATTGGGATTATTATGAAAATTGGCTAATATTTCTACAAAAGGACAGAGGTCAAATGTTTCTTGGGTTTCTTCTTCTTCTATTGAAGATGATGCAACAAACTCAAGACTAGCGTCAAGAAATGATAATTCAAGCTCTTTAAACTCTTCTTTCAGTTTAACAGGTTCTTTTGGAAGAAATCTGCCATGAGCATCTCACCTTCTTTGATGCATGTAAGCTCACAACTTCTTGGTATTGACTAAAAATAGGAAACTAATCTGAAAAATAAATGACTCGTTAAGGTTCCTAGTTTGACACCATCCCTGACAGTGACGCCAAAAATGAACAGTCTCACAATAGGTAGAGATAATCATGGCATTGTCTCTCTTAAGGGTAACCTATCTATGCTACAGATTACCTATCCCCATTATGAAATGCATTTAGATTGTCAACCCAGGGACGTAGACTTGAAATGGGACAGCACAGTTTGTGCACTAAGTTCCTTTAGGAGTCATAACACCTATGTTGCAAGAAGATAAAATGCATGAAAGGAATCTATGCTATTGCTGCAGGAAAGCAAACACACTTGACTATTGAATGGAATTACTGTAGAAAACATATGAAATAAATCTAAGCCTGTCTAACAACTCAAAACATTCACTATACCCAGCTCTGCAAATGTTGCAGGAACAACCACAGTGGCAATGCTACAAGAGTAAAACAATAACTCTATTTGAAAACAAGAAAAGTATAGGAAACAAATCTATTCTTACTTAATCTAATCCACCTCCCAAGTGGGCCCCCTTGGTTGGCTTCTGCTAACTACTCAACATAAGAAAATGATCCAAAATCACTCTTCCATTAAATTCTTCTTAGCTGGTTACATAACAACTAAATAACTCCTGAAGAACAAAACAGAGAAACTTCCACTATATTGAATACATAATTTTATCTTTCTTCATTACCTACTAAATCAGTCAAAATCCCTTTATATCAAGGATTGACGCTTATTGAAAACATAACAGAAAAGTTTCATTAAACCTCACCACATATGGAGGAGATAAAACAACCATGACACAATACAATTGTTGCTGACAACAAAATAATAGTTCTAAGGAAATATAGCAGGACTAATTCCCTAAATTCTCTGGAACAACAGCTCCTTCAAAGCTCGACATGTCCATCAAAATCATGCTAGATTCTCTCACCATGGTTGGTCTTCTAACGCTCCTTCTTCAATGCAGATGCGCCACTCTTCATACCGCTCCGTGTTTACCTGAAAGATTAGTAACATTCGGTACACATATGCAAGTCAACATTTTCAACTCCTACTTAAATGTTAGAACACAACTTGAAATAATTATATGAAGTACTACATTATATTTATAATAGTCAGCAAAACATATCACTCAAGCTACCCATAGATTTTGTGGCTTTAGCTGTACTTGGCATAGGTTCACATAAGTATAAGTCATAAAATGTCTTGGAAATGTTTGTCAGAGTATCAACAAAATATAAAGATCATAACAAAATTGAGTCAATAATTGGATTCATCATCTACAATGAATGAAATGATAACTAACAAGATGTAATATTAGTTCTGATGCATAAAATTAAATGTAATATGAAAAGAAGAATGAAATTACCTTGAAGAGAGAGGAGGCAAGACAAATTTCAGATCTAGTTTTGACTGTCGTAGACCTATCAGAATCAGAAATAGTTTTAGATCTGACACTCTAACAACTATAACTTTTGACTGTGAAAATTTTGGATCTGAAGGATAATGTCAACCAAAGTCAACCTTGTCCAAGAAAGTCAACCTTATCTCAGAGAGTCAAGATTTGATGAATTTTGTGAAGGATCTGAGACTAGTTCTGTAACTCCCAAAATTTGGATCTAAAACTCTGACAATTTGTTCCCACACAAAAGAAAAAGGGGATAAAGGTTGTAGAAAGGGGATTTCCTTGGTCAATCCCATGTATAGGAATCAACCTTGTAATGGAATAGAAATTGCATAAGGAAAGTGTTGCAAATAAAGTAAATGTAAATATTCAGCTTGCATGAAAAACCTCATGGATGGATATTAGGATCTGATAAACCTACAAAGATGTGTGTAAAGAATGTAGGGTCAAGGATATCTTCATGAATACAATGGATCTACACTTGCCAATCCAATATCTTTAATGTATATATGCTTATGGATTTTCTTGATAGCTTGAGAATTCCTCTACTTGGCCATGATAGAGAAACTTGCATCAACTAGGTAAGATTGCCTTTGCTTGAATGAATCTTGAAGAGATGGAGACTTGGAGATCTTCAATGGGTTATTGGCTTCAAAACTTGAATCCAAATCCTCAATTGCACAACTTGAAACCTTTCTTGCACTTTAAATTGTCAAATTGCTTGCATATAGACTTAATAGCATGTAATGGATTGCACAATAGTCATGGATGTCAAAATGAGATTCCTTGATGTCTTTTTATACTAATTTTAGGATTCAAAATTGTTGGGCTAACCACAAATAAATATTGGGAAGAAAAACCTCTGCATTGGGCCTCAAGCCCACTAAAAATTAATGCCTAAGGATAAGGCCAACTTAGATTGACCTTGTCCAGGATAAGGTCGACCTGGTCCTGACATGGTTAATTTCGAGGTGGTTCTAGAGCTTGGGAAGTGGGAAAAGCTTCTGGGGAAGAAAATGAAAAATGTTAGAAATCAAGCATAAAGACATTTGGATCTAGAATTCACTAAAATGGGATCTAAAGGGTCCTAACGCCACCAATTAATGGGTGCTAAATTTTGAGGATGGTACAAAAATAAAACATCTAAAATCATGTGTACACTAAAGTATAATATCATATCCAATAAATTGCAAAGAAAGATAATGAAAATACTAGATTATGGTGTATAACAATGATAGATAATGGATCAAGCAGAATGAAAAGTTTAGCATCTATGAAATTACATACACATTGTATTTTCTGCTATTCCAAGCAAAAGTAAACGTGCACAATGATTTGAGCACAAAATTATCATAAACTATCAAATAAATCCCAAGAAAACATAAATACAATAGTAGATTATGTAGCATAAGAAGCATTATCAATGCATCAAGCATAGAAAAAAGTTTACGATCATTGAAATTTCATAGAAATTTCTTTCATTAATGTCTATTGAAAAATATTCAAGCATTTAAAAATAACATTGTCTATTTTTAGTCTTTAAAATAACAATATCTTTTAGAATGATTCATTCAAAAGTGAAGTCGAATAATTAGTTAAAAACAAACAAAAATGGTGGATTGTATCCTAATACTAAATCTTCCCCTGTCAATTAGTGGTTTATGTTCCCTTTGACCATCATCTCAAACTCTACGTCCAACATTTTTTGCATTTTCTTCTTCTCTCAATCAATACTAAAATGACATTTATATCTTTTTGGTAGCTTCATTTACATTTTCATGCCAAAGTAGTTAGTCTAGAAATGATATCTTTTTGTTGGTCCTTAGCAAGGTCGAGACTAGGTTGAAGCAAAGGAGAAACACCATTTCCTTGCAAAACCATGTTACCTACGTCGAATAGCTATGATGGGTAACACTTGTACCACATGATATGTCACCAAAAGTGTATACTTCTTGAGCATAGAAAAAAATCCTCTAGGACAGGCACAAAGTTCATTATTTATTTTGAAAAATTGTGTGTACAACTGTGTACACTTTCAAAATCTAATATGTCAGGAAGGCTGCCCCACTTTTCCACTCTTCCAATAACTTGATATCTTGAGAAATGAAATACTTGATATAATTGAAACATTGAAAAAAAGTATCCATTAATACACTCATTTAATAGGCTCTTAATGATACAAGTATACAATTCATGTAAGTAAAAAGACCAACAAACTATTTAATATCTTTAATTAACATTATCCAAAACAAGAATGTTTTTGACATAGGAAAAATGCAAACTAATCAATTTAAATGTTAGAAGGTTCAAAAGATGGTTAGGTCGCCAACATAATGGTATTCATTGCATAAATCCATCAATAAGGACTTGATTGTAAAACCCATTGAAAAATAAACTATTGCCATTATGACATACTATTTCTTGATGAACACATAATATCTTCATAATATTTACTCTTAAATAACTAGTACTTTATATTTACATAAAAGAATTTACATTACACAAAACAAATTATTTAATATTTTGTAATTAAAACATAGTAAACAGAATATATAGCATTCATAGATGTAAAATATACTTAGCTCCCATACAGAGTTGTTAACATAACCTCCTCAAAAATCTAATATTAACGAATTCTTCAAATTGATGTTGTTGTACTTTGACATACATATGCATCTCCAACACAAATGAACAACATTGAGCAGAAGTATACATTTTGACAAATCTAAATCAATGGATATACACTATTCAAAACTCATGATACCAAGATTATAGAATTTATATTTCCAAGTTCACTTATTCCTTTTTAACGCTAACAACAGACCTTCAATAAAGTAAGCAATTAGATGGAAATTACAATGCAATTACCTAGTTATTACACATCTTTCATGGTTATGAATACACAACAAGAAACTCAGATGACAATTATTTTAGCTGCACCTCTTCTTGCTTTCTCATTGTTGTGTATTTATTATTGTTTAGTTTCTAATACCTCTCAAAAGAGAAGGGTGGCTCTATCCTAAGGCTTTCAATGGATTTAACTCTTGATATGGCCATAAATTTCAACCATTTCCTTTCATTTTTACCAATGTCCACAATTGTTTTATTCAATACAAGTTCTTAAGATTTGTGTATTTTAATACTCCATGCCATAATTAGTGGGAGTTATCTTTGATTTCCCCTCGTCATTGGACTAATGGGAACATTCTTTGGATTTTCTACATCCCATGATGGTCCTATGTAATTAAGAGGTTTGATAAAAACACAACTTAGGAGATCTAGTGGCGAAGAATTTAAATTATAAAGAATAGATTTTATTTGTCCAAATGATCTATTTACAAGACCAGATTCTATCCATAGATTTTTTGTTAACATGACTTGTTGTCCCTGCGTCATCTTAAAATGGAAGCACCCATGATAATACATTTTATCCCTCCTTAGTGGGATTTCCTAGGCCCTTTTGAATTCCTTCATAATGATTGGATGTCCCTTTTTTCCCTTGTGCTTCTTGTACCACTATTTTCTTTATGATTTTGTTTCTATTTTCTCTTTCCTCAAGACCCTAGGCACAAAAAACCATGATGAAACCACCTAAGGGTAGGTTGAGGTCAGACTAACCCCTTAGGGGTAGGTCGAGGTCAGCCTAGCCCCTAGGGTGAGGCCAAGATCTTCCTCCCCAAGGTGAAATGCCTTAGGATCCCAGACTCATTTCGAGGTTCAAAACTCTTTTCCTACCTTGTGCAATTAGCCCTTTTGAATTTTGGTCATGAAATTGGTATAAAAGGAAGCCTAATCACTTCATTTTTTCAAGGATATATATGCAATATCTTTCAAATTTCATCTACAAGAATTCCAAGATCATTCATAAGAATTTTCTAGGAGCATTGAAGAAGATCCTTTTGCAACCTTTCAAGACTTCAAGCATTCAAGATCTCTTGCATCTAAGGAGACTTTGAGGAGCTTTAAAGGATTTAATTGGAGGAATTTTCATCATCTTTCTATGATAATTCATGTCCCTTTCAAGATCTATCTTCTTTCTTCAAGGAGATAGTGGATTTGTCCATCAAGGAGGGAAGATCCACATTCATACATTCAAGATCTACCTTCGTATTCATACCTACATCCTTGTTCAAGGTGAATTAAAAACACATACATACATAAGGTTTTGATTAACATTGATTTAATTTATAGGTTTATTGGTGTTGAGTCAAGGCTATTGCATCATCATAATTGATTACATGTTAAACACAATTGCATATTCATTGATATGATATACTTCATTATTAGATCTACTTCTACTACTTGCTAGCATTATCTTTCATTGTCTCAATTTTAAGGTTAATGTTAACTCCTAAATTGGGGCTTGACCAAGGCAAGTCCCTCTCCAACAATAAAAACCATTTTTACCTTGTGCAGGTGTAGGTTACAAGTGTAGATTCAGATTCAGAACTTTCAGAAATAGGTCTTTATTACAAATCCAGATCTCAGGAAAAATTACAGATTAGGTGGAGGCTGATTTTGGCCTAGACCTAGGTGGATTTTCCTCCAAGTCACCATAGTCCATCCAAGTTGACCTAGTCCCGAGACTTCCAGATTTATGGGTTTTTCAAATCTCAATTTTCTGCTCCTGGATCCCAATTTGTTTTAGATTCTGACACAGTCTTCCAATGCATTCTTGAGTTTTTATTTTCAAGTTGAGTTGGCTTCATTTCTTGATTTCATCACTTTCCTTTCATAGATTTCATTTGAATTCTAGTTTCAATCCCCTCTTGTATGGAAATGAAGAAGTTAATTAGAGCAAGCCTCCCCTTTGTGAAGGTTACACATTGGCACTTCCTCTTTGTGTTAATCGGGCCTCCTTTGGTGGTAGAATCTTGGTATTATCCCTTCTTGTGTAATAGGATAGGATCTCATTTCCCCCTATACATTTAAGTGAACTTGTTGCTTTCATGCTTTATCCTTTTGATTAGGTAGTTGGATTTCCTTCACTTTCTTGTGTATTCACCTTCACTATACATTTTGATGAACTTGTTGCTTTCATGTTTTATCCTTTTGATTATGTAGTTGGATTTCATTCATATTCTTATGTGTTCACCTTCACTATACATTTTGGTGAGCCTGCCACTTTCATGCACTTTATCCTTTTGATTGGGTAGCTGGATTTCATTCACATTCTTATGTGTTCACCTTCACTATACATTTTGGTGAACTTGACATTTCCTTCTTTTTGGTGGTAGAGTACATTGTATGCATTGAATTATATTTGCATCTTTGAATTGCATTGTGAAAATTACAAAAAAAATTGCATCTTAGATCTAGTTCATTCTTATATTGCATTGAATTTTGTCTAAAATAATACAAAAACACAAAAATATTTCATTTACAGTCATTGAATTTTATTCTCAATGGAGTTTTTGTCTTCACTTGTTGGTTCTTTTTCAAGTTTTCTTTGAGATATTGAAGATGAATTAGTTCTTCATTTCATTAAATACTATAATGATCATCCTAACCAAATTGATCCCAATCCTAGGGACATTGTGATTACCACCATTCCCTGCAAATACCTCCCTCTTTCCAAAGAGGCCTTCAATAATAATGATGATCTTTCTTCTCTAATGTTTCTTCCTTATACGGATCATTTTGTGCAAGAGGTTGATGACATTATTATTTCTCCCAATGATAAATCTCTCCCTATGATTTTCATTGGCATTCCTTCTATAGATGAGACTTTGATGAGTTATGTTTGTCCTTCTCCTAGACATATCTTAGTAGTAGAAGATGACATCTATAAGGCCCTTCCTAATTAATCTTTTGGGCTTAGTAAACCTAATCAAGTCAATACTATTCAAGATACTTCTCAAACCACCTTTGGGATTGTTGAAACAACTATATCTAATAGATGTGTGGACATTGATTGGTCCTCTTTAGATTTCAATCCCCCTCACCCCTAAAGGAGTATCTTGTCTTATTAATGACAAATGTTTTTCAAAAGAACATTTAGGTGTCTCACCTTCTCATTTTCACTCTATACATTCTCCTCCTAATTTTTCCTCACAACAAGAGTCTATTTTTTTTGAGCTTACTAAGGAAAACTTGATTAATTTTCCTTTGAAACACAAGCAAAAAAATAGCAAACATAAACAAGGCAATCCTTTTGTTTGTATGTTTCATCAAATTCTCGGTCATAGGACTAGTGAGTGCTATGGTTTGAAGTGTAAAATTCAAGAATTCATTGAATTTGGTTTAATTTAAATGACTTACAATGATGAATGGAACATTTTTCATGATCATTCCACCTAGTATATCTACATTCCTATTATGTTTGTCCTCACTATGTGACATTGCTAGCCTATCCTATGTGGGCTCAATGGTCTACTTTGTGAGTGACATAATAGTCATTTTCCTTGTCTCCTCGCTTGGGGGGCAAGGGTCTTATTTCATTCTCCTGCCTATCTCACAGGTTCCATTATCTCTCCTTTTTTATTTGTTTCTTTTATATTATGACATTATTTCTTGCATGCATTTATTGTTTTACATAAGGATTAACATCTCGATTGCAATCTTGTGCTTTCTTGAAAACACATGTCTAGTATAAATAGGAACCACTTAGGGAGCATAATATGTCCTTCCTTTTCTCTTTGCATCCATTATCTCTTGTGTACTTGCATATTTTATAGTATAATGTTATTTCTGGCATGGATTACATAAGGATCTTCTCTTTTTTAGAAGATTTACATCCCAAGTAGAAACCTTATGTTTGCTTGAAAGTGCATGTTTATTACAAAAGATCTATCACTAAGAGCATATATTGGATTGTCTTTCCATTTCTCTCAAGGATCAATTATCTCTTTGTTGTTCATCTCTTTTATACTATGTTGTCCTCACTAATTGGGAGTGCATATCTTGTATAATTAGGTTGACCACTAAGTTGACGTAATGTGACATACTTCTTTCTTTCATCTCTCTATGTATTTGCATTATTTTATGAAACATTCTTCTTTCTTTGGTATGTGATACTTTGTTTCAAACAAGACATCAACTTTTCTACTTAACAAACTCTCTTCATGCCATAAAGGGAAATATTTATCATTAATGATCATCCATAGTATTGTTTTTCTCTCTCCTTGATGATTTGTTACTTTCCAGATGATATTTATTCAAGTGTATATGTTGTTATAAGAATTTTTCTTACAAATTATTCTTGGATTAGCATATCTCTTGTAAGGTGCCTATTTAGGGTTAATTCTATCTTTCCTTAACACTTGGGGGGGCAAGGTTTATTTTTATATCCCTTTGTCTAAGGATCTATTTTCCTTAGTATAGTGGCATTTTTATAATTATGTGACATTATTTTCTCATAAGAAATTGTTGTTTTGATTAGGATTCTCTCTTATATACAATAATTGTATTTCCTAAGTCATCGCTTCTTCTTTATTTGCAAAACTATATTCATAATAAACATTTTCTCTTACTTTGTGATTCAAAGCTTGTTATCCTTCATCAAAAATTCCTATTTCACCTGGTAAGAGGGGGATAAATAGCTAAAATTTTGTTCCCATCTTTGCCTTGGAGATTTTATCTTTGTTAAAGCTCTCCTCTTGAAGGTAGATGTATTGTAAGCAATGTTTATCCACTTTGAGAATTCTCTTCTTATAAGTGGTCTATCCTTTCATGATTATCTATGTTCTTAGTTTGTAAGGGTCAATGCCCTTTGTTAAGATTATGGCATATATTGTTTCTTTAAGGATATATCCTTGTCAAATTAAGTATCCTTGATTCTCTTACTTGTCATGTCTACTACATAGACATAATAAGGAGGGGGCATACATACAACCTCCCTTGTACTATAGTTATGAATTTTGTTTTTAACCTTTTTTTTTTGTTTTAGCATGCTAAATCCTCAACAGGGTATAAGTGACACTTCTCCATCCTTGGGATATGCATTTACAGGCACAAATATACACCATGGTGATAAGACAACATTGATTTGTGGGGTGAACAAAGTCACCAGAAGGTGTACACATATAGTAAGTCATCAAAAGACACACATATATGTGCATGTACACTCACAAAGCTGCCAGAAGGTGCAAATTTTTATAGGATTAACTATCAGGCACACACACACATACATGTTAGACTATTCAATCCTATCCTTTTGTGGTTCATAGTAAGATACACACATCTTACTAGGCAAGGAAATCACATCTCTCTCTCCCTTTATCTTTTGCTTTCATGCTAGTAGGATTAGATCATGGAGTTTATATCATTTATGATGTTTCCTTTTCCTTTTCTATGTGATCATTTATGCTCTTGCAATAGCCTTCCATACATGATATTAGTGGATGAGGCATTTCCAATAGAGGTTTCTTTCACTAGTTGATTTGGAGTTTGTTTCAGTACTAACCCCTTTTTATTTGTGTCTTTTTTTTTCATGCCCTTGTGCATGGGTGTGAAGTTAGGATCCTTGGTTTATGGGGTTATGCCCTTAGACCTAGTGATGTTCTATCTCTTTGCAATTTATTGAAGTTTCTCTCTTCTTCTTTATCTTGCTTTATCGTGAGTATGACTTGCCTCATACTCTCGCTAAAGTGGGGGCTAAATGTATCACCTTAAAATGGAAGCACCCATGATAATACCTTTTAGACCTCCTTAGTAGGATGTCCTGGGCCCTTTTTAATGCCTTTATAATGATTAAATGTCCCTTTTTTCCCTTGTGCTTCTTGTACCCCTATTTTTTTCTGATTTTTTTTCTATTTTCTCTTTCCCTGAGACCATGGGCACAAAATACCTTGGTGAAACCACCTGAGGGTAGGCTGAGGTCAGCCTAGCCCCTAGGTTAAGGCTAAGGTGGAATGCCTTGGGATCCCAAGCCCATTTTGGGGTTCAAAATTCTTTTCCCACCTAGTGTAGTTGATCCTTTTCAATTTTAGTCATGAAATTGGTATAAAAGGAAGCCTACTCACTTAATTTTGTCAAGGAGAGATGTTCAAGAGCTTTCTAATTTCATCTACAAGCATTCAAAGAGCATTCATAAGCATTTTCTAGGAGCATTGAAGAAGATCCTTTTGCAACCTTTTGAGACTTCAAGCATTCAAGATATTTTGCATCCAAGGAGATTTGAAGGAGTTCATTGGAGGCCTTTTTATCATATTTCCATGATCATGCATGTCCCTTTTAAGATCTAGATTCTTTCTTTTAAGGATATAGTGGATTTGGCCATCAAGGAGGGAAGACCCACATTCATACATTCAATATATACCTTCATATTCATACCTAAATCCTTCTTTAAGGTGAATTAAAAGAACATACACACATTAGGTTTTGATTAGCATTGATTTCCTTTCTAGGTTTTTTGGTTTTGAGTCAAGGCTATTGCATCATCATAATTGATTACATGTTAAACACAATTGCATATTCATTGATATAACATACTTCATTGTTAGATCTACTTCTACTACTTGCTAGCATTCTATTTCATTGTCTCAATCTTAAGGTTAAGGTTAATTCCCAAATCGGGGCTTGATCGAGGCAATCCCCTCTCCAACAATAAAAATCAATTTTCCCTTATGCAGGTGCAGGTTATAGGTGTAGATTCAAATTTTGAACTTCCTGAAACATGTCTTTATTATAGATCCAAATCTCGGGAAAACTTGTAGATTAAGTGGAGGCCAATTTTGGCCTACCTAGTCCCAAGGCTTCTAGAATTCTGGGTTTTGCAGATCTCATCTTTCTACTCTAGGATCCCAATTTATTTAAGATTCTAACATAGTCTTCCAGTGCATTCTCAAGTTTTTATTTTCAAGGTGAGTTGGATTCATTTATTGATTTCATCACTATCCTTTCGCAGATTTCATGTGCAGTCTAGTTTCAATCCCCTCTTGTAGGGAAATGAAGAAGTTAATCCAAGCAACCCTCCCCTTTGTGAAGGTTACACATTAGCACTTCCTCTTTGTGTTAATCGAGTCTCCTTTGGTGGTGGAATATTGGTATTCTCCCTTCTTGTGTAATAGGATAGGATCTCATTTCCCCCTATACAGTCCCATACATAAGAAAAATTCTCATTACAGTTGTTCATCATCGTCACAATCGGTTATGATTTGTCTATTATTTGAATACATCTAATGAAAAATGGAAGGTTTAGTTGTTTAATTTTTTTTCTATTTTTTAATCTAGCATGATCATTGGCAACAAATAAATGGGTGGCCAGATTGAAAAATATTCTATTTGTTTAGTAGTTAAAATTTTATTCGTTTGTCTCATGAGAATCTCCCAATCATCTTGAAATACATAGGCATTTCTTAAATTATGTAAGACATGACCGAAATTTTGTTGGGAGTCACTTTGACCTTATTGATGGAAAATAGTATCTAGCATAATTACAACATTGAAACTTGGTTACAAGACAATATCTATATAATGATATGCATAGAGAGGCTTATCCATCACTGGTGGCAATTGGCATAAATCACCTACAAAAATAATGGGCATCCCTCTGAAAGCTTGATTCCAATTGTTAGGAAATGCTCCATGCAATTGATTATCTATCTTTAACAAAAAAAATTGGTCTTAGAAATCTCATTTCATCTATTAATATTTATTCTACATGTTTGAAATTTTCCTGCACTATCATTAAGGAATGACCTTGCAAAGCTTGCATTTCTTTATAGGTAGTCAAATACATGGATGGATCATTGTGGCTTATATACTTTCAAGCTAAAACACTCATAGGTGCATGTGCAAGCAAAGTTTTTTTTATCATTATTTGTTGTTATGTTTGTAGATTTTCTAAAAATGTATTAAGCATGATTTAATAGTTCCTGCAGTGCCTTCAATAATCATACATAGAGGATCCCTTTCCAATACATTCTTATGATGTACAGTAATAACGTCAAGTGCAAGTTATTATTTGGGAGAAAGTTGGTAATTGATGTGTGTATCCACTAACTGATAACAAATTATACTATCTTCCAACTTAGCTTTGGATATAAATTGCACAACATGTTCATCTAATATATCAAGGAATAATTCTTTTATTCTATGGGTAATAAGACTAAAATCTCATCTCCCTAAGACCTCAAGTTTACTTATATTAAACTTACTACTATCATGCTTCTCGGGAAGGTAATTCCCATTCATGTAGCTCAATCCCATTTTCATATTGACCATTATCATTATCACTCTTATCATTTTCTTCTAGTGGTGTGATGTTTGTAAATATATTGATATGCCAAGAAAAGTATTTTGTGCCTTGTATTATCTTATAATTTCTGATTATATCTTGTTCTATATTATCTATATCTATCAAAATATTGTGAAAAGGTTTATGGAGTAATAATTCTCCGCAACAAAAATCCTCAAAGTTGTTGTTATTCTCATATGGAATATTGTGGAATTGTGGATATACATTAAAAATTGTCTTTTCTTTTCTCTTTTCCAATTTATTCTTCTTGTGTCCAACAATAAATGAATATAACTAAGTTGATTAAATGAGAGACACCAATTCTATCTCTAGCATTTGTTGCATATATAAATGGATGTAAGTGCTATCAAATTCCTCTTGATTTATTGATTTACTTATTTGATAGAGAAGCTTCTTACCAATATTGGGGGAAACAAAGGTTCGACTGTAAATAATGAGGGGTAAATTTTGTAACATATGGAACGTATCATGTGTTCCAATCTCATGATTAGCAAAAAACATCATCATGAACTAATGATATGCTAGAAATGAATTATCATCAGTTGTGTTTATATGTTCCAACCTATCTAAAATTGCAGTGTAGCTCTCTAATCTCTTCTCCAAATTTGTCGCATATTTTGAAATGTATTCAAGAGACCATCTCTTGGAAAAAAATGGTTGACTATAAACACTACTCTCCATATTGCAAGCATTTGATGATTGTGAATATTAATTCAATCGTCATTTTTTAAGGGCTTGTAGGACACAGTTTGGTTGTTGTCACATGTTAAGGTAGAGCTTAATTATTCCAACCATCCAGTGCCTTGTACCAACATTAAAAACTTGTCCTTTTCTTCCTCAAGTAGGTATATTCAGTGCATTTGGTATGTCGTTGTCCAATATTTACAATCTATTCATAATCCAAGAGATGGTCCATTGACAATATATGAGCAATGTGCAACATATATAGATCATCTCCTAGAGTAGAATGCAATCACTTAGCTCTATCACTGTGAGAACATGGATTCCAAGCTAAAACATATTTATAAAAGTAAATTTTAGCTTTTCCAAATCCATCTTGATTCTTCTAGTCAATATTATCCATGTTAGACACATTTGGAAGCCATATTAAACCATGGATATGAGGCAAACCTTAATGTTGGCACTCATATCTATACCAACAATTTGTTGCATGTAGAATATTTACAAGGAATTCTTCATGAAAGATTGTAAGTCTTTGACAAATATATAATAAAGTTATATGTGAATTGTCCATAATATTTTGTACAAATTGCTTTCTTAAATATTGAGAACTTTCTACTAGATTGCATAGAAATAAATTCTACACATCAAACCATTTCATATTAGTTGAACTTAGTGTGAAGAATAATGTTGGGGTCCCTAATTTATGCACCATGGTTGTCAAGTTCATTAGATATTTCTTCCAATATGTCATGTTCCCCACAACAAGGTTCTAAAGTGCATAATTTGATTTGCCAACTAACTATTAGGAACATTTTCAAGGTGTTGCCAAAGGGCATCTAAAGTTTGTAGTATTTTATCATGGAAACTCACTTTCATGAGCATCGTTGTTGTTTTTTATTACAATGTCACATAATGGCCTTGTAGATAAAATACCAAAACTTCACATATTTCCCAAACCTCTGAGCATGGAATTGTAGTAAATTTACATCATATTCATTTATTTATACATCCTTGTGTAAAGGATAAAATAGAGTATGTGTGTAGATATAAAAAAGGGAGAATATAAGATCTACTACTAAATCCAAATTCCCAAGGGAGAGATCCAAATTGATCAACCAAAAGGTTAATACACAAAAGAATCAATCTATGGAGAATATGAATAAAGGAGAAAACCTTATATTTCATTATGAAGAGTATATGCTTGAAATCTGAAATAAATGGAAGGAAAATACTAACCTCAAAATAGGGCAGATCTAGAAAATGCTAATTTCTGATGTCTATGTGCAGTTTCGGGCAATTCTACAACTTGTTTTGGATTGGAAATGTTGAGATAGAGAAAACCCAGGAATTTTTTGTCTTTTTGGCAGCAGGTAGTCTTTGAACCCGATAAAAGATCAAAGGCTACTTAGGAATTCTGAAGGTCATCTTTGATTTTGTTCGCAAATCTCAGAAGTTCGCCAAAAAGGGTATCCAGATCAAAGCTCCGATCTGCAGTCCTACACCTGTACCTGTAAGAAAAAGAGGTTTTTGTTGTTTGGATGAGGGGTTTGCCTTATTCAAACCCCAGTTTGGAATCAACCTTAATAATGGAATTGAAATAGAGAATTATAGCAAGTAGCAGAAGTAGATCTAACAATGAAGCTATGATATTCAATAGATATGCAATTGTATTTCAAATATAAATAAGATATGTTGATATGAAAGCTTGAACATAACATTATCAAATGTAAATCAAAACCTCCATGTTTGTATGCTTCGAATCCACCTTGAGGGAAGAATGAATAGATCTTGAAGATGAAAAAAGGATCTTGAAGGAAGATCACACCACCATGATGGCTAGATCTAGGGCTTTGAATGATGAATCTTGAATGCTTGAACCAAATCCCTTCAAAGGCTTGAATGCTTGAATCCTTGATCTTCAATGGAGAACTTGAATGGAGAAGAGAAATTGGATGCTTGCTTGATCTTTCTTGAGAGAGAACTTGATGGCTTGTGAATATCTCCTTGAGAACTCTTGATCTTGAAGTTTCTTGGTGAATAATGGATGTGAAAATGAGAGAGGAAGGCTTCCTTTTATAGCGATCTAGGGCACAATCCTCTAGAGGGGCCACCTTGGGGAATTAAATTTCAATTAGGCCCTAACCCTTTAGAAATGGACCTAGATTAAATGCAATTTAAGAGTTTACCATTTTAGAGACCAAAACAGCCAACTCAGAAGTGGGAAAACAAATCTTTCCGAAACCCAACATCCAAAAATCATGGGACCTTGAAATTTGAACCCTGCGTCAAAGATGAGGTAGATCCCACCCTACCTCAGGGTCGAGGTCATCCCTGACCTAGGTTAGGGTCTAGGTCATCCTTGAACCTCAGGGTCATCTTTGACCTTGAGGTAAAAACCTCAGGACCTCAATCCAGAATGCTAGGAAATGGAGAAATAAAGTGGAAAATAGGGGCAGAGAGAAGCAGAACGGGGGGAGAAAGCCAAATCTAAGAAAAGACCAATTCAAGGTTCTCAACATGACCCCAAACCACTTACTCGGAGGGCTAAACACTCTTAACATGGAAGTGCTTCCATTTTAAGATGATACACCTTGTATCTCTATTCTAGAGGAAGTGTCGTGCTATTTATTCATAACAACATAGATAATGTCATATCTAATAGGCCCTCCACGTTATATTCATTTATTGGTCTATTATTAATTTTAAGCCATGTAATGATAAAGGGATAATTTATCATTATACCTGGAATATATTTTATAGTTTATAATTCATGTTGTTTATTGGGTGGCCTAGGTACAAATGGAGAAGAATTAACAAAATAATTCTCCTCATCAGGCTTACAATTTCTATTTCAACAACTACATAACTGGAATCATAGGCCATGTTACACATATAATATATCTGTGCTTTTGACAAATAGTGAGTTAACTAAATCCATGCCAATACCAACATCTCCATAACATGGATCATTATCACTTTTGTATTACAAACCATCTAGAACATTCTAACTATTTGCATAACAATTGTAACTCCTTCCCTACATATTATGCATGTGCATAACGTTGATATAAAGTGTTTCAAAATGTTGATGCAAAACATAAGCTATACATGATATTGTTATCTCTATTTAAGCATTAGATGTTGTCATTAGTATCAAATTAGATTAGCCAGTTATCTAAGATGATTAGTCGGTAAAAGATGATACAACAAGCTGCATTATGCTAGTCGGTTAATCAAACAAGCCTTCATATCGAGTAATCACAAGGTAGAACTAAGAGCTAAAAGGAAACAAGTTTAACCAAGCACCAGTGCATATTTATCGAGCATCAGAGTAAATCAAGCACCGAGAGTTAGTCACCGAGCACTATACACACTGAGCACCAATGTATTCACCAAACAGAAAAGGTTGTGTTTACTGATTATTCAGGAAACAACATAGTATTCAAGAATGACACATCTATCTATGAAAATAGTTACATGGATTCATAAAACATTTTACCAAGATCAAAGCTTATTTATTGTGGATGTAATCATTAAATATTGTGATGATTCCTATGTAATAGTTAGATCTAGGTTAATTTTGTACACCATAGATCTTAGGTTTTGTATGATGTTGTAAACCTAATTAGGTCATGACAATCATAGCAGTTTGCTATATATTTGTAATTGTTGTTATTTGGACAAGTGAATCGACCAAGACGAAGGAGATGTTGAAGCAGTAGCCACCTTCAAGACATCAAAATTCAGACAAGGTTTGCATGATAGAGCAGTTATCAGAAACATAGATTCAATTCAGTTTATTCAGAAGCAATCAAGGCTACCGAGCAGAACAAAGGACAAATTACTACACATAGAGGTGATATTTATTTAGTATATCATATATATGATTCAGACAAATTATAGTTGTCATTTACAAATACTTTATGTTATTCTCTAATCATTGTAATAGAGTTTGTCAAATCTCTTAACCGAGTGCACACTCAAGTAGCGTTGTTTAAATCCTTTGACAAGGTAGATCTAATTGATCTGATTGTTACTCCTAACAGGGTAAGATCACCAGAAGTGATCACAACTTCTAGCCTTAATCGACATAATTTATTATCTGCAGTAGTGAAGAATTTGTGGGTGTCATCCCCACCGCAGTTTTTACCTTCTAACAAGGGTTTATGTGTAACCAAAATACTTGTGTTATGTGTTACATTTCATGATTGATTTCATGCACTTTACATTTACAAAGTTATTTGAATGAATATTGCAAACAATGGATTCAGTTGGATAGTTAGTCACTACTATCATAGTTTGAGTATTCAGTTAAAATTTTTGAGGGTACTGATTTACCCCTCCCCTCTCAGTCCCTTGTCTTTCCATCCCAACAATTGGTATCAGAGCTAGATCTCTTATTTGGAAGTTTAACCACTGAAGAGGAAAGATCTCAAGATGGAAAAATATAATTTGGACAAGACTATTGAGAATCAAATGATTCAAATGCAAATATTCATTGAGAAATACAAGAAAGCTTATGATGAGTTGAAAAAGTTACTAGTTCAGAGAAAGGACATAGCTATTCAACAATGTCAAACTAATTACCATGAAGAAGAAATTGATGATCTATTTGAGAATAACGGATCCAATTCAGGCAGTATATCTGACATATCTGAAAGTGCAATTTTTGATTTATCTGAGAAAAATCTTCATTTAACTAAACAAGTTAAAGCCCTGCAGATCAGACAAGAAGCACAAATGGTAAGAATGATTGATGTGATGAATAATGCTAGACAAGTTGAACAAGAGAGAAATTTGGCTGTTGAAGATAGAAGATAGATGACTGAACAGTTACAAGTTAAGGAATCTAAGATACTAAGACTTACTGAGAATCACTTTGAAATAACCAATCAAATGGTTGTTGTAAGCCTGGAGATCAACCAAGTAAATAATGAGTTATCAAGGAAACTTGAAGACATTGGTGTACTCAGGAAGAAAATGAAAAACTGAGAAATGAAGTGAGAATGAAGCAACAACATAATGAAATGATGAAAAAGGTTGAAGATAGTTCCAAGAAAATTGATGATTTTCTGATAATTCAAAGAGGACTTGGAAGTACTATTGGATTAAGCTACACCGAGCAAGGAGAATCATCTAAACAAGTTGAACAAATGAATAACTACAAGAGTCAAAGACCTAAGACACTAACATGCTATCGTTGTGGTAAACCGGGCCACACATCAAATGTTTGTAGGAGTAAAGCGTAAGGTAAACCTAAAACCACTCCTAAGTTTGATGGTCATTGTTATAGTTGTAGCAAGTATGGACATCAAACATATGAATGTAGATCTAAGTTGACTAGGAATCCTAACAAACCCTACATGGAGAAACACTATCACACTTGCAACATGCATGGACACACCTCATAAGAATGCAGAATAAAGATGAAGCAAGTCTAGACACCGAAATGACAGAACAAGACCTATCAATCGAGAATACAAGGTAAAGCCTATGCTTGGGATTATAACACATGGGTTAACTACACATAATGTAGAAGATATGGACATATTGTAGCTAATTGTATGAGGAAGATATGGACAAGTAAATCTCGTAGCTAGACAAGCACCAGTATGGCATGTTTACACTATCACAAGGTCAGTCACATAAGTAAAGATTGCAGAAACTAAGCACCAGAAACATAAGTCTTTGAAAATGGCAATACAATTAAAGACATCATGAGGATAAGAAACACCATGCGGAGAAAATCATCAAATGATAATGCTGAGTCAAGTAATACAGTCAGTGAAACCTCATCCATTGGATTGGGTGACATCGCTACCTCCACCTAAGTCGAAAAAGGCATGTATGGAACTAACAATTCAAATTGGTTACATCTATCATACAGTTCCTTATATTAGATGTGCACATACCAAATCTGCATGAATTGAGATGCATTATGGTTTTACAAATTTTTGAGCTTTAAGTGTTTTACAGTCGGTATATGTTAGACCAAGTGAGAAGTTACCAGTCGGTGACTGTTATGCAAGGTTAACCGAGTGTTAGTATTAACTGAGTGGAAATTTTCATGTTAACTGAGCTTATAGTATTTTGTGATATCCACCAAGTTTGACAATTATCGTCGAGCTGTGATTAGGTCATGCATTTATTACAAAAAGGTTTAAGCAGGATTTTGAAAAATCTATAAATATGTGGTGAACTTAGTTCATTTTTTCACACAGCGATTATGAAGAGCAAAGAGTTTTCAAAGAGATTTCAAGCAAAGGATTTTCAGAGCATTTGAGCACAGATTTGTAGCACTCTGAGTGATCTCACCATCATTCTAAATAAGTACTATCATCATCAAGCTATTCATTTATTTCTTACGGAAACCCTAGATGAGAAACTATGGCATCCACATCAAATGTGAACAAGTTCAAGTATGCAGAGGAGGAGGAAGTTAATCTAATTGTTTTTGCTACTTGCAATGAGCCTAAATACAAACTTCATCCTAAAGTGGCATCGCAAATTGACAAAGTGGGAGATTTTTCAAGCATACCAACTAGGGTTTTGCTGGTAGAAGACGTATGTTTGTACATTCACTACAAGATAGGGGAAATCAAAGATTTTGAGATGTTTGCAACTTATCAAAAGTTGTGTGGTGAAGATGAAAAGTTGAAATCTGATCATGAGCAACTGAAAGTTAAAGGTCTGGTTAATGCCCTAAATTTCCTGAAGAATTTAAAAAATAAATGGATAAGAATAGTTCTGACTCAGTATCATGATGGAAAATTATGGTTGGATGAGCCCATAAAGATTACAAAGAACATCATAAAAGCGGTAACCAGATACCCAACTACTAACAAAGTCAAGGCAATAAGGAATGCACCCTGAGTTGAGATAGAAAAGAATATTGGAGCTGAATGGGATGACAAAGCAATGAAAGTAAGTACAATCAAAGATCCTGAGACAAGATTTGGAGTGTATGTCATCGGTTATAAGATATTCCAATTGAGTAGACCAAACATTGTACTATGTGGAGCTACTGACATTGCGTACAAGATAGTTAAGAAGGGATCTCAATTAGACCTTGCCGAGCTACTTTTGAAGCAAGTAGATGAAAATGAAGACTATTCGATTGACCAAGTCCAACACTTGTAAGTTTGGTTCCTTACTAATTTGCATATTCTTTTTTGTGCAAAACTTTTTCCCTTCGGTCGGTAATGTAGATTGGTCAACCGACAAGCCAGTCATACTCCAGATTACATATTTGATTAACATTTTGGGAGATAATTTTAACAGTTTAGTGGAAAGTTACTTTGAACAATTTAAGGAGAAAATGAATTCAAGGAGAAGAATTCCAAGACAACTAGTGGAAGATTATGAACATGAAATTTTCTTTCTAGTTGATACATATTATACTTTGATTAAGGTTGTGGAACCAAGGACAAATGGCTATCACCTATGGGTTATGAGTTAGATATTGATTATGCCTCTAGATCAATAAAGGCTTTATTGGCTAAGCCTAAGGACCTTAAAGCTACTAGGTTTGGCACTTATGAAGAAGCCAAGACAAGGATAAAGTCGGACCTAGTTATTGGTAAAATAACAAAGAAATCCAAGAAAATGATGACTAATTTGGTTAAGCAATTTGGTGATGATGTTGAATCATCTGAGAGCATATCGATTGAGGTAGCAACTGAAGGTCAGTTACTTCTTACTGACAAACCACATGATGATGAAGAAACTCAGTCTGACAAAGATGTAGATCCTACACTGGTTTCATCTTCCCCCACTCCAAAGAAGAAGCAGGCAAAAGTAAAAACAAGGGCACGCACAAGGTCAACAACTACAACTTCACCTCCATCGAAGAAAGGAGTTGTGAAAATATCTAGGCCTATTGCAGTTCACCGACAAAGACCTACAAGAAGAGAGGTACAACAACTACTACCGAGACACCTAAGAAAAGAAGGAAATTAATCAGAGGGAAGGATGATATAGATGATGATGAAGATGATACTGGGCAATTCAAAGTTGTTGTAAATAAAAACCATTCTATTGATGAAGTAGCTGAAGACATAATATAAAATGGAGAATTAAGTGATCCTAAAATTGGTCGGTTTGAGCATTTGTCAACCGAAGGCCAAAATAAGTTTGAAGAAGCTGTAATTCAGATGATGATTAAATTTGGGAAGGTACCAATTTAATTATCTAAGTATGTACCTAAGATATTATATAACAGAATTTCACAGAGATGGACATATGCATTGAACACCGAGAAAAGAATGAGGGAACAATCCCTAGTTTTGGCAGTGCCTACACTGACAGTTCCTGAAGTTGAGGAATTGATGAAAACATATTCAAAGAGATTTCTATTAAAGAGATGGGCACTGTAGATACTTGATGAATTCTAGCATACATTGATGAGAATAATCAATTAATTTGGACTTCAATACATCAAGCCCGAGCTGAGTCAAAAAAGATGGCTTTGGCCATAATCCCCGAGAGGAAGCTGAAGAGAAAAGGGAAAGGCATTCATTCTGATGATGTAGAATTGGCACCAAAGAACATAATTGAGTTATCATATACTGAGGTACCTGATACCATTAATGCATAAATGTGATCCAGGATGCACCCAAACAAGTTACAATACAAGGAATCAATAATGATTCAAATGATGTACTCATTAAGGACATTACAAATGGTGATCTTGACAACATCAAAGATGATGAGGATGTCACAATTGTTGGAGCTCAACAAAAAGAGGAAGCCCCTACTGAGCCAATAGTAAGTATTATACCGGGTGATCTTCCAATCTTAGTTCAAGTTGTTGATATACTTACACAAGAAGAACACGAAGGCTCAATCCTTAATAAACCTAAAGATACATCAGGGGAAAAGGCACCTAGCACAACAAATACTAAAAAGACAAAAATGCCTAAGGAGAAAGAGACATATACACATGAACAAGATGACCCCAAGCCTACCAAGACCACTCTAACAGACACTACATCCGAAGCACCATCTCAGTCGATCGACACACTGGTCACCAAGGAACCAAAGAAGGAAGATTCAGTGTCTATCGAGTAGGATAAGCCAAGTGTCGAGGTAAAGGATTTAGTTCCTTTTGTTAAATCATCTCCCCAAGAGTCCAAGAAGAAGAAGAAAAAGAATGGAAAAGGGCCAGTCACACTTGATGAAGTGATTGAAATTCCTGACTGTGACCTGAGGACTTTGGACCCTGAGGAATTGAGGAAATATGGGGAGTTATGTACAAGGAAGGCAACACAAGAGAAGCTGAGAAAAGAGAACAAGAGCAAGAAGATACTTGAAGATGTAAGACATGTTACAACAAGTTGTACCGGTTGTCCAAATTAATCAAGATACCCCCATTTTGGACCAACTTGCAACCCTTGCAAATGAAATAAATGCCCTAGACATAGATGTCGAGAAGAAAATTGAAGAAAGGGCAGAGGCAAAGATTCAAAATAAGTTAGCAGAGAAGATTAGCCAAGAAGTGGTGATAAACAAAGTAAATCTTTCTGAGGTAATCACCAAGTTACAATCTATTACTCATAAAATAGTTCAAATTTTATTTAAGTTATGCACTGTGGAGATTTTCACTGCCGAGGTCAGTGAGAAGATAAAGAAGCTAGATGTTGATATCCTAGCTAGTGCTAATTTGTCTCTAACCAAGCCAGATGCTTTTCATAAGCATATACTAAAAGTTCAAGAACTCAGGCAGTTGAGAGCATATATGAGGAAGCAGGAAGATAAGATAAGTGACCAAGTCATCGAGCTGCAAGCAGAGCTACTTCCCCACCTCAAAATAATTGAGTGACACATTGTGAAGGCACAAGCCTTAGTTGCAACACCAGAGATTTCTATGTTGGAGAACATATTTGACATTAATGCACAAGTCGGTCTTGAGCACATCACTCTCACCAACTTGAAGGAGGAATAGGAAAACTCTTAGATTCTCTGATGAAAACCCACAAGCACATTTTTGACAAGATGTAAGTACAAATTTTTCTTTTGGCATTAATCTCAAAAAGGGGGAAATATAATGTATATGCCAAATGTACTTTTATATGTTAAGTGTACTAAAATACATACCGGGAGCATGCATCGAGGGGGAGTTTTTGAGTTTTGAGTAATTTTGTATAAAGAGTCAGTTATGTTATGTATATATGGAGAATTATAACATTTTGAAGATTATCGATTTATATACATTACAGTTTTGATACTAATGCCAAAGGGGGAGATTGTTATCTCTATTTGAGCATTAGATGTTGTCATTAGTATCAAATTAGATTAGTCGGTTATCTAAGTTGATCAGTCGGTAAAAGATGATACAACAAGCTACATTATGCTAGTCGACTAATCAAACAAGCCTTCATACCGAGTAATCACAAGGCAGAACCGAGAGCTAAAAGGAAACAGGTTTAACCAGGCACCAGAGCATATTTACCGAGCATTAGAGTAAGTCAAGCACCGAGCGTCAGTAAACATCAAGTAGTATACACACTGAGCACCAGTGTATTCACCAAACATAAAAGGTTGTGTTTACCGAGTTATTCAGGAAATGGCATAGTATTCAGGAATGGCACATCTATCTAGCAAACGGTTACACTGATTCATAAAATGTTTTACCAAGATCAAAGCTTATTTATTATGGATGTAATCATTAAATGTTGTGATGATTCCTATGTAATAGTTAGATCTAGGTTAATTTTGTACATTGTAGATCTTAGGTTTCTAAGATGTTGTAAACCTAATTAGGTCATGGCAATCATAGGAGTTTGCTATATATTTGTAATTATTTTTATTTTGACAAGTAAATCGATCAAGATGAATAAGGAGATCTTGAAGTAGTAGTTTCCTTGAAGACATCAGAATTCAAACAAGGTTTTCATGACAGAGCAATTATCAGAAACACAGATTCAATTCAGTTTATTCAGAAGCAATCAAGGCTACCGAGAAGAACAATGGACAAATTACTACACATATAGGTGATATTTATTCAGTATATCATAGATCTGATTCAAACAAAGTATATTTATCATTTATAGAAACTTTATGTTATTCTCTAATCATTGTAATAGAATTTGTCAAATCTCTTAACAAAGTAGACTTAATAGTCTGATTCTAAATCTCTTAACCGAGTGCACACTCAATTAGTGTTGTTTAAATCCTTTCACAAGGTAGATCTAATCAATCTTATTGTTACTCCTAATAGGGTAAGATCACCAGAAGTAATCACAACTTGTATCCTTAACCGACATACTTTATTATCTACATTAGTGAAGAATTTGTGGGTGTCATCCCCAGCGCAGTTTTTACCTTCTAACAAGGGTTTCTACATAACCAAAGTACTTGTGTTATGTGTTACATTTCATGATTGATTTATTGTTTGATTTCATGCACTTTACATTTACAAAGTTATTTGAATGAATGTTGCAAACAATGGATTCAGTTGGATATTTAGTCACTACTATTGTAGTTTGAGTATTCAATTAAAAATTTTGAGGGTACTGATTCACCCCTCCCCTCTCAGTCCCTTTTCTTTCCATCCCAACATATATATCTCTTATAAAGCTTATTGTATGCTCGGTATATTTATATTGACCGCCTCTTACATGGGTAACCTACAAAATTGGGTTGACTCTAGCTATAAGCATCTCTTCTACTTAGGTCAACTTCTTTAGAACACTCAGTTGTTTACCGGAATCTAACTTATTTGCTACAGAAAAACAATGTATGCCTTTTTCACCAAAACATCTAAAACATATGATGTCTTGAATATTCATTCGAATGGACAGTGTAGTATAAATTTCTTTGCATATCTTGCATATTTTAATATTAGACAATGTGTCAATTTGGCATCAAAATTCTTTCATGGCAGACACTCAGCTGTTAAAATATCCATGTGACAGACAACTGGGGCTCCACTTCCAAGGTCCCCACCTATATATATTGATGAATTCTCAACATTATTGTCTCCAAACTATCTAACTTATCAATCAACGAGCTGTATAGTTGGTGTTTCTAATATTTGCATTATTGTTCTTGCACATCTTTGCATTGTTTAATTTCATCGCCGTATACATTACCTGTTAAATGCATGTACCTTATGCCCAACATAATAGAGACGACTTCATTTATTTCTTCAAATCTATGTAAATTGTTCTTTAAAAGTGTTCTCAAGTACAATTTATGTTATTTGCATTCATTTTTCTACAACTTGCTCTATTCTTTGATTTAACTATTGAATTCGACATCTAGCAAATATTTCATCCTCGTACTACTTGTAATATAATTGACTTTGTTCTCTACTACTAATCACTTTTGTCACTGCATTCCATCATAGCTTCTGCAATGAAAGTGTTCAAGTCAATTAAAAAACTATATTTGTAAGTTTTCAAATTTATCAACAAAGCAGGGTTGAGTAGACGACAATCTATTGAACTCTCAAAGCATATGAAGGATGACGACAAACATCTAGTTCTTTTTTCACTCGAACAATTTGTATTTGTTAGTTTACATGTTTATTTTATTTTCTATAGTTGGATGTTGCAAAGCTCCTTGAAATTTCCAACCACATGGGTGAAGAGAACAAAACATCCAAAATTTCCCCGACTCAGCTAAACACTCGCAAGACACAAATGACCATAAGAAACCTTACGATAATCTCCATCTTGGCGACTTGTAAAACAACTTGAAATACAATACAAAAAATACACATGCCTATATATAAAAAGGATATTTCTAACAACCATAAAAAAGGTACTTGTTACTGACTATAGAGACATAACATTTTAAAGATACTTTTGTAATTTGACCTACGTTTAACTAAAAATATCCTTTAAAACTTCCATTATTTTGAAAAAAATATGTTGATTATATCATTTTCTTAATCTATGATAGGTATTCACTAGATCTATATAACACAAGAATATTTCTAATGACCATTAAAAATGTATTGATTTCTCGCGACCTACCGACTACATAGACATAAAGTTCTAAAAGTAGTTTCATGATCTGACCAACATTTAACTAAAAATACAGCTCAAAACTTCCATTATTTCTCAAACAATATGATGATTCTGTCATTATATTTACCTCATCCATGTATTCAAATTTTACATTTGGTATAATCTACTCGAGGGATATTTTAAAAATAGTGACATTATGCCTAGGATGATAGCATACCTATGTGACACATAAGGATATAAATCTAATGACCATAACAAAGGTGTTGGTTTTCTACGACCTATTGACTATGAAGACACAAATTTCTCAAACTACTTATGTAATCCAACCAATTGTTAACTAAAAAATAACATTCAAAATTCTCATTATTTTTCAAATAATATAGTGGTTATCATTTTATCAACCTCCGACACGTATTCAAAATTTCCATTTGGTGGAATCGACTCAAGGGTCATTTTCAGAATAGTGGCACTATGCCTAGGATGATAAATATGTTTCTTATTTTCTCTAACCGTCTGACTACAAACATGCAAGCATTTCAAACGATTGATAACCAAATCATTCAATAAAAATCCCAAGTTTGCACAATAACCTAGATTTCATATGAACAAACAAATTATAATTACTTCCATAATCCGACCAAACAAACAAATTAGAACTACTTCCTTAATTCGACCAATAATTAACTAAAATATATCGTTCAAAACTTCTATTATTTCATAAAAAATATAGTGATTATGTCATTTTACTAACCTTGAGCATGTATTCAAAACTTACATTTGCTAGAATCAGCTCAAGGGACGTTTTTGGAATAGTGGAACTTTGCTTGGGATGATAACTATGTTTCTTATTTTATCTAGCCTTTTGACTACAAACACACAAGCATTTCAAATGACTAATAACTAAATCATTTCATGAAAACCCTTGATTTAATCAACAACTTGAATTGAAAATGAACATACAAATTAGAACTATAACAGATAAGGATATTTCTATCTGTAAGAATTTGCCTAAGGCAATATGCCATGATCTAGAGACCAATGAATAACACAAATAAGTGAGTAAAAATGGATAAGAATAAATTGTATTCTCATCAATATGCAATAACTAAATTGTAGTAGATAATCAATTTATAATGAATGAGTACAGTGTAGATGTTCTTGCTTATATAGGCAAGGAATGACAACTAGGAGACAAGCAAGAGATAACTAACCACCCACACAAGGTGGAAGCACATGTCCACCAAAGGTGGATCATCCTCCATTATAAAATTAAGTACACGCAAACATGTGCAACAATGTGAGGATGATCAGTGATAAGTGCACTAAAGGTGGAGATAATGAATAAAGTGGAATGTGATAACAACTTTCACCACCTAAAGTGAAACTTCTCCTACATCATGTGCAAGTAAAGGTGCAAACTCCTAAGTGTGTCATATGCAAAATACTATGTACGCATTATCCTAAGTAAGTTTAAGTAAAGTGTAATTAGTTAATATTTAGTTACACCTACAACATTAAATTGAAATACAATACATCAAACACGATCATACATAACAAATAAGGCTATTTGAGGCTATTTGTACATAGCACGATTTCTAGCATTGAACACATGAAAAAATCCTACAAGGTCTCGCAATGCAAAGATTGAACAAATATCACTCAAAGAAACTCAAAGACACAACAAAGTTCTAAATATTCTTTTTGGACTCGACTGACATATCTGAACATGCTAAAACCACTTTTGGGCAATTTCTAACTTCAAATAATTATAATATAGACAATTTATCATGCATTTGAATTAAAAAGAAGAAGCTTGAACCAATTGGAACAATAAAACACTTGATATACATAGAGAAAATTGTGGCATTCCATACATTTAGAACCTACAATAGCCACAAAGTTGACTTTATAACCAATACTTCATATCCCTATCCTAAACTTTAAACTACATTTTCATGTACAATGCACTAAATACAAAGAACACAAAGTACTCCAGATAATATTAAAATAAAAAAGAACCAACTTTACAATTCATGACATTCATTAAACATAACTGACTGTGTTTCAAAAAATTCACATAATTTTCAAATCAAATAAATGCTCCCCCAGAGCATATAGTTTTTAATTTTGGACATAAAAAAAAACAATTTCATGAATTTAAAAAAACACATAGACACAAAAGTGGACATCTTACAATAAGGCATTGTTTCCATTCGTCATTTTAGATATTTTGTATATTAAAATGTCGCACTCCTTGAAATCCATGTTTTCTAATCTTGCAATTGATACTTTCAACCTCAATTCACAATTATATGAATTGGTCCGTACAAATGGAGTAAACACAAAAGTGTTGAGCATAATTGAGTTCAAGATTTCTTGTGCAGTTGCGTCACTTTCAACGTCATACTACAACATGTACAACTCCTTGGTAGACATTTTCAATAATTGAGTAGCAATATCATCAAAAGCCACAACCCAAAGTGCACCACTGTGATCTTGGAGCTTTAACTGCATAATGTATCTATAGTTACATTTAGGAATTTCCAACCCACATCTAGTACAAAACCATGTACCACTAGGATTTTGACAACATTTTTTATACATTTTTTTCCCATCAACAATCAATGGACATGTTGGATAGAATAAATCATCATGTTTGAAAAACTTCACAATTGCTCTTATTTCTACCTCGAAAGGGTCTATTATTGTTAACTTATGCTCTAAAAGATAAGCAATTACAACCCCTACCCATTCTTGTACTACATTGCTAAATAATTAAGGGCAATGCAACAATATCAATATTATTTGTTTCTACCATAGATTTGAGGGCTTCTGCTTCAAGGATTGAATGTTCTAGATATTGTTAATACTATTGATGCCACAATACGTATTGTCACATTACCTTTGTATTCAACCACATGCCCATTCCTTAGAGCAAGAACAACCACTCTTTTCCAAAGCTTTAAACTTTTCAACTCTGTGCCCTCTTCTTGGCAAGATGAACCCCCAAAACTCACATCTATTGTTGTACATAATATGTCAACTAATTTTATAGTCCTTTGATAAACTTTTGTTGCATCTCTGCTGCATAGAACTATGACCTTTCCAACATCCATAACAATCCTAATAATGTCAACCATTATATCATTCTCCATCTTTGCAACTTCCTCAATTTGCCTAAACTAGAAGAGACTCCTCTTAACAGACTTATCATCATCACAGTGTTTCAAAACCAATGCCTTGTCCAAAGTAATCTCCATACTATTATTTATCCAATTATACTATTTGTTTGCATCCTTTACAATACCTTTATAAATTGTATACATCTGACCAACTCCCACTCAAGCATAGTGTAACTCTGCAATGTCATTAAAATAAATAATCTAAATTTTTGTGCCTTCATCATCTACCAAATTGAAGCTAAAAACCTATCCAGGGCCTTTATGCAACTTATACTGATTCATCTTTGTTTTTCTAGTAACACATCGTTTGATTGTCCATCTTCTTTGATAAGGAATCAAGTCTTTCAAAAGACTGATAATTTCACCAACAACTGCTTGCCTTGGTCGCCCACGAATACCAAACTTCGTTGCATGAGTAGATGAAATGACAACTTTATTTGATTACATACCTTTTTACTGTGATTAAAACAAGTACTTCAGTTTCTCAATGACATCGCAACTGGAATGGATGCCATCTAAACCAAATAAAATTATGGTCCTGTTTGATAGAGTGAGTTGTAGTTAATACATATTACATAATGTTGAAATACACATGCAAGAGCGCTGCACATATTAAATAGAAAATATAAAAACCTACCTAGAATCACCAATGCTTAAACATTTATAAGCCGTCAAATAAATGATTGATACTATCTTGAGTGTATCAAAAAAGAAGAGATCGCTGATAATTTTTTGGCAATATGCCTGGACTTGCTTATAGGTGCCATCAGACAACACAATTTTGAATTGCTCGAACTTGCTTTCACTCATCACCAATTTATTGTATGACAAAATTAAAGCAAGGGATTCAAAACAATATCTCCACCATTTATTGATTGAATTGCAATGGCAAATAACTTATAATCCATGTCAATGACCTACATAAAGAATGTGTCAAACAACATCAAATATAAATGATCAACACTAGTTTGAAATACAAAACCAAAAAATAGAAGAGTGCCACATAACACATGAACATACTAATAAATTAGTAGTTTTCCCCATACATGGAGCAAATTCAATAGTGAGAGTGTACCAACTTGCCACCAATACAAGTCAAATTTATAGCGGTAATAGTTGCAAGACATTGGAACAAAACAATCTTAAAATAAATCAGACCAACCCTAACAAACAACGCAAACCACTACCACATACAACTTTTGAAATACACTCTTTATTCATCTATGTTACATATTTATCTATACCTGACATTCGTTATGCTGTAACCTCAGCCAACTTTGCAACCTTCACACCCCTACCTTGTATATTTCACAAGTTTCTAACTTTTTTACACACCTAACCTTCACTTGGCCTCATGACATATACTCAACCACTAACACATCTTAACAAATGTGTCATCAAAGATACATCCAATTCTTTCCCATTGAAAAAAAACACACAACACCATTTGATAATCTTTACATTAATGCCTTCACAATCTACCCTCAATACACAAAAGGTGACAAATACTTGGCACCAATTACTATTATATAAAGCCACACTACTATAACAAATAGTAAACCCATCCCTTTCACACCATTTGACAACTGAATAAACTGTCGTCCACCTGACTCCATGGAGTTTATTACTTTTCAAAACTCACTTATGCATTACCTAATATAATGAAATCCTCAATTTGACTATGACAACAAGACAACAATTCTTGTCCCATTTACACATTCCTACTTCCTCCTAAACACTTAATTGAATTGCTAATTTGAATTGAACAACAAATATAAAGCTAATGGAAATAAGAGCTCACAAATTTTTTGACCCCAACTTCGACAAACTCTATAGAAGTGTCCTATTTGAATGCAATATCTCAAAATCAATTATCCAAACTAATTAGCTCCACAAACACACACAAATTTATTTACAAATTAAAATTAAAAATTGAATGCAAGACATATGCAAATAAGAGCATACATTATTTGCAGCCCCTACTTGGACACACTCCTTAGAAATCACTTCCACACCTATATTTTCCTGACTCTCCTATTCATCAATTAACTAAACCAATCGACAGGGTTGTTGATCCAAAAAATCTAACAAATGTGAAGCATAAAAACATTCCAACTTATAACAACACTCTTTCTCGTCTTCCCAAAACCACTGGACAACATTGCTTCTGTCTTACAATCCAATACAACATTTATATAATCCAATGCAATTGTTTCCTTCCCCTATGGAATCTCCACATAGAAACCCCTGTGACATGCTACCAAATCTTATACCGCCACAATATAGATAACTTAAATTCTCAAACTTTGTCAACCAAATTTACTTTCAAACAACACACCTACATAAAGAGCATAAAACCACACCAAAACATACAAGAATTTAGACAAATCAACAACGATGTGAATACCAATAAAACATTAGAACACACTATAAATACAAACACCAAGTTTGAACTTGCAAACATCTTCATAGTAGATTATTGAAATACCACAATATTTACATACACACTCTTTCCATTCATAAACCCTCACAACTGACATCTCCATCCAAAATAATTGCTCAGGCCACATAATACTCACAAAGGAAACACTCTTACACGAACATACTGTAGTCGGCAATTACTTAAACACATGAACCATCAAAACTCACAAAAAAACACAACTCTATTCTTCACACTAACTTCACCTAACACAAAATTGTGTGCTCTCCATAAATTGGCAACATCCAATTCAAGTCGACAATTTTGACCAATTTTCATGCACAAAAAAAGTACGTATGACCCAAAGATCCGAGAATAAACTAATTATCTATTCTAACTTGGATGCCCTTGGCTCTCCGACCCCTTTAAACATTTGGCACCACAATGCATATCCACATGTTCTATACAATTTTACTTCCACCCACCAAACGATATACAAACATAAGCAAACACAAAAAAAGTAAACGAGAATAAAGCAAATGACAAAATCTTTCCTTTTAGCGTTCAACCAACAATCCATAACTAATAACATGAAAGATACACAATTTACTAGTGATCCCCCAAAGGAAGTGCTCTACCACTGATTAAGTAGCTTTGAAGCAAGAATTCCCACAAATAAAGACAACTACAATAATTGCAGAACAATACCGATCAATGCCACACCTAAACCAATTGACTCAATGACACTATCAAAGCTCAATTAAGGCACACACCATTTCCAACTCTTCCCTATCTACCTTGTTTCGCCGTCACCAAGAAAACCTTCGTAATTCATCGCCCAAGGTTCTTAATTACCTCTTACTTATCACATAGACAATTAAATTGCACGTAAAGTCTGACTCCACCAAAGCTCGACCTCCAAGCGTGAACGACAAATTCCCAGCAACGTGAGGCAACATTCAGGCGACATACATCCAACAACATAAACACACAATCCTCCCAATTTCCCTGCTCGAACAACTTGTCACATTCTGTTAGCTAGAATTCGACAACTTTCCAGCCATGCAAGAGGAGCTATTTTTTAGCCAATAGACTATTAGTTTGAATTTTTCATCCTGGAAAATTATCTCGCGCGGCTGGAAAGTTGTCGAATTCAAGTAGACAGAATGTGACAAGTTGTCAGAGCAGGGAAATTGGGAGGATTGTGTGTTTCTATTGCTAGAATGTTGTTTGCCACCTGAATGTTGCCTCACACTGCTGGGAATTTGTAGTTCACGCTTGGAGGTCGAGCTTTGGTGGAGTCAAAATTGATGTGCAATTTAATTGTCTATGTGGTAAGTGAGAGGTAATTAAGAACCCCGTACGATGAATTACATAGGTTTTCTTCGTGACGGTGAAACAGGGTAGATAGGGGAAAAATGAAAATGGTTCTACTTTAATTGAACTTTGATTGCATCGTTGAGTCATTTGGTTTAGGTGTGGTATTGATCAGTATTATTCTACAATTATTGTTATTATAAAATTTCCTCTAAAATAAAGTAATTTTAAATTACTCAATAATATTTTCGGACGTGATACTGTTTTTCTAAGATTTGCCGAGGCTTGGGAACCCCATGAAAATATCGGTAACGAGCTGATAACCAATCTAAAAGGTTAAAAGAGGTAAACTGCTCCAAAATAAAACAAAGCAAAAGCTATGAGAATCCAAGCCAACAGGTATGGTCAATATAAATAAATTGGTCCGTTGGATTAGGTCTCCAGACAAGTGAAAAAAGCTCTCCAGACAGTAGCGAAAAAAACTAACAATCAAGAATCATTTGTCTGGGCTGGATGATTCCCAGGATGCAATGGGTGCAGGACAATGCAACAGAGTCGAATGGAGCATCTCCTCAACCTCGCAGGTGAGGCGCATTATTTTAATTACGCAAACGCACATGGTCTTACTAAGTGCCCGATCTGATTTCCTTGAGTCGAATTCGACTGTTGCTTTCAGTGGGCACTCGTCTGTGAGGATGGGTAAACCGATGGTAGTGGTGTTCGGAGGCCTCGTTGATAAAAGGTTTCTGCGGGATACTATAGTTTTTGATACTGGTATGTATCCTTTATCTAAAATGGTATTGCCACTGCGAAGTGGTCTTAATAGGTTTAATTCAACCGGTGTAGCTCTGCTTTTTTTCCCATTGTAAATCTTTTTAATCATATCACTTGAAGAGGATGCTGTTCTACAATGTAGAAGTTGCACCTAAATTGATACATTATGGCAGGGAATCGTTTGGATTTACAATTTAGATTCCAATAGATATATTTTATTGTATTTGGGTGTGGTTAGCAATAACTTTAATCAGTTACGAAGTTTTGTTGATCATTGTTTCTCATGTTTTTCGGAAAACCTTTTCAAACAGAGTGTCGTGAGTTGTTAATAATGGTTATCAGCATTTTACTTTTTTGGTCGAAAGTTATGAAATATGAATGAATGGTTTTCTTTTCCGGAACTCGAATTTTCTGAATTCAAAGTTGAGTATCATTGTAGTGGGTCACTTGCCATAAGTCAAAGATTGTGATCAGTTTGTTGTGAACGAGAACCATTAATTGCTAATTTATCTACAAACAATCGCCAGAGTTAGGTACAGGATATTTTTATTGCTATGTTTGCTAAATTTTCCAAATATCTACGATTTGTTTCTAGTAGGATTTTTTATTTAGCCTATTAAATTTCAGATATTCTCATTGTTCCCCGATGTGCCATCCCTGGGGTGGGTTGATGTCTTCGGTGTCTTGGACGCACCAGGATTTGAAGGGAACGCCCCTCTCTTTAAGATTGAATACCCTGCTTTACTCAGTGCTCAAAAATAAGGTAAGTTTTTAGGACATCTGAAAATTACAAAGCTCCCTAAAAAGCTAGAACGTGAGGATGGGAATTTCAAATTCAGTACATTCTTTTCTTTTTAGAAATTTCGACTGCTTTTAGTTTGTTTAAGTTGCTGTCCTTTTTATCCCCCAATATTTAGAAACTTTTTTGCTGTTCTCAAAACTGCATCGCACATCCCAGCATCCCGAAAACTTAGGGAAACATTGGATAACAATCGAAAGTTTTGGTGACCATGGTATGTGAAGATAATAAAATGAATATTTTATTTCTTTGAAAATTTCCTTGCTTCAAATTTTTCGTAAGTGTATACCATGACCAAGGCTTTTTTTGAGACGAATCTTACCTTTTAGTAGTTGTTAGTAGCCAACTCCAAGGACAAATGAATACCATGGCCAAGACTTTTGTTGAGATTATTTTTGTCTTTCAAAGAGTACAGCCTGAGTTGGCCTAGTGTTGGAGAACTTGTGCTCTTAAAAGAGAGGTCATGAGCGTAGGGTATGTACGCCTCATTTGTAGCACAGTTAGGTGCCTCCCACAAGGAGTACGGGGTAGTCCCATATTACTGTCACCATATGTAGACCCAAAAATAGATGGCTAGTATTGTGGACTATAAAAGCTCCTTTCCTTTTTTTCTCACTTATTCATAGCCATATTAGGTATCCCAAGGACTTTAAGATCTGTTGTACTACCAATATAAAACTTCTCGAAAATTTAAATGGCTTATTGTTCTTGAACTACTCAAGAATTCAATTAGCCTAGTGCATCACTACTCTTGTGGAAAACTAGCATTCACCATGAATGGGTGAAGTGAATGCATTGGACCTATAGGGGCAGCTGCCTAGTAATCAATTCTATCCAACTCCCACGAATAGTGCTTTTATTTTAGCAATAAACACTAGCCGATTTATCCACATCAACATCTAGTTTCACATTCAGTTGTTTTTGGTGGTTCATCCACATTGACATTTGGTTCCACATTGACTTGTTTTTTATGAGTCATCCATGTTCATATCTGGTTTGTTGCATAAGATATACGCTAGATAGAATACAGATTAACATGACTCAACACCCATAGATAAAAATAGGTGGCACCATTCATATTTATCATGTACAATATAGATGGATGGATATTCAAAGCTTTGATATTATCCTACTCTTCCTATTTATTATTCACACGTCAAGATTGTTAAAAATGGAGAGCGAGGTGTAGGACAGGCAATAGTGGCAGGAACAGTTTGTGTTGGATCAGAAGGAGCAATTTAGATGGGAGCAGAGGCTAAGTCAGGTCAATGCAGGAAGATGGGCAAACGAAACTGACAGGGAGCTTCCGATGGAGAATTTGTGAGCAGGGGCAAGTGAAAACTGGACAAATGTTTAGAAATCAAAATTCACTCACCCAGGAAATCAAGGATTGGGCACAGTAACAGAGGTGAACAGTAACCCTTTAGGGCAATGGTGAGGGCAGAAGGATAACTCAGGGGCTTTAGCAAAGATAAAGGAACTACTATGGATCAATTATCAGAGGAGATTACAAAGACTGCAAGAGAAATTGGGAAATACAATTTTTGGGGATTCTCGAAGACCTCTGAACATTTTGATATGAAGGGTTTTCTCTTTTCATGAAGAAATCCGGAAGGGGATAATCAATAGCTTCAAGCCTCAAATTGGCAATTCCACCAAAGGAGTGTCCAAAGAATGGATAAAGCCTGAAATGACAGAAAACTATGACATGGGTATTTACAGTTTTGGCAAGATTGGAGGCAAAGAGCAGACACTTTAGAAAATTGGAAGACAAAGTGGTCTTTGATTGATAGCCAAGTAGACAGGAAGTGCAGCAGTAAACCTTGGAAGGGTAAAGGGAAACCCTTAGAGAACTCATGCATTCAAAGGTATGTATAAACCTCCCACAAAATGCACTATAATTTGTCTCAATAATAAAGGCGTAGAAATCTCAGTCTCAAGATTAAAAGAGGTTGAAATGTTTATTAAATGGGGAGGGGGTTGGCTTGCCTTTGGAAAGTTGAGGAAATGGTGCGACAAAAACTGGGGGACAAATGTATTGATTAGGCCAATACTGAATGGATTTATCCTGGTAGAGTTTCCCTCGAACAGGGATAGATGGAAAGTAATGACACATGGGCCATATTTAATAGATGACACAGGGGTATAGATGAAGGAGTGGGTTCCAAATTTCAAGTCTTAGAAATAGGATATAGAAGTTGGGCTGGTTTGGATTCAACTTTACAACCTCCTCACTGAATATTGGGGAGAAGAAGTCTTGGCAGAGATCGAGAAAAAATTAGGGCCTTTTCTTCAGGTAGATAAGAAGCTAGAGGACAGAAGTTTGGGCACATATGCAAGGAGATTGAAATTCATACAGAGTGATGCATTTGGAACCAAAAACTAGAAAGGGAGGATCAATGAGTGTTATGCCCTTGATGCAAATCTAAGGGTCATGGGAATTTGGAGTTTTGGAATTCATTGGACGAAAACCAATTGATGGAGGAATCTAACCTTGATAGAAAACAGAGGAGATTCTTTGAGGGCGAGTCCTCAAAGTTAGGAGATCAGGCCCAAGAATCTAGAGAAGGGCATGAAATGCAAGTAGAACAATCTTCCCCTCCTATTGAAGGAACGCAGGGGAGAGTGATGAATGCAAATGAAGGGGAAACCAAGGAAGAAGATCAGGCCGATTTGAATAATAAAAAAGATACGGTATCCCTACTGGGGATTAGTACGAAGCCAGAAATCCCAAAAGAAAACGGAAGCAGAGGAACCCCCCTTTTCTCCCTCTTTGGAAGGAGAAATTAAGGAGAATAAAAAGACCTCGGAAAAGGAGCAAGAAAGCCTTGAAAACAGGGAGGGGGAATCTAGTGCTGGCCATGAGAAGGAAGAAGTGGCAATGTTGGTAAACCCCTTCGGCTCAACTAAAGAAGAGCCATAAGAGAATACAACAATTTTGGGTTTGGAAAATATCCAGTTCAATGAAGATCAAATGATACTAGAAGCAAAAAAAATTGTTACTGAAGATAAGACTCCTTTGAACTTGCCTATGGAAGAATTGGAATTGCTGTGGATTGAGAAGAGGAAAGTGAGGTTTAAGAGGATGAAGTAGATATACTGGAGGAAAGGACTCAGATCGAAAAACCAAAGGTAATGTAGAAAAATAGAAGGGAAAGAAAAACAAACAAGAAAAAGCTGAAATTGGCAGGAGTTGCTAAAGGGCAGAAAAAACTGAATTTGACAGGAAATTCTGAAGGTCAGATAGTTTTGAGAAAGAGGAAGGAGATTCTCCTTCTCGAGGAACAATGGAGTCTCTCACTTTGAATGGTAGGGGCATTAATGCCCCTAACAAATGGCGCTTGATCAAGCATCTTGTGATTTCCCCTTTTTAGCGTGACCATGACTATGGATGGATTAGCCTATCATGTGACTCTCATAGGCTAATGGGGATGGATAGAGGGTCTCTTTCAGAGGGCATCTACTTCAGGATTCAGTATGCTTTGGTTTGGCGTCATTTGGACTTCATTTGGTATACTTTTGTTCGAGAATGACCCTTTCTATTTTTGGAAAGTGCATTTGGTCACGTGGGGAAATACTAAGTGTGACTCCTGTTTCAGACGACATATTTAAAGGATAAGTTTTTTGGGAGTTATTATTATTTTAGTGGCCAAATTATTATTAAATCATTAAATGGCTCATTATAAACTTACAATCTCACTTAAGTTGAGGGTTGAGTCATCATAAGAAGGGGGCCGAATTTATTAATTATTTATGAGCATAACCCAAAGTTTTATTTCATTAATAATGCCAATGCAATGTTAGAACATTTTTAATGTTAATAAAGAGCTTTTTGGAGAAATTCGAACTTCTCTTGGAGAATATATAAATTTAATAAGAGAAGTTCGATTCATTCTATTGTGCATTTTGATAATTGTGAATTTTGTGAAGAGTTGAGACAAGGGTTTCAAGAAGAATCGATCAACAGTAATGGAGAATTCTTGTTCGATCTTGGCACTTTGAATCAGTCCATTGCTGGTGAATTGTGCATCCTATGTCAGCTATATCCAGTAGCTGAGATTGCATTAATTTGAGGTAAATCGAATAGAGGAAGGCCTGTGTTTTGTTGAGGAGTGATTGCAGGCTGCATGAGACATATTTGAGGCTGCCGTTGACTAAGGAGACATTCACGGCATATACCAATAACCTTACAAAGGTTACAGACTGCATCAAGGGTATTTGGTGTTACAAGTTATCAGCATTACTTCCCAGCAGCAAACATTATTTGGTCAATGTAACAACTAATTGCATAAAATTTTACATACAGCTTCAGCTGCATATATCTTCACAGTTTATATATATATTCTGAGATTAAACTAAGTGTTGCATATTTAATATTTCTTGAATTATAAACATTTGTATGTAAAAATGAAGTGAATGAAGCTAGATATGCAAAGTTGAATTGCAATTTGAATTTCATGCAACTGTTTATGTTTGGAATTGCAAAATCAAATAAATACAAACAAGCAGACCATATACATTCAGTAAAATCAGAACTTAAACATTGCATGCCAACCGCTTGACGAAATGTCAAAAGGTTTGAAATTGGGTTTCAAAATTTAGAACCAACAGGGTTCTTACACATCTGCTTGACCAAGCAAAGGTAGATCTTATTCTTTTGCAAGAGGCTAAATGGATTATAGAGGAGAGTTAAAAAAGAATGAAATTTTGGAGGCAGTGGAATGGAAGCTTTGTAGGAGGCCAAGGGGTGTTAGGGGGTCTGGGACTGCTATGGAATCCCTTCAACATTTTTGGTGAGAGCATTGAAGCTAGTCAAATTTGGCAACTAGTAAGGTTCCTCCGAGAGAATGCAATCATCTATGCCATCAACATATATGGTCCAATGATGACAACAAAGAAAAAGGAAGTATGGCAATAGGTGGGAAGGATTCTTGAAAGGCTAAAAGATGATATGGTGATAGTTGTAGGAGACTTTAATGATACACGAGACAACTCAGAAAAAGGGGTAATTGGGCTAATATCTCTCAACTCCTCCTGGATTTTCAAAAGTTTGTGAGGGACAATCAATTAAGAGATATTCAAGCAAAAAATGGAGTCTTCACATGGACAAATAGGAGAAGAGGGTTCACCAACATGGTAGAAAGGCTAGATCGGTTTTTAATTGGAAGGGATTGGGGTGGCCTGAATGTCACCTTAGAGGTAGAAATTCTCCTTGACCAAATTAGATTATTTTCCTGTCCAACTTAACTTGCTACCAGATAATCCCCCCAAGAGATGACCTTTTAAATTTGAGAATATCTGATTTAGAGATGAGAAATTGAGCTCCCTTATAGAAGTTTGGTAGAAAGAGCTTTAACTAGATGACCATTAACATCTTTATATTTTTTGGAAAAAGCTAAGTCATATAAAAAGCAAGCTGAAAACTTGGAACAAGGAAGATTTCAAAAACATATTTGAAGAAAGGAAAAAAATGTCGAAGCAAAGTTAGCAGATTTAATTGAGAAAGCAATACAGTCGGGGATGAATATGGAAAGTTTTGAGAAAGAGAATAGATTAAGGAAAACCCTCTTGGAGATACCTACGAGAGAAGAAATATTTTGGAGGCAGAAATGTAGGGAGGTATGGATAAAAGGAGATTGGAACACTAAATTCTTCCACCAATCTTGTTTGGCTAATAGAAGTAGAATCAAAATTTCTTTGATCAATAAGGAGGATGGAACCTAGGCAATCACTGAAGTAGAAATAAATGAGGAAGCAATTAACTTTTTTGAGTCCTTATTGAATATAAATGCTCAAAACAATGCTAGAGAGAGAGAGAGAGTTCTGAGCAACATTCCTCAGCTAATCACTCATGGACATTACTAAAGACTAATGATGCCTATTATGGAAGAGGAAGTAAAAAATGCCACATTCCAGCTACATCCAGAAAAAGCCCCTGGCCTTGATGGCCTCCCTGTAGTCTGCTTTCAAAAAAATTGGGATATCATTGGCAATGGTCCACTATTGGCAGTTGAAGAATCTCAAAGGCAATCAACACTACTTAAAGCTCTGAACCATAGTCATTTTGCCTTGGTGCCAAAAAAGATTAGATGTAGAGGAGATGAATGATTTTAGAAAACCTCCATTGATTCTCTCCATGTTGATGCTTCTTCCTAAGGCCTCTGTCATGATCATGAATAGAAAGGGGGGTATTGGGTCACCTCGTCTCAATCATCGAAGAAGCCTTGAGGAGATCCATTAACTAATATTGAAAACTTTGAGGTATCTATGCAATTGCTTACCTGAATGAATGACCTGTGTGAATATCTTGCTTTGCGGCCTGTGTGAATGACCTCATGAGCAATTATAATTCCTTTTGCAATCAATCTATCCAGAGAAAAACCACTTTACTCAATTGAAATAACTATCGAGAGGATTTCTTTCACTCTGTCAAAACTTCTACCCAAAGCTGTGGATGACTTGATAAACAAAGTAATCCGAAGATTCTTCTGGAGTGGTACAAATGAGCATAAGTTCTCTTTGGTGGCTTGGGAGAAGGTTTGTTCACCAAAGGAAGCAGGGTGGGAGGGGAATGGGGGGACTGACATCCAAAATCTAGCCACAATGAACTTGGCAATGGGGGCGATCTCGCATAGTGAAAAACCAAACCATTCCGATTGTTCCAAATCAAGGTATTTACTCTTTTAACCCATTTCTAGTTCCCTTGGGTGTAAATTCTCCACAACTTTGCTCCCATTGCCAAGTTCATTGTGGCTAGGTTTTGAATGCTAGTCCCCCCATTCCCCTCCCACCTTGCTTCCTTTGGTGAACAAACCTTATCCCAAGCCACCAAAGAGAACTTATGCTCATTTGTACCACTCCAGAAGAATCTTCGGATTACTTTGTTTATCAAGTCTTCTACAACTATTAGTACCTAGTACTTATAGTTTTCTTGTTGTCTTACTTCCCCTCTTTGTAATTATGTTGAGAGATGTTTTATAGTGGCAGCAAATCTTGGAGCATCATGTTGTAACTGCATAAATAAAATGTGATGTTAAAATCCTTCCCCTAAAACCAAGCATAAGAAACATAGTTGGTCCAGGTGTGGCAGACCTATGACACTTTCAAGTTAGATAGCAATAGAAACAATAAGTGTAAATAGCAATACTAAGCATTTATCATTAAGTAGTCACAGACAGCTAACCCTTGTATTATCTTGATGAAGGATCATAGCACGCAGTAGACAAAGACATTTTGTGTTATGGATCATGCAAGTGATCAGCAATGAATATGAAAAGGAAAGATATCAAGGAAATTGCCATGAAAATTGAAGTGATATCATATCTTGGAAAATTGTCTTATCTATAAGACTTTACAATTTTCTATCAGGCATCTTCATGACGCAATGATAAGAAGAGAATACTCCTTTGCACCAAATGTGAACTGCATCGACATTTCTAAAAGAATGATCCATATACTTAACTAACAATCTAGATCATTGACAGCATAAAGCAATACATCTCCATAATTGTCGCCCAAGGGGGAGTTTAATAAATGGATTAGTAGTGTATAGACAGTGGTTACCATTAAGTGGAATAGTTAAGATGGCAAAACAAACAATGAATTAAGCATTGCTAACATAAAAGGTGTGATCACCAAGAGTTAAATATTTATTAGCCAAGTGGTGCGATTTGCTAAGAATTAGAGAAGTGTTACAGCTTCTCATATTCAAATAGCTCCATGGCATATCAAAGAGATGCTCAACATCCCTCCAAAGGCATCAAACATGGTTATTAATATCTACATATTTGCAGCCAAGGAAGGTGGTATTGATCCACCATCGGCTAGATAAGAACATGTGCATAGAGACATCAATCAGAGATGGCATGTTAAAGAGAACATTGTATAATCCAGATAGTTATAAATCAGAAACAACGATAATCATAGCAATTACAGATTCATAAGAAGATCGCTATAATAGTGATTGTGTTTTGGTCAATCCTTCATTCCATAAAGGATCACAATTAAATCAGATTCATCGCATAAGCAAGAAGCATAAAATAGCAGAGATAGCATTAGTCAACTTTGGATTGGCCATTAAAGCAAGCCATCTTTTGAATTTGAAATTGGAGCATCACATACACAGTTAGTCAAAGTTCAGGAGCAACGATTACCATATCTTTGCAGATTGCTCTAATAGCGATCCTATTTGTAAGTCTTTCAATTTATACCAGACCACTCATATATTAGATCAGTTTGAAATACTTAAACAGATCCATATTTTCAAGATTGATTATCATAACAGACACAGTTGAATGTATAATTATATCCACTATCTGAAGTATTCCCTTTAATCAAGAACAGATATAGTTGTATATATAACTGCATCCATTGTCTGAAGCATTTCATATAGCTGCTATTTGTTGGACCAAGATAACTTTCACCAGGTTCAATTCTATTGACCATTGCATAGAGGTTGTCTATCAAATTCAGATCGGAGGATTATATCAAAATTTATTGTTTGACAATAAAACCTCTGCGGATTAGTTTTCAATAATATCAAGACAGCAGATATACTATTAAATGATCTCTCCATTTTATAATTCATTAAACTAAGGATATTGATACTATACACATTTACAAATCATATTCAATACACACATTTGTGGCAAATAAAATAGTTGTGTACAAGTATAGATTGAAAGAAGTCTCTTGCAATTTGAACTCAAGAAATTAGACAAAACCCTAAGAAATTACATAAGGGGACATTACATAAAAACTAAAAGACAACCAACATATATTAAAAAAAAAGCTCAAGTAATTAAAATAAAATAAACAACCCTTAAGCGAATAAAAACAAAGTAATTCATAAATCGTTCTGAAGTAAAAATGAAATAATTCTTGGCCTATTAATGGGCCAAAGTGGGTTGATCCACCAGTCAAAGATGTTAGCCCGGTGGTTTGGAGTGCTTTCGAATATGGTTGGGTGAAAGTGAATTTTGGTGGTGTGTCTAAAGGTAATCCAGGACCCTTGGGGGTGGGTTGCATAGAAAAGGATTGGAAAGGTTGATCTATAGTGTGGTGTACCCAACGTTTGACCCCTGGAACAAACAACATAACAAAGGCTAGAGTTGCTCTCCTCGGGGTTGAACTGACCAAAAGAATTTCATTAGCACAAGTTCATCTTGAAGGGGATTCTCAAATTATAACAAATGCAATAATCAAAGGGAGCTCAGAGGACTGGAGGATCAATAAGGTAGTGAAGATCATCAATGGACTTCTTACGTCCTTCAAAGATTTCAAAGTAACACAATAAATTGGATGGCAATTCGGAGATAGATGAGCTTTCCAAGGCGGTGGTTGGCTCATTATTTGACATGGATGGAGTGGAATTCTTTGAAGCGAGACTTCAGATTGATGAGGAGTCTTAAATGTAGTCACACATGTCGAGGACCTGAACGTTAACTCCCTTGTGGTATGATGATAGGATTTGGGTACAGAGGATTAAGTGGCTAGATTTGGCAGCCATATCCACTTAAGGCTTTTTTTGCACACATTTCAAATTGTTGGAGAGAGGTTTTTGATGGCAGAGAGTAGACACATCATGGCAAAGGTGTGAGATAACGGGATTTTTTTGAAGATTTCCTAAGATCTTTGTATTGCACTTAAGGCGATGGAGGGTGTCTCAAGAAAGTTGTAATTGCTAGCTTGCCGCTTATTAATGCGAAGGATTGTCACCTTCATCTGGAGCTTGCTGCTTGTGTGCGAAGGCTTCATAGCAAGCTTTTTTTCACTTCTTTCATCTTCACGTCAAAGAGGCTTCCTTGTTTGTGTTGGTAGTGGTTGCGGAGTGTTTACAAATAGTAAAATGCTAGCTAACTTTTCCCTTCGCACATCAAAGCATATGGTGGCATTCTGGGGAAAAGGTACTCTCAACAAGATGAGGAATATTTTTTGTTTTGAGTATGACGAATTTATACACAAATTGTCAATCGTGTTGGACTATGACTATCTTGCCACCGAGGGACATTACACAACAAACAACGATATTTCCTCTCTTCTTGGGGTGGTGCTTGGAGTTAGGAACAATTGCAGAAGCTCAATGGCTGGTTACTTCTTGCGTTTTAGTGGAATGTAGAGGTGGGCTCGAAGAGTTTCTGGATAGGGAAAGGGTGAGAGTGGGTCTAGTGATGCGCAAAGATGACTGGTTCTAGGTTGGTGAAGGGGACCCCTCAATCCATCCATTCCTCATTTGGAATGTGTATGGCGATTAGGAAGTGCGTAGAGTGATGATGGGCATTGATCTTAGTGGAATTAAGGATTACCTTTTTATCAAAGAGACTCGTGAGTGCAAAGGGGAGGTTCCATAGTGTTTGGTAGAGCCTAAACGCCAAGAGGCCGCTCGACGAGAAGCACCAAGATTAGGAGGCTCAAATCTTGTGGGCCAGGGCCTTCTGATCAATCATAGTAATGCAGCGGTGACGGTGGAACCCAGGTTTTGTATTTTGGTTTGCTGACTCTTTATGGAGAATATAAATCCTATACCTGACCCTCTCCATATGATGGCACATTCAATTAGTTGAAATAAATAAAAAAATGCATTTTCTTTTAAGGGGCCAACCCCACTAGAGATGGGCATCTCAAGGATAATATATAATAAACATTTGCTCATATTGCTGGTCAACCTGGTTGTGACCCTTGGTGACGTATTAAAATGCAAACTAAATATTAAATGTGCTAGCCAACCTGATTTGATGAGTTGTATTGTTTTGTGAAGAGGTGCCGCTTGGAAGGTATAAAGAGAGGTATGTTGAGACTCATTTGGGGATCCATTTAATGCAATATCTTTTATTTACGAGCAGACTTATAAAGCAGATCTTGTTAAGTTTGTGGCCTTGTCGGCAAATATACTTGCCTTGATAGATCGATATTATATAAATAATGATATTAAATATAAGATATATTTAATATCTATTGTTTATAGATTTATTTATCTTGGGCCCAAAGTCGGCCTGGTTTATATTTTAGATCAGGTCGGCCCTCTTGGCAAAACCTTGTGGCTCCTACATATAGGAGATTGGTTCTTGGAGAAGAACACAAAAGACATAATGTGTCTCTCCTCCAAGACTCATGAATCACAGCAGGCCATCTACGAAAATATCTAGGGCATTAGCGAAAGTGCGGAAGGCAGCGAATTCATCAGGAAGCTGCGATTTTTCTTGTGCAAAGTACAATAAACTCCCTGCCCTAACAGCAGTGCATCAAGGGGCTGAATTCTGTACATTATCAACAGAGTCTGAGATATAAATTAGCATTGCAACCTAATCTAGTAAGGTGCAGATTCAAGACACTTACAGAGCAGATTTGGAACAGTCAACAGCAGATCATAAAGCACATAGTGCTGGTCTATGTCACCATAGAATTCCAACTTGGGTCACATTTGGAGGATTAGATCTAAAGACTTCTTAGACAGACATCAAGTGTTATATTCCGGGTACTATCTCTCCTTTGCCTTAAGTTAATTCTGTGCTTAGTAAAATCTGAAATATACTAACATGGTATCAGAGCTACGGTAGAGAAAAGATCTATTTCAGACTTAGGAAATCAAGCTAAATACTTTCAACTAAGCTGGTAATCACGTCTTCTGGAATTAGACCTGAAGATAGGCTAGAGGGAGATGTTAACTTCACATCTTGGAAAATGAGGTTATTAATCATTCTAAGAGAATTAGAAATTAATTCAGTCATTGAAGGCCCTCCTAAAGAAAACATGGATGATGATGAAAAGAAGGAATGGAACAAAAACAACAATAAAGCAATGAGGATAATTGTAGATAGTGTTAAAGATCATCTTGTGCCAACTATTGCAAATCTAGAAAATGCATATGAGATGTTCACCTCATTATTTGGAATGTTTCAAATAAACAATACAAATAGGGTCCTAGCCCTCAAAAAGTCCCTCTCTCGAATAAAAATGAATCAAGGGGATTCCATCACTTCATACTTCATGAGGATCAATGATTTAAGGAATCAACTATCATCAATTGGGTTCAATTATGATAATAAAGAGCTTGCTGTAACAGCTCTCAACGGATTGCCTCTCACTTGGGAAGCATTCATTCAGGGAATTAGTGCTCGTTCCAAAATACCCAAACTTGATAGACTAAAGACCGATTGTCTTCAAGAAGAAGCAAGATTAATATCAAGAGGCTCAATCTTCAAGGAAGACATTCAAGTACTTTTCTCTCAAAACTCTAAGGGGGAGGCAGGAAATTTCAAAAGGAAGAGGGAATGTCAAGAGAACGGAAATGAAGGAAGTTCAAAGGCCAAAGGGGGAAAGAAAAGGAAACCTTTTAAGAAGGACTTCTCTAAAACTAAATGTTTTAAATGTGAGAAGTTTGGTCATATTGCTGTAAATTGTCCTGAAAGAAACAACCTTCAAGCATCCTTTGTGGAGTTAAATGTACCAGGATCAGAGCACTTTGCACTTTGAGAGGGAGTTGCAATTTGAGAGGGAGTTTAAATGGGCTCACGTATCATCTAAGTTATAAACTCCTTCTGCTGGTTGCTTTCATCTGAATCCTTGTTTATACTTTATGCTGTGGCTCTGTCGTATTTCTGTTATTTGATGACAACATTCATAACTTTTGGGAACATACATTATATTCTGACTGGCATATTCTATGTTTTTCACATTTCCTTGTTTATGCTGTGAACATATTAGGAAATTTTATACATCTCTTGGTTTATGTTAGCATTGGAATATGTTGACATTGATTTATTCTCTGACTCATTGTCTTTGTTATGGGAAATCATAGTTGATTGTTAGATGGATGCGAGTTACTGTGTTCCTTATGCTCAGATACATACATTATTGGTAAGAACATTCTTACATTGGCATATGTTAGAGTTAATGTTGTTATCTAGGAACATTCATATAGAAAACTATATTGCATCTTCTTGTGTTCACACTACATCTGGTTAGATGTTGGTTATCTTTAGGTGCTGAATAAATTATGTTGGAGCATAATTTAATATTATGTATGAATGAATCATACTTCCTAATACATGTGGTCCTATCTTAATTTTTAATCTAACTTATGTGGATTCATGAGATGAGGTTTTGTTTATATGGTTATTCATTTGGATATACTTATGTTTTTGATTAAGTTATTCTTATGAGTTGAAGAATATCATTTGATGTTCTTCAAGTCCAGGAGACTCGTGGATCAGGGGTCCACATTCGCATGGATCAGGAATCCATTGCTAAGTAATGGGTGAGACATCATTGGATGTCAAAAGACCATTACACCTAGTAATGGGTGAGACATCATTGGATGTCAAAAGACCATTACACCTAGTAATCGGTGAGACATCATGGATTTGATGTCAAAAGTCCATTACTCTAAGCAATTGGTGAGACATCATGGATTTGATGTCAAAAGACCATTGCTCCGAGCACTTGGTGAATATCATGGACTTGATATTCGAGAGACCAATGCTTTGAGTCTTGGAGACTCATGGATCAAGGATCCACAATTGAGTATTTGGTAAAATCATGGACTTGATGATACCATGAATATCATAGAGTTGATATTCTAAATTCTTGAGTCATGGGACTCGTGGATCTGAGAAATCCACATTTGGATAGTAAAACATCATGTACTTGATGTTGGTATGATGTCATGGATTTGACACCTCTTGAGTCTTGGTGACTCGTGGATTTAGTTATCCACAAAATGGATGGTATACATCATGGACTTGATGATACCTTGAATATCATGGACTTGATATTCAAAATAGTCAAGGAGACTAGTGGATTTAGGAAATTCACAAATTGATTGGATATTTGATTTCACTCATATCATGAACTGACATTTCTGGGTCTAGGAGACCAGAGGATCTGGGAGATCCACATTTGAATGATATGATGTTTCTCATATGAATATGAGATGTATGGTTTATGAAGAACAGTTGTGTTCTCATTATATCTTGTAGATAGAGATTTGCTATCTTAGATATGAGATCTATGATCTTATTGGATATGGTATCCATGTTGACTATGTCTTTGAAGGTTGATAGAGGGAGATCATTGAGTTGATCTTTGCCTCAAGTCCAAGAGGGAGTGTTAAGTTTGTGGCCTTGTCGGCAAATATACTTGCCTTGATAGATCGATATTATATAAATAATGATATTAAATATAAGATATATTTAATATCTATTGTTTATAGATTTATTTATCTTGGGCCCAAAGTCGGCCTGGTTTATATTTTAGATTAGGTCTGTAACGCCCCGCCAGGGAACCCAGGAGAGATTAACCTATAACTTGCTACTAAGTTTGGTGAACATTTTTTTAAAAAAAAAAAGTTAACATACAAGATAATACAACGGTGCGGAAGCAATTACCATTTACTCACATTGAAACAACATCCAACATAGATTACAAAACTCGAGGGTTTCTTGACGTAGAATTACTTAAGAACAAAAAAACAACTAAAGAAAGATGACAAAAGATTCCATATCATAAATGATACAATTACAACTTACATCAATAAATACAATCCTCATGGACATCCATAATAACTAATAAACTGACATCCACTGCACAAGTCGCAGGGTATGTAATAATAAATCTAACAAAGAAGTACAATGTCCATATTAGGTATCACATGCGATACTTTAATATAGGACTACATAAATGAAGGTATGAAAAAGTCTAATATAGAAGAATCAATGAAGAACCATAAAGGCATCCAATTGCAGAAGTATCAACAACATCGGCACCAGGACGTCAAATCTCAAATGGTAAAGAATCACTACCACCCGTCCGTGTAGAACCACAAAGGCCTACCCCACCGTGCTGAGGAGATAACCACAAACCCCAATTGGATGACCAAAACCAAACAAGGATAAACCACTGAGCAAGGAATCCTGAAAGCTCTCTACTCAAGGTACACAACAATAAAGTGAAAGGTGGAACACACTAATCCAGAGGCATAAACAAAAAACTTAGGAGATGACTTAGGCTACATGCTATGGGAGTGTCATCACATGTCTATCTACTTGAGTTACCCTGGACTGATCACGAAGGACCCCGGACCCTCAAGCATTGAGTTACCCTGGACTGGCCACTCTGGGCCTCGGACCCTCAATACAATCCATGTGGGACTAGAATTCTCTCTCATGGAAATGAGGAATTCTAATCATAACCATACTCTAACTTATCTTCTTAAATGATCTATAAAGTTTTAATTACTATGTTATCACTTAATTACATAACCTACAATAGGTTACCCAGGTGTTGACCACTTTGGGTCCCGGCCCCTAGTGCAAGCAACTCCCCTAAGATGCACTTATTCAACCTCCCCTAGGCTCATAATTTCACAAATAACCAACAGGTATACAACCCGGTAATCCTAGATGCAGTTTCACACAAGAAACTGACATGATTACAATGATACCATAAACAAATAATATCCAACAAGAGCCCATAAGGTCGAAACAGGAATGATAATTCAGAATAAGCACACACAATAAACATGATACTGAAATACAATCCACTGAAACATATCCCTGCCTCTGTTTCCCCCTAGGCCATCTAATGCCCGATATCACATGATACACAAGAATACAGTTCAGGCACGAAGAAGACACAATGCATCATAGAACACTTAAATTCACAAGAATACCAAATTCCATTTTGAACATAATTGATTTCAAGTACATATACAAAGAATCCCACTAGGATAATCAGAACATAATCAACGCATTAATACCACAATTTAGAGATTATTCCTTAGTATTGCCCTATGTCTTTGACAAAATAAAAGACCCAATTTCAGTACAAAACTATACACTTGTAAAAAAAATCATGTAGTCAATAAGAATATAAGTCAACCTATTGAACTAGATTTGGTTCTACATCCAAATTAACTATGAATACATATTGTATAAATTGTATAACAACGTGCTACAGTTAATTCAACTCTATCTAAAACAACATGAAATTTAATCATTTCAATCAATTAAAATTGACTAGACTAAATCAACAACCATAATAAATTATGGTTAATTTAATCATACTAAATTTAATTAAATATTAAATAACTTACCATCAAAAGAAATTAATTAAATTTATTAATTAAATTAACTAACTTGCAAACCAAGAAATTAATTAAATTAATAAACTAACTTAATATCCAAAAACAAATAAATCTAAAACAAAATTTATATTAATTAATATATAACTTATAAACAAAATCATATATATTAAATTCTAAATTTACTAAACTTAAAACAATTTAAAAAAAATTACCAATAAAATTGTTAATTAAAAAGCTATTAATAAAAACAATATATATAAAAAAAATAAAATTAAAATTAAAATCTTGGGGGGGGTACCTTGCGGGCCCCACACCCCTTTTTTCCTAGCGCCCTGCACATTTCCTTTCATCCCTTTGCCCAAGTACGCCGGCAGGGTACTGCTACGTCAGTACCGATGCCGCAGCAATACTTGCTGTGGTATCTGTGCTATGGGTGGGACATGGGGAAGGTGATGGTCCCCACTCCCTTTTAAAAACTTTGGAAAAATTTTTATATATAAAATTTCAATATCATTTTTTTTAAAAACTAAAACATTTCAAGCAATAAAACATGATTTATTTTATATATTTTATTTATATAATTATTTTACTTTGAATATAATTTCCGAAAACGGAAATATAATTACCCACTGTGTCTTTTTCAGAAATGGAAAAAGACCTTTCTATTTATATATATATATATATTTTAACAACCATTAGTCTTATTTTCTTTTTCTCATAAGAATATATAAACTCTTTTTACTGGTGTAAATTTTATATTGACCGTACCCTTTCCAGCAAGCACAAAATTTAGCTAGTTTATGAAATTTTTACTAAAATTGGATTTTCTTTCAATAGGAATTTATTTCATCATTCTCTATAGTCATACTCTAGAACAGATTTAATATTTCAATTTGTAGGAGAACCATAAACAATTATTCACGAAATTTTGCCAGAGTAACACTACAATGTCAAGTAATAATAAAATACAAAAATCAACTACACTAGGGTTTCTGAATACCCAAATCTAATATAAACAAAGATCTACCAAATAGAGAATATAGAAAGCTATTAAAACACAGAAAGATAAACAGATGTGGAAACAGATTTGACAAACAAATCCAAAGCCTACCTTAGATCCAATGCCAGAAACGGATTAAAAATGGAAACCCCTGTAGATCTGAGAACCAAATTCTCTCCAAATTCAAACACAACTTGCAGATCTGAAAGCTAATTTGCAACCAGGTGCCCAATCCAGATGCACAGAGAAATTCAAATCATCAAACAGCCACAACAATTCACAATTCTTCAAAATGCCAAACACACAAGCCTTCTCCAAAATTCCTCTCCAAAACCTGTCTCTCCCAAAAATGAATGCCAAAATCTCCTAATAGGAATTCAATTCCAAAATCCAAGCAATCACAGAGGACAACTCAACAGCTAACTCAGAGTTCAACTCAAATCAGAAAAGTGACTCATAAGACAACTCCTAATTCAACTCAAATTCCAAAATTGAAAGCAAATACAATTAATTAATTAAAATATATTTAAAATGCACAACTCCACTTTGACTTTTGAAAGCTAGTTGTCTTTATGAAAACAAACTCTTTTACCAATTTGCACATGTTATAAATAAAATTCATTTATTAATTAAATTAAATAATCAATGCATCACAAATTCATGCAATTAATTATTTAATTATTTAATAATATAAACAAGCATAATTCTAAACATTTACCATTTGAGCACATGTTAATAATTAAAACCAAATTAAATAAATTAAATATTTAATACATCCTAAAGCATGCATTTAAATATTCAATTATTTAATAATGCACTCAACATAAATAATCCTAATTACGATTACATAATCAAATAATTCCAATAAATCAAATATTTGACTTTAGATAATTTTTCAAATTAAATACAGGAACATAATTAAATCATTAAATTCAACTATAATCCTAACATTAATAATCATATAAAAATACCTAAATAATCATGAATCAACTTAATCAAGCACAATAAATCAAGCAAACTGAAATCATGCACAGACTCAAGAACGGGACCCACAAATTCATGCCAACCAGGGGAATTCGGATAAGGTAGTCAAACAGACACTTGTCCAATCCTAGGACAATTAGGCTTAGGTTAGGGTTTTGGGTATGTGTATTATCTCCCCTCTTTACCATTGAGATGAATGTTTATGGGCACGCTCACTCCTACCAATTCAGGGAAGACGATGCCCTGTACCTGCAAACCTGACATCAAAAGACAAAGCATGTACATACAATATATAGCAAACAATGATAGGGTACGGTCGGACGTGTGGATCTCGACTATGAGAGTAACTACGCCTTTGTCCTCTACCACACAAACACGTCAAATAGATACAGACACATAATTACCATACACATGCAAGTATGGGGTAAGTACATCGTAATAAATATAAAACATGTAATCTCACATCATAAAACATCATCATCTAATCTATGCATACACCTGATAAACATATGATAATAATCCATAATCATCATTAATGAAACAATTAACCGATCACATGAAAAGTGACCTAAAAGAATTTAGTCATACATCTGAAACATACAGCAAACTAAGAGCATCCTACGAGTGGGTACTACAAGGTCGGCCCTCTTGGCAAAACCTTGTGGCTCCTACATATAGGAGATTGGTTCTTGGAGAAGAACACAGAAGACATAACGTGTCTCTCCTCCAAGACTCATGAATCACAGCAGGCCATCTACGAAAATATCTAGGGCATTAGCGAAAGTGTGGAAGGCAGCGAATTCATCAGGAATCTGTGATTTTTCTTGTGCAAAGTACAATAAACTCCCTGCCCTAACAGCAGTGCATCAAGGGCTGAATTCTGTACATTATCAACAGAGTCTGAGATATAAATTAGCATTGCAACCTAATCTAGTAAGGTGCAGATTCAAGACACTTACAGAGCAGATTTGGAGTAGTCAACAGCAGATCATAAAGCACATAGTGCTGGTCTATGTCACCATAGAATTCCAACTTGGGTCACATCTGGAGGATCAGATCTAAAGACTTCTTAGACAGACATCAAGTGTTATATTCCGGGTACTATCTCTCCTTTGCCTTAAGTTAATTCTGTGCTTAGTAAAATCTGAAATATACTTACAGATCTAAGGTTATGAAAAATCAGTCTTTGTGAGATTATGAATGCTTGCGAGAAATTTTTAATGAAGGGTATGAGAAGACCTAAAAATTGATTTGTAGCAGACCTATAAGCTAAATTGAGAGCAATCTAGAAGGTTAGATTTATAGCAGATTCAAGGTAGACTTAAGGCAATGTCTGGAGGGACTTATTTCAAGAAGACCATCGAACACCAGCAGAGGGAAATTCATATACAGCAGAGACAATCAAACCTATAACAAAAGCAATCATACAACAGAGGCAATCAAACCTATAGTAGAAGCAATTGTGAAGGCAGCAGAATGACTTATTTATAATTGCTTAATTAGTGTGTAATGAGGAAGTTATATTGCTTATGCATACATACATGCATACATATATGTCAGATTATATGCAATATGCTTGAATCTGAATATCCAGACATTTATTGGTCATGTTGAGGGAAGGAAGGGAGTGCAAGGAGGGGGAATGGTGAAAGATTCCTCACTAGGTATGGGGCCTTGTAAAAATGGTCAAGAACCATTGGTTAAGGACCATGAAGCCACCTCATGACGATGGTTAAGGATCATCAGTTAAGGACCACATGAGGTCAAGAAGGATAAGGTCCCGACCTTGGGCCTAGGGTTGAGGGTCAAGGGCACCCTATTGTAGATCCCCGACCATCCCCACAATGATCAATTCTTGAAGTAAACCAAAAGGGATCCTCAATCATAAAGAGGAGAGGTTGACATGATGGAGGATTGGAGGAAATAAGATAGGGAGATGCAGTTTACCGGCTCCCCTGAACTAAGTATGCCACCCCAAGAGGATGGAATTGGTCATAGTTGAACATTCCTGCCTCTTGTGAGCTGAGAGGTGATTTGGTAGCCGCAAGGGGAGAACTGGTCATAGTTGGAGATCCTTGCCACTTGTGGGATTAAGGCAAGTTGCCATAATGTGAACGTTACATGTTCTCAGGGATGGAATTGGTCATAGTTGGACATTTTAGTAGCTTGTGGGATGCCCCCCCCAAGAGGGGCAACCAGTCATAGTTGGACATTCTTGCCACTCATGGGATGTGGGCTGGTTTTCCATAATGTGAATTTGATGTGCTTTGGGGCTTAGTTAGGCTGGGTAGTTTATTGGCCCTCTCGAAGTTCCTACCAAGATGATTTTGTTATTGGTGACGGAGTATTCAATACTACTTATCTTAATAACTCATGCTCTAGCTAATGTACATGTACATTATTTTCTCAAATTATTGATGGCTAATAAGTTAATTTTGGCATTCTATTATTGGAATTGTTTTTGTGTAAACAGGTGAAACTCCAAATTAGGGACATTATAGTTTATTGCACAACTTTAGAGTTTTGTATCTCTGTTGGTAAATCATTCATTAAAATCTTATTTCACTGTAGTGTTTCTGGTAGAATGATCCCACTTTCAGATCTCTGCTAATTATAGTCCATCTAAATATTGGTATCATAATGACCTGCAGAGACCATTTTTGGTAATGGGTATAATGGTCGTATGACTAGGGACCATCAACTGAAACAAATGTTCTTTAGGAACTGGTGTTTTAATGTATTTTATGTTTTAGCATTTGAAGCCTTGTTCTTTTCAAGAGCTAGATATCTTTTATGGGTGATTATAAATTGTAATGTCCCCATTTTTGGCGGAGTAATTAATTATTTTAAATTTTTAATGTTATCCAAATAAATTAAATATTAAAACGGATGACTTCATTTTAATTGATTTAATTAATAAGTGACTTAAAATAAAATAATAAAGTTATATTATCAAGTCACTTTAATTACTAAATCCTCCAGCTTATTGCAAAAGCTTCGTTATGAGTTGGAAAATTCTGGAAGCTTTAGCGGATTGTTTATAAAAGAGGGTTTGCAAATTCATTTGTCACATTCAGATGTTATTTTGATTAGAGAAATTTGTCTGGTGCATTTGCATTAGTTGGATTTCTAGAGACAAAAAACCCTCAGGGATTGATCAAAGCGTTGGACGGGAACCTGGTTCTTCTGGGAGTGGGTTTGCTACAGAGTTCACACTTGTGCTGAACTTGTAGAGTTTCTTACAGAGACAAATCTGGATAAGTGAGGTATTTACAGATTTTGAAATATTTGCTTCTGATATTGGATATTGCCTAGGAATCAAGGAATCAATTTACCAATGTTGAGGTTTGATACAGAAATAAAGAAATAAATATTTTATAATAGTTTATACCTTGAATGACTGGCTTTGGCATATTTATGGGGAACCCAATGAGTTCTTATTTCGATCGCTCCTTCAATGCTAGCGATTAAAGTCTGATTGTTTAAGATTTGCCATATTACTTGAGGTAGTCGCTTCATTAAAAATCACAACATGCAATATTTTGTTGCGGGAGAATATAAGGGTTTGCGGATGACGATGAGTTTAACAATAATCATTTATTAATTCACTCATCATTTATAATCATTGAGGCATACATTCACGACAATTTCATTTATAAATAAACTCATTATCATTTGCAGATCCTTATATTCTCCCGCAACAATTTATTGCACCTTGTGATTTTTAATGAAGTGGCTACCTCAAGTAATATGGCAAATCTTAAACAATTAGACTTTAATCGCCTTCAATGCTAGTGATTAAATTCTGATTGTTTAAGATTTGCCATATTACTTGAGGTAGCCACTTCATTAAAAATCACAAGGTGCAATATTTTGTCACGAGAGAATATAAGGGTCTACGGATGATGATGAGTTTATTTATAAATGAAATTGCCGTGAATTTAATGCCTCGATGATTATAAATGATGAGTGAATTTATAAATGATTATAGTTATAGCTGAGACACTTTCTGTGGGTCTCGATCCCTTATATGAAAGGACTATTATTCTAAAGTCCGGGCTGAAGATATTTAACGACATTCTCCTCAGATTGCCCCGTCAAGTTTCCAGAGACCACAGGAATTGTATGGTGGACATCGTATAGACGCAGCTGTACAAAATTGGGAATTATCAAAGGCTAGAATCTCACTATTATCTCGAAGATAATTTTGTAAGATTTTTCTTTTGATGGGAAATCTTCTTTTGGACATGAGTATGTGGTTTGGAGGAGTATGTTATTGAAAGCAAGGATTTACTTCTATTGTACTGGCTCCTGGTGAATAGAGATACAACTGAAGCTTGCAACTCTTCCGTAAATGTTTCATACCGTCACTCGTTCTGTTTGTGGAGTTTGCTCCTGAGTTGCTGCTGTTGGCAGGTTTGCAATCACAAGGATGGATGATATATGAGATTTGCAGTATTAAGACCAAAGCGAAAGCATAGTTTAATGTGCCAATGAATGGTGTTTTGTTCTTCCTATTCCAGGCGGGTGTAAGAATTTCGGAGAATTGGAAATCATGTTGAAGTTGGTATTTGCTAAAAAAGGTCAGCTCTTTATATCTCCGTTCTTAATTGCAAATGATATTGAAAGTCCATTTTGATTTCAGATTGTGTCTGTATTTATTGTCAATTATCAGTATACATGCATTTATGTCTGTCATGAAATGTTCCATTGAGTCTGCAACCACAAAACAAAGCCCGCTCACTTAGCATACAAAATGTTTGAGGAAATGCCAAACCTTCTAAACAATGTGCTTACAAACTGTTTGAAAAGTTCTGTTTGATAGAATTTTTGAGGCATATTGGGCAAGATTCTTTTAGGGGATCCTACAGTGCATCAAAGCATCGAACCTGCCATCCTGTTGGGTAAATCAGTAGATTGAATTTGTGGACAACAAGTTAAACTATTATGGGAAAAATGCCAAGTCTAGATCTTGGTCAAGCACAACGACATTTAGCCCAAAATTTGCAGCAAGATAAAAGGGAAGAAGTACTTAGCCTGTTTGAAGAATATGATGCACTCCCTACACATGTTAAAAGAGATTTAGCCTTCATTGATTACATGGACTTTCATCCAAGGCTACATCACAAGACTATTTTGGCAATGAAACAATATCGTAAGATAGCTCATGATCTACTTGGACAAGGAGTTTGCAAAGATCTATATGAGGAGTTTTTAGCGGTCACTATTTAGCCCACAGGTGAACGAAAATTCAAACCAGCTATTAAAGAAAGACATCATGAAGTTGTCATTGAAGCAGGTGATTGTGAAACAAGTACTGAACCAGTGTTTGAGGGAGAGACTAAAGAGGAGGCAGCGACTGAAGAGGAATTGAACTCATTGAATTTGCAGGTTACAGGATATTTGGGAAAAGAAGAAGAAAAACCAACTACTTGTGTCTTGCAACCTACACATGGTCTTGGGAAAGATGTTAATGATTGCATGAGTTTCTTGATAGGAAGCTTGGAGGTAGAGCTATCCTATGAGGCTGTTTACACTAGTGCATACTGACAGCCCATATGAAGATGTCTCACAATCAACCAATGATTATGACTCCACATCTTATATGAGTGTTGATACTTTTGTTGGTCCGGGTGTAATCGTCCCTAGTCCTACATGTGGTGCATGTCCTTCTTGGGACCGATCTACTTTTGACCATAGTGCTGTTCTCGCTTCCTATACATTGTTGGGCATGAAAGATGACATTAATAGCATTGATATGTGTAATGGACACTCAATTACTTCATGTGTATTTGATTTCTCTCTTACACCTGCTAGTTTGCATATTTTGGAGAATCAATTGAAAGTTATTGAAGATAAAATTGTTGCAGCTCTATCACATTTTGATGACATATATGGGATGGTTGAAAAGCATCTTTGGAAGGAACAATTGGAGAGGAGACAAGGGACTCAAAGATAAATACTCACATTTGCAGGTGATCAAAGAAGGGATGAAAACAATGAAGTCATATTATCTACACCTACTTTCAGATCGAGATCATCTCCTTGATCTTGCAAAGATTTATTTAGAGGCCTTGAGGAAGAAGGAAGAAGAAGTAGACACCCTTACCTTCAAGCTCTCGAATACTAAGGACACCTTAGAGGCTACCTTAGAGGCACTTCATGAAGCTGAAAATCAGGTAGATGAGCTTGGTCAAAAGTTGACTTTGTCATATTCTTCTTCAGCTCAACATTCAGATATGACAGATGAGGACAGACAGGTAACAAGAGTTGATGAACTTAATGTGAGAGAATTGGTACAGGATGATTCAAATCGCAGCCATGAAATTGTTACAAGTGAGCATGATGCTGATTTTAAATCAGCTGTGGAGGAAACTTCATTCCTCGGTAGCAATAATGATGGGAAAACACAGCAAGAGTTAGAACTCTTGAAAGAGGAGGAGAAGAACTCACAGGGATGTGCAACTTGCAGTCACGAGGAAAAAACTTTGACAGAGAATACATTTGATTTCCAGTAGGTTACATCTCTTGGAGCAGCTCTTGAGGGTGAGCTCTCAAAAGAGGAAGCTGCACAAGCCTTAGCTTGTTTTAATACTATAGATAAATTCATTGAATCATCTATATTGTTCATTTTAATGAGGAATGAAACAGACCTAGGGATGGAGTCTCAACATCAAGCTTGCAAACACGTAAACGAGCACTTGGAGCAATACAATCAGATTACCTGCAATTTCTTTCAGGTAGAGATTGTGCTATCACATTTGCAAGGCAGCTATACAGAGCATACGTAGGGAGAGGTACAAGAGGTTACCTCAAGGGCTGTAAAGATTGAACAAGTTAATGAAGTATATGATGCTGGGAGTAATGAAATAACTGAGGGCAGTAGTGGTTCTGTTATCATTGAGGATGTGCATGATAACACAAGGGTAGAGCGGGATGAATATGATTCATTTGCACTTAGTAGGAACATTGTGCATAGTAATGCATTTCACTATAATTACATTGTAAGATATGCACATTCTTTTTCATTTAGCCCACCTGCTGATGACTCGATGGTCTGAATGACACCTAAGACTGGGGTGAATGATTGGTATGAGGCACTTTTTCGTGCAGAGAAAGTACCCAAATCTTGTAGGCCTCTTGCTTGCTTCTCCAATATGATCACCATTTTGGGATACAGGTTAGAGAGGCAATGTTGTGGCAATTGGGTATTTCATCTGTAATTAGTTTAGAGCAATAGGATATTATAGATAGTGGGAAAGCTGGATGGCCTTTTTGCTTGTGGGATCTAGGCGGAACATTCCCATGGATAGTTATGTTTCAGGGAGCTGGTTGGAGGAGTTGGAGGGATTTGTTTCATCCATTTCTTGATAGAGATTGGCATGATGTTGAGCTCCCCTCATCATTTAACATTAGAGGAACATATGGCTTCAACTCGAGTGAAGTTCTCAGTTGGATAGAAGATGTTTTCATATATGATAGCAGCATGTGGCAGGTTGACCTGACTGAGTATGTGTGTGGGATGATTTGGGATCCTGGAATCCACATGATTGATGCACTGTTTTTCATGGACTATGATGAGTTGCTTCACAATTCTGAGCATAGTGATGTTTACATCAGAGTGGTGCAGCAGATTGGTGGAGTAATGTTCCGAAGGTTGATATGGGATCCAAGCATTCAGATTCAGCATACAGCTGCATATTGCTTGGGGGGCAAGCAATCTTCGAGAAGGGAGGATTGTAATGTCCCCAATCTTGGCTAACTAATTAATTATTTTAAAGTTACCCAAATATATTAAATATTAAAACAAACGACTTTATTTTAATTGATTTAATTAATAAGTGACTTAAAATAAAATAATAAAATAATATTATAAATTCACTTTAATTATTAAATCCTCCAGCTTATTGCAAAAGCTACATTATGAGTTGGAAAATCCTGGAAGCTTCACCGGATTGTTATAAAAGAGGGTTTGAAAATTCATTTGTCATGTTTAGATGTTATTTTGATTGGAGAAATTTGTCTTGTGCATTTGCATTGGCTGGATTTCTAGAGACAAAAACCTTCAGGGATTGATCAGAGAGTTGGACGGAAACCTGTTTTTTCTGGGAGTGGATTTGATATGGAGTTCACACTTGTGCCGAACTTGTAGAGTCCCTTATAGAGACAAATCTGGATAAGTGAGGTATTTACAGATTCTGAAATATTTACTTCTGATATTGGATATTGCTTGGGAATCAAGGAATCAATTTACCAATGTTGAGGTTTGATACAGAAATAAATATTTTATAATAGATTATACCTTGAATGAGCGGCTTTGGCATATTTATGGGGAACCCGATGAGTTCTTATTCTGATCGCTCTTTCAATGCCAGCGATTAAAGGCTGATTGTTTAAGATTTTCCATATTACTTAAGGTAGCCGCTTCATTAAAACTCACGAGGTGCAATATTTTGTTGTGGGAGAATACAAGGGTTTGTGGATGATGAGTTTATTAATAAATGAAATTGCTATGAATTTATGCTTCAATGATTATAAATGATGAGTGAATTTATAAATGATTATTATTATATCTGAGGCACTTTCTGTGGGTGCCGATCCCTTATATGATTTCTTCAGACTTTATTTATCTCCATACTATTTATTTGGACTGAGCAAATGTTAAGTTTGAAGATATTAACCATACTTTACTTGCCGTGAATGAATATTTCATCGGGCTTAATACATTCAAAGACTATAATATGGACTATTATTCTAAAGTCTGGGCCGAAGATATTTATCGGCATTCTCCTCAGATTGCCCCGTCAAGTTTCCAGAGACCACAGGGATCGTATTGTGGACATCGTATAGATGCAGCTGTATAGAATTGGGAATTAACGAAGGCTAGAATCTCACTATTGTTTCGAAGATAATTTTATAAGGTTTTGCTTTTGATGGGAAATCTTCTTCTGGACATGAGTACGTGGTCTGGATGTGAGTCTGCTATTGAAAGCAAGGATTTACTTCTATTGTAGCGGCTCCTGGTGAATAGAGATACAGCTGAAGCTTTCAACTCTTCTGTAAATGTTTCATACATTCACTCGTGCTGTTTCTGGAGTTTGCTCCTGAGTTGCTGCTATTGGCAGGTTTGCAATCACAAGGACGGATGGTATATGAGATTTGCAGTATTAAGACCAAAGTGAAAGCATAGGTTTATGTGCCAATGAATGGTGTTGTTGTTCCTCCTATTCCAGACAGGTGTAAGAATTTCTGCGAAGTGGAAATCATGTTCAAGTTGGTATTTGGTAATAAAGGTCAGCCTTTATATCTCTGTTCTTAATTGCAAATGATATTGAAAGTCCATTCTGATTGCAGATTGTGTCTGTATTTATTGTCAATTATCAGTATACATGCATTTATGTCTGTCATGAAATGCTCAGTTGATTCTGCAACCACAAAATAGAACCCGCTCGCTTAGCATACAAAATGTTTGATGAAATGCCAAACCTTTTAAACAGTGTGCTTACAACTGTTTGAAAAGTTCTGATTGATAGAATTTTTGAGGCATGTTGGGCAAAATTCCTTTAGGGGATCTTACAGAAATAATGTAAATGTATACAAAGAGGCTTGTTTGATTAAAACACATAAATTGCTTATTTTATCCATTGAGTTTTTAGGTATTGATAACTTGTCTACTCTATACTTATAAAGAAAATTTTTGTATCATGCAATCTTGTTTGTTCTTGGCTCTTGCTTCACCCTTTGTCTGGATTTACAGAGAACAAACTATGGTTTGAGCCAGAGTGTACAGGAAATGAAAGTGATGGACAAGTTGGACCATGTCCACGTGCTTTTCATGTTGCAGTTGCTATAGACTGTAATATGTTTATTTTTGGAGGACGTTCTGGACGCAAACGGTTTGTTTACTTGGAATTTTCTGTGGTTATGATCTGATTCATTTTTTGATTATGTTTCGTATAATGACGTCTTTCTCTCTGAAGTGATATTTTTCCATATTTGTGATAGGCTTGGAGACTTTTGGATGCTAGACACAGGTGAGTATTGTCATCTTTATAGTAGAAATTTGGACTGGTGTGTATCAAAATATCTACGATTCATGTGAATTTCAATTGACCTTCATTGTAATGACTTTTAGATTCCTAGCTGTCTCATTTTATGCTTTCCTTGAGTTTGTTTGAATAATTTTACTTCTTTGGACCTATAGGCTGCATAGGATGAATGCTGAAGAAATTCATATCCAGAAATCGAACTTTGATGGATTGTACTTAATTTGTTTCTTGTATTCAATTTTGATTCTATTATCACACTTTTGTTGTTCTCTTAGATGGGCATGGTTCTCTTTCTTCATTACTTCTACGTTTCCCTTGATGTGATAATTCTTTATTGTCCGTTGAATACAGTACAACAGAGAAACATCTAGCTTCAGTGATAAAATTGGCAGAGCTCACCCGTTTAATTCCACAGCATATATATTAAAATCTGTTTACCTTATTAAGATGTTCCATATTATAGTTTGTGTTTTCCTGCAATGTTTTTAATGAATACATGTGACATGTTCTTTTGGTTTGTCTAGATAATTGGCAGTGGACAGAATTATCAGGCTATGGTGATCTACCTCCACCACGTGATTTTGCTGCTGGTGCATCTGTGGGCAATCAGAAACTTGTTATGTGGGTATAAAATTATAAACAGTGGTTATCACTTATGGTACCACAAGTTACGTTTTTTTCTCATTGACTATTGATTGTGTAGGTATGGTGGATGGGATGGCACAAAATGGCTTTCTGATGTCTATGTTTTGGATACAAGTAAGTTAAATTTTCTATTTTGAACAGCTCCTCTAGCTTTGTTGTACTTACAGACAGCTTTGACCAAAATACTGCACCAACAATTTTTCTTTTTTCTTTTTTTTGTTGTTTATTTTTCTTGGTAAATCACTCTTTTGTTGGCTATACTTTTGAGTTCCACTCACCTATCTTGGTTACTCATGTACATTAGTATAATTTTCTTTCATTCTCTCCTCCTTTCTGCGAGCAGAGAATTCTGAGTTTCTTTCCACAACATTGTCTTACAAGACATTCTTAGACTGCTAGATGCTTTAGACGGGAAAAAACTAATTGGTTGCTAAAATTTTTCTTGAATTAGTGTCGCTTGAATGGATACAGCTACCTATTACAGGACCCTCTCCACCACCTCGCTGTGGACATACGGCTACTATGGTTGAGAAACGGCTGCTCATCTTTGGGGGCAGAGGTGAGTTTCTCTGCCAATTATCTTTTATTCTCAAAACGATTATACCTCTTGCTTACATATGCAAAACTTAATTATCAATCCCACTTATTAAATATATCTAAGCATTCTTGAGCTTATTGTATGCGAAGGATAACTGTTGCATTATTTGTTGTTCAGTACGTACAAGAATTGATATTTAGAAATTTAGAAATTGCTTTAAGAGAAGTGCATGAATGACACCTTGATTCTTCTGATTGCTAACATAAAAAGCATTGGGGGATGCAATATTATTCATACTGTAGACATATTGTCAAGGACATTACGATTTTGGATAAATGAAGAAACGCATTGGGGGATGCAAGATTATTCATACTGTAGACATATTGTCAAGGACATTGCTCTTTTGGATAAATGAAGATGACGTTAATTCCAAGAAGTGTTCTACAGTGGCAGCAACACATGGAGAATTGTGTCATGACTGTTAATAACTTAATAAAAACTAAAATGCAGTGGACATATCTAAAAAAAAAAACTAAAAGTATAAAATAACTCAGTAAATAAAATAAAATAAATAATGTTTCAGTAAATAAATTAGATCAAAATAAGTATTAAGTAAATAAAATAACTCAAGTATATAAAATAGCTTTTCAAATTAAATAAACACATAGTTGCACGGAGACGCGTCCCTGACAACCTGGGACGCGTACAGGAGACTGGGATGCATCTTCCATACCGGAAAGTCCGCAAAGACTTTGCTGGTTTAGTGGTAAAAGATCTAATGGTTTTGGACACCATTTTGAGTTTTAAGAATTTAAGAGCAACTGTAACAGTGGAAATGAGTAGGGATTTCAGTGTTGGTATGGTATTTTGGTGTTACAGTCTCCAAGAATCATCAAATTATAGTTACAATACACTATATTTTCAGATTTTTTATAAATTATCAAATTATATTGAAAAAAATAGCAGTGTCTCCAAGTACCCCCCGTCTCCTATTTCAAAAAACTAGCCGTATCAGTATCAGCACCAGTCTCCGGAGGCTCCAAGTACCCCTGTCTCCGTGCAATCTTGAACAAACTATATTAAATAGTTATAAAATAAAATAAAATAACTCAAGACTGATATCTCTCGGCATCTTGTAGAAAGATGTATTTAAGATATCTATACCAGTGTAATATTATCTTTTGAGAACATTTATTGTGGTGAACAATGACATTTTTAATTTTTCTTTAGGTGGCTATTTCAATTAATATTGCCTAACTCCTACACGTAGTGGTAGATCAGTAACATTTACTGTGAACCGTGCATTTCATTGCTATTAGTATTAATCCACCTCAAGAAAATTTGCATGAAAATTTGTATGAAAAATTTGCATGAAAATTTGTAGTTTTGGAAGTCTTGTTTTCAGTTTTCAATTTTGTCTGCATGCATACAAATAGAAAATCTGCACCAGTTATTGAAGGTCATTAAGGAGGTTTCTGACCAGGCTGCTATGACCTTATCTTTGATGGAGATAGATCCCTATCCAATTAAATAGCCTAGACATCCTGCCAGTGCTCTCTGCCCATAGATGTTGGATCCTCCTAACTAGGACAACCATCCATATGGCTCAACTTACCATTCTTCTAACCAGAATTTCATAAAAATAATTGACAAAATTTCCCAATACCCCACTAAAACATAGATTTTATTAAACAAATCATTACAAAAAGGTTTCGTTAACTAAGAAAAAATATCACATAAAACTAGAAATAATGTCCATAAGTTCAAAGGTCTACTTCAATTGGTGCATAGGGCACTTAGTCTTTCCCCATCTTTTGCAAACTTTGGTAATCTCCTTGAGAGTTGCTCTAGCAAAAGATCCCTATAGAGGAAATGATCTCCTAATTATGCTAAAAGCCTTTTCTGATTTGACTTTAACCCTCAAGATTTTTCTTTTAATTAGAGTTTATTAGACCTAATCCCATTGTAACACCTGGCTTGAATGCCCAGAAACCTGGCAAGAGTATGAATTCGAATTTGAAACATGATCGTTCCTAAGTACATGCCTGTTCACAACTTAATCAAATTTAGATTTAGGTTCACCCCTTTTTATAGGTGTGAGGAAATATTTCACTTACATTTAGATTTCATTTCTAAGGTCAAACCTTAAGTTGGAAAAATAGTAAACATATCTTTTGGGCAACGTAAAAAGGAAAATTTAAATTATTAAAGTTTATCAAATGTGTTTGATATATATGTAAAATTATTTCAACATGGCGCCAACACTAGCTGCCTCATGATCCCACAAGTCTTCCACTCTTGGATGTTTGCTTATCTCTAGCACATCTCTCACACACATTAAAATGTCCTACGACAGTGATGAAGAAATAATGTACATCTTGAATTTTTATTTTCCATCCTTTATGGTTAAGAGTTCAGAGTTGAGACCATAGATGGAATACCCACAGCGTACTCGAGGAGTTGCAGAGTATATTCATGAGGTTTTTTTACTCTTGACTTTACCCTGTTTTAGCTTGTGACTTTGCTATGCCAAGGTTTCTGCAAGCCCAAGCAGAGTTTAATGCGAGGTGCAGCTGAGTACTCAGTGAGCAACATGGTCTATGCAAACAGATAGCCTAGATGCGAAAAAACACGATTTCCACACTGAGAACACATTGAGGAGTGGTTATTGATAGTGAAGTTGGATTTTTTCTGGTTTCTTAAAGTCAAGTTTGACTATGCAAAGTATGGTAGAGTCAGTGATTATTACAAATTAATTATTGTTAGGCTAAGTCATTCCAAATAATGCTAAGAAAACATCACACAAAAATCCTTATTATGGTGATATAGTATATTGCCATTTATAAAGATAGTAATGCACAATTCATATGATACCATGGCACATCAAAATCAAAGCAATGGTAGTAACTGTTATCACTCAGATATTGTGGACAGATGCATTCTATACATGCATTGCACAGAGAGTGCAACAATTTGAAGCTTTGTGAATGTGGGACTTGATCCATATAACAACCTCCAAGAATTTAAGGATTGGTTCCTTTTAAGATTCTCAATGAGCTCTCACTAATTGCTTGTAGAGGAAAAGGGGAAAAAGAGAAGCACTTGGAAATTGAAAGGAAAATAACATAAAGTACCAGAAAATAACTAATCAAGGAGTAATTATTTGAAGGTAGATATTACCATAAAGTTGAGAAGCCAAAACCAAGAGCAAGAACACTAAGATCCAAGAAAGAGACACGAGATTTGTGAGGGGGAAAAAATAAAGAAAAAAACCCCATGATTATGTAGATGGCATAAGCCTAATGAAAATACAATGAGAGAAAGAGAGTGAGCTTAGCATAGAAAATACTTCCATAGAAGAAATGAGAGAGGCACCTCAAATATATAGAGATGAGAGAGAGGAGTTACAAAGTAACTCCCAAGTCTAAGGATGCCATCTAACATTCTATGTGTGTTCAATGTGTCATAATCCTCATGAGGAGGAAATCTAATATTCCAAATATATGGAATAAAAAAAATGAGTTGTGAGAACTCAAAAGAGGAAAAATAACTTGTAGAGATTCCTTAGGAATACTCCTATAAGAGAGAAAAGGAGGAAATTAACTATACCAATTAAAGATGAATTCTTAACACCCCCCTTAAGCTTTATTTTGGGAGTTTACAACAATCCCTTCAATGAGTTGCAAACCAAGATTTTTACAATGAATGAGAAATTATATTTACAAAGAGGTTTGGTGAGAATATATGCAACTTGATCTTCACCCTTACAATACAAAAGAGATATTTGTTTTTCTTCAATTTGCTCTCAAATGAAGTGATGTTAAAGAGCAAAGGGGTTGGTCCTTGTACATAAGGTTTGATTCTTTGCTGAGGCAATGACACTTTGATTGTAACAATACAATAGTGTAGGAGCCTCTTGAGGCAAACCCAAATCTTCAAGTAGTCTTCTTAACAACAGGGCCTCTTTGGATGCATTGGTACTACTTTTATATTTAGTTTCGGTAGAGTCAAGAGAAGTAGATTTTACTATTCCAAGAGATTGCACCTGATCCAACAAAGAAACAATATCCACAATTAGATTTCCCATCATTGGGATTTACCCTTAGATCTGAATTAGTATATTCTTTTTTAAAATGAATTTACAATTTGCATCACAAAGTAAATCAACATTTAGAGAACCATTAACAATAAATCCATGCTTCCTTTCCATTACACCATTTTTTTGAGGTGCATAATGTTAAATCCTGATAACTTGATCATATTAATGTTCTGATTCTTCAGATTAGACATATCTAAAATGCATGTAATTTCCTTTATATATGGCCTCATGATAAATACATCTCCTTAGAACAGATCGGCGATTTGCTAGGCATATTTATATGCCTTGTATTTGACTGTTGTAGTTAATTAATAATTAACTATTAGTTAATGGACAAGGGCACCGATTTGTAGAGGAATAGGTTGTTTCATGGAGGGCCGACCTAGAAGGGGTGTGTCTTATGAAAAGACAAGACCCTTGGTTAATATATAAGTAGGAGCAAGATTGTGGATAGAGGACACACAATACAATCTTAAGTCTGCTCTTCTAGCAATCTGCTCTTTGGCGATTTAGTGCAGAAATAAAATATAATTTCTAGAATTTATTGCAGACTTCCAGAACAATAACATTCAGCCCAGAATTGTAGTAGATCGATTTGTAGCAATGTATTAATACTCCATCAGTATTATATCTTCAGAATTTGCAGAAAACTTACACATAAGGAATGGACAGCTCATGTTTAGTACCAAATGATATTAATTAATCATTGAAAATATTATTGACATAAGCCTTAACATAATCAGTTTGAAGAATTATGAGTTTAAAACTAGATTGCCTTTCAATAGATATGAGAAAATTTCAAGAACTTGATTCTTACAACGAATAAAAGAGATCCAAGTTCATAAGAATCAACAAAAGTAAGCGCATACTAGATCCTTGGATGGATGTATTCTCCATGGGTTCCAAAAAGGTTACTATGAACAAGGTGCAACTGAAGTGCCCTCCATGGATAACCTTGTAGAAGGACTCCATACATATCTTGCCAAAACATGCATCTATGTGCATACGAATAGATGGTATGATACTAAATAAATTGATAGTATTTCATACTGATCATTGAAATCAATAATAATACTCATCAAGACAATATAGTGAGCTGACTCAATACTTGAACAAATTATAATTTAGCATCAACAATAATTTTATTTGCTTTGGATCAATAATATGGCACATCTCTTTTTGCTTCTTTAAATTGACATTATTTAAAAAGCTTGAACAATAGGTAGCTTGCTAAAAAAAACCTCCTTTTTAAAATGAGTTGGAATTGTTTTTTTTTGAGGAAAGAAAACCCCTTTGGTTAATAAATGAAAAATTTGATTCCTTTGATTAAATAAGTTGGAAATTTAAAAAAAAATAAATGCCACTTTGATAAAAAGACAAGAATCGTAATTTAAATTTGATTTTTTAATTTCATTAATTTAAAGGAACTTTTATTGAAAAAGCTTTATATTGTAAATCCTAACTAGCTTAGATACCTTATATACATCTATCTAAAAAATGCCGAGAGATTTCAGTCTCGAGGTGCCTATATTTAATTTTGTTGAGGATAAATAGGCGCCTTGAGATTGATATCTCTTGGTGTTTTTTAGATAGATGTATATAAGATATCTATGCTAGTAACATCTGCAACGTGACATACTGACATGTATAGTATTAATTTATCATATTTTTTAAATTTGAATTATGCTTTGTAAATCATGATGCCTGCCTTACTCTTTCAAATAGACAATAGGAATTCATAATGAATCATAAAAAGCTTGACAAATTTCATGAATTAGATATGATTTAACTGTTCGAATTATCATTCATAGCGGCATGACATTTCCACCTTGATTATAACGTGTCATAAAAATATCAAGTGCTTGTTTTGCTTAGCACCTAAAGTTCCATATGATATACTTGTCATCATATCATCAGGTATTAGTAAGTTGTAGTCGATTTGCATCTATCTGAGGTTGTAGTTAAGTTGTAGTCGATTTACAAGTTGTATGTTGGCAAAATTAGAGTTGAATTTGGAGATGCATCTTCGAATGGAATTTTAGAGTAATTCATTCTCTTTCATAGCGTTGATAAAATGTATTACTTTATTTGTGTATTCCTCTACTTGGTATTCTGCACTCCACGAAGCTTGTTTATCAATATCTCTTCTACCCAACATATCTATTTTTGTTACATCCATAATTTGTCCATGATGTAGACTTGATATGATCTCCCACTCTTTTTCAATTGTATTTTGATCATTTGGTAAATCATCATCATATTCAAAATCATTATGATTTTCAATTTTATTTGAAATACTTTTCCGTTCCAAATGCCATGGATTATAACTGAGAGACTCCCAATTTGATATAATTGTAGTATCATCTAGTCTATAATATTTCTTTGTATATCACAAAATGGCTTGTACAACAATAACTCTGACAAACAAAAATGAACCCATTGTTTTGAGATTTGTGTACGTAAGTTGGTAAATCTTGGAAACACTCTCACAATAGCTGTCATCGTCCTTGCTTCTCATCTATTATCTCTTTCTTGCTTGGAATTATAAGTCCAAGATGTATTTGTATCTATGAGTGTGACACTTTCCATTCCATATGGTCTATCTATATATCTTTGAATGAAATGTTTTAGGTGACCATCTTAATTTTCTTTATTTTTATCACTGGCTTGAACACCTCTATTGAAACATTTGCGCTTCATTTTCAAAATCTATCCTTTTGGCGAGGTATCCTACAAAATGCATAAATAATTCAAATTATGTAAACAATAACAATATAATTTGCTTGATATTAAAAATTCCTAGATTATATAAAAGCATTCATCTTGGTATTACTTCAATGTCAAATAAATTAATTTATTGTAATTTATTTACAATTATAAGATTGTAGGAGTTAAACCCACAACCTTTCATGTACAAATTGAACATGCTATAAGCCATTGCACTATATCCTTGCTTGAGTTATTAACCTATTTAATGTAAACAATCACAATATAACTTAAAAAGATTCCTAAATAATATTAGTTATTACTTATATGCTTTTAGTTATAATAAAGATACATAAATATATACCTTAATTATTCTTCAAATAATTATTATTTATTTGGTAAATTTTTATTTTACATTCTATAATTATAGATTAATTGATATTTTTAAATTTGAAAAAATAAGTAATCAACTATCAAAACTTTAATATTATTTTACGTAATAAAATATAATTTATTTGTTCTTGGTAATTTATTTGCATTTTCTCCTCGATAATTTAATTTGGCATTGCACTCCATAATTTATTCTATCCTCTTTGCACCTTTATTTTGCTCTCAAAAGTAATTTCAGTTGATATTTAAAAAATGGATAAACCATCAAAATTTAAATACTATTTTATGTAATAAATGTTAGAATAATATTTATATATAATTAATGTTCAATAATGTAATTAATTAGATTAGATATTGTCACTTAAGTTTAGTTAGAATGTTTCTATTTTTTTTCCTTCTAGTTAGTAATTTCTTAAAGAAACTTCATTATTTTAATTACTTATAAATGTTGCTCATTTGATCAATGATAATCATGCAATTACCTGACTCATTTTGTTTCATGGTATCAGAGTGGGCAAAGTTTTTGTAATTTCAAAAAAATTATTTCTAACGCAACAAGGGTTCTATTTGAATTTTTCCGAAGGGCCTGGGTTTTTTTTGTAAATCGTTTGTAGAATCAAGATAACCCGCATGCACTTGTGAAGGGTTTTTTAACTTGCGTTGTTTGCAACTCGTGTCCATTTTTTGGGATGTTTTTTAATGCCTATGACCTCATGTTTTTACATTTTTCAAAAACGCGACCTACACATCCGACACCTATGTTTCATATGCAATTTTTCTCGCGTATTTGGTGTTTTTTGGCAGATGTTTTTGCTTGGGGTTTCTACTCACATGACGCTTGCATTTTTGCTTTTTTTTGTCTCGTGATTTCTCCTGTGCATGGCTTGCGACGAGTTTTTTTGTCTTTGTTTTTGCACAACATGACCACATTTTTGCAAATACCCATGTTTAGACATTGTAGGCCTGGTATTTTTGCAGACACAATTTTGTCAAAATCGCTTGGATTTTTTGGGCTTTGTTTTTCAACAAATCAATTTCTAGTTTTCTAATTGGCTAGAGTTTCATTATTGCCAACAAATATTTCGTAGTTCTTTTGTTTGTTCTGGGTAGGACATGTTTTTTTCTCTTTTTGTTTGTGGCTAGGGTTTATATTCAACTCTCTGATCTTTTTGCAGGTAGCTAGGGTTTCTCTGCCTTGGGATTAGTGCTTCAATTATTTTCTATCTTGACACAGTGCTGCTGTCTTTAGTGCATTGGGATCAGTGCATTGAAACCCGCACCTCAGGTTCTATACATTTTTTGCTGACTTTTTTTTGGTGAGCAAAGTCCCTTGTTTTTCGTGCCTTGGGAAGCATGCAAAATGACATCATTAACAAATATCATGTTGGAAAACAGTCAAAAAATTAATGGGAAAAATTATTATACCTGGAAGCAGCGCATGTTGACTATCTTTGAGTATTGGTGTCTTGATGCATTTGTTCTGGGCACAAGTACATGTCCTACCACTATTGTAAAATATTAGGACAAATGAGATGAGTGCAACTGGGAAGCTATCATGCTTATTAAACTCTCAATCACTGACGATCAATTGCTGCAAGTGCCTTCAAGCAAGTCAGTTGCTGAGATTTGGAAGCATCTGAAGGATCTCCATGAGACGTTATTTAAGAGCCATGCGTCCTTTCTTTAGAACATGCTCTTTTCCATTATGACGGGCGAGAGGACATCTTTGCAGTATCATTTGACAAAGATGAAGGACATCTGTGATCAACTCGAGGCAACTGGAAGAAAAATGGAGGAAGAGGATATGGTGGTCATTACTCTGAAGAGTCTGTTGATGTATGTAGCATCGGTCAGATAAATAAAACTGATTATATAATTATTATGAGAATTGAATTATTATATATACGTATATATATTAATATATTTAATAATTGATATTATATATATATATATATATATATATATATATATATATATATATATATATATATATATATATATATATATATATATATATATATATATATATATATATATATATGAAAGTTAATCTTTTATTTATTCTTATAATGATTATATAGTTAAATTAATAAATTAGATTAATGAATAGACATGTCCCATGAAGGGACATGTCTCTTCTTGTCTTTACCATGTATATATACAAGAGATCGATGCATTTGGAAAGTACATACTTTACGGCAGTGCAATTACATTTGCAGCGATTTGAAAACTGCAAATGTGAGAAAGAAATGATATGAATGAAGAATATGGGATTGGACTATTGTATTTGAAAGTAGACAGAAGATTGAAATCCTCAATCGCCTAAAGGATATTGGCATAGCAGAAGACTACTGAGGAGTTTGAAATCGCATCACACTTTACGTTTCCGCTAAGGAAGGAGATTGAAGTTTAAGTTTGCAATGATGGTGGAATTGCAAATAATGCCGACTGATGCTCTTGGTAAGAAATTGAAACACAAGTTGCAGGTGTGGCGGAATTCTTCTGTAGATTATGATGCTTGTGCTCACCTTCGTGCTGGGCATGTTCTGCACCGTCATAAACTCTACTACCTTCATGAGGCCAACGCTGCCTTTCTCATTGTATATAGATCTTAGTTGATCGTAGTTCAACAGAATGATGAATATTGGTTTCTGGAGGTCACCAAATGAAATGGAAAGAACAACACAACATAAAATATTGAAATGATAATATCAAACAAGATAGAAGGAAACACAGCGTCCAGTATGGGGGTTTATTCAACATGCCACCATTACCTGGAATCGATCAACATACAAATTAGATAATAAGGGAATAGCAAGAAAAAGTATGGAGGAATATAGTTGGCGCTAATAATATTAGCGGATGCTGAAACTATTCCTGCAAATTGTTGTGGCCGCCACTCATCGCAAGTATTCTTTGGTTCTCACTCTATTCGAAGATGTCAGAGATACCACGGGGGTTTACAAAGCTATTTCCTGCGTGTGCTGATTGCATGAAGAGCCTCTGCGTGGAAATTCTTGGGACTTCCACTACTTCTACTTAACCGTGAATTACTCATTTTGGTGGATGCAGTTCAAGAGCAAGATAGAAGTGTTCCTTGTGTCCAAATATTGGTTCGTATTTGAAAGTATAATTGAAGTTGTAAACATTTGAATTAATACTGCTGTAACAGTCATCTTATTATATGCTGGTGTGAAGTCACAATTCAATTCGATACCTTTACATATTGGCCGGAGAAAGGGAACTACTGTTTAATGGCAAATAGCAAATATGAGTATGTTAAGTTATTTGAATTGAAGGATAACTTGCTGCCTCAGAGATGGATGGTGCTCAGAATAGATGGCTGCCACTTTCACAAGTATCGATTGAGATAGATGATAGTACATGAGGATGTTTATGACTACTACGCGATAATGAATGAATGTCATTGACTGACATCACTTTCTACAATGCAGATTCATAGACTGAAATGCATGATTGTTGAATGTTATTTGTTCCTATTTTATAAGATAAAACGAAAGGGGACATTAAAGTGGTATACTAAATCATGATACCGTCTTTTAAGTCACCGGGTCAATTTGACAGTCACCAAAGATTAGGATTCATATTGATCCATTGATCAAATAACAAATTAAGGATTGGTGTCGTCTCTGTCAGCGATGCATTGAGATAAAGAATTAATATCTGGGTTGCCAATAATATCGACAGGAGAAGTTAGATATTGTTGCCAAGAATACAAATGCGGAGATTAAAATTGAGAATTGAAAAAGGTGTGAGTGGAATAAAAGAGTATGCAAGTTATAGAAGATATATTCAGATCTACTATAGCATAGAAGAAACATAGATGATAGCTCATTTGTGAAAGTTTGCTTCTCTTGGTAAAGAGAGATGTTGAAGTAATAAGAAGATGAATGAGAAGTGTGTAAGTGCCTCAGTATAATATCTTATGCAGATTTGAGTAAAGGAGTCTAGCAGACTTGTAAGAAGGGTATTTGCAGAATTAAAGAATAAAAGTACATAAAGAAAGATTGCATTAAATTTGAGAGATATGATTTGTACATATAAATTGAGCAAAAATTGGGTCCACCAAAGTGGTTCCTTACGGACACAAATTGATGCAAAAGAGAATTAATTTTTGGATTGATTTTCTTTCTTCTTTTGAGGATGAGAGAAAACTTGTCTTAAACTATGAAGCTCACAAATTTTCAATTCTTCGTTTGAGTTGTCAACTTGTGATAATATTAGAGTAGCCATGGTGGACATTACTCTATAACTCAAATATCCAAGAAGACTCTCATTAGCCAAGAGAGAGTGTTGATTTTAGCGTCAGAGGACAAACCGAAGTTATCAAGAAGGATTCCTCCCTAGCTAAGAGGGAGTGTTGAATTTAGCTTTGGGAGGATCACAATAATAATTCAAGCTGGTGGAAGAAATTTGCCAGAGGTGCATTGAGGACAAATTTAGAAGCATACGAGATTGCATTCAAGAGAGAAAGAACTTAATGCCTGCAGTTATGGAACTGAGTTGAGAGTTGATATCAGATTCAGAGGGAGTCTGACAATCTATTATAGACAACCTTGGAAAAGGAGGTTAGGAGGTTCATGCACAATATTGAGCTTCAGAGGGAGCAACTAAAGGTTTTGCATTTGTGGACATCCGAGAATCTTGATTCAGAGGGAGCTAACCATGCCAAGATGGGTTCCTTAGTGATCAACAGCTAGAGGACTGCGATTCATAGGATGGAGTTTCAGCATCAGTGATCTATTATTGTTGTATCTTATAGAGATTCCTTATCACTATGTAAGAGACATAGTAGAAAGGAAAGTGATTCAGTTGGAATATATTAGTACAAGAGATCAAACTGCAGACATTCTTACCAAAGCACTTCCCAAGGTGAAAGTTGATCATGACAGATCCAAGAATATTGAAATTCCTTTACATTATGTAAGAGATATGGTAGATAGGAATACTGTCAAGTTAAGATACATTTGTATTGCAGATCAGACAGTAGATATTCTTACCAAACCTCTCTCTCGAGTGAGGTGACGATCTCTGTGATAATGAATAGACATTATATGAGATGAAGATCTCTGGGATAATGTTCTAAAACAGTAGGGAACTACTAGCGGATCTGGATGAATTAAAGATCATATTGTGATATAGACATTTCTGTGCCTATGAGTCACAATTTGGATAAAGGAAGAATTTAATCATTCTCCAGATTTTATCCTGTGTACTGGCAGATCTTAATTCAGGATCATATTGTGATATAGGCTCGTCAGTGCCTATGAGTCACAATTTGGATAAAGGAAGAATTTAATCATTCTTCGGATTTTATCCTGTGTATTGCTTCACATGTAATACTGTTATCACAAGTATTAGTGATAATTCATATTACAGGTTTAGTAATATGACAAAGTATCATGTGTACCATGATACTACATGCTTGGAAGAATTAGATAGATATAGAGTACAAATCTATGCTTAGTCATCGTAACGATGTTGCTAAATATGTTTCTCTCATTTATATTATCAAGTTAAGAGGGAGTGTTAAATCCTGATAACTTGATCATATTAATGTTCTGTTTTTTTTAGATTAGATAGATCTAAAATGCATGTAATTTCCTTTATATATGGCCTCATGATAAATACATCTCCCTAGAATAGATCAATGATTCGCTAGGCATATTTATATGCCTTGTATTTGACTATTGTAGTTAATTGATAATTAACTATTAGTTAATGGACAAGGGCGCCGATTTGTAGAGGAGTAGGTTGTTTCATGGAGGGCCGACCTAGAAGGGGTTGTGTCTTATGAAAAGACACGACCCTTGGTTAATATATAAGTAGGACATCCATCCTGTGTACATTTCTGAGAGGTGACGACTTCTTAGACAATGAACACTTGTTGATGTTACAAGGTGACGATCTTGTAATATTGATTCGTTATGGTAGACATTTTGATATGTCAGTGCACATACCATAATAGGGTTATATGTAAGGGGAATGCAATGTTCTCTAATTACTATATCCTTGTATCACGATCTAAGGTGATATGTAAAACTGGGTATCACGTGTTAGGTGATTCCTCATATCACATGTTTGGTGATATGTAAAACTGGGTATCACGTGTTAGGTGATTCCTCATATCACATGTTTGGTGATATGTAAAACTTGGTATCACGTGTCAGGTGATTCCTCATATCACATGTTAGGTGATATGTAAAACTGAGTATCACATATTAGGTGTTTCCTTATCTCACGAGTTATGTGATACTTATCATCATGTGTTATGTGATATTTGCCTTCACGAGATATGTGAGATTTCTTATCACTAGAAATGTGATATATGATTTTATCTTCCCTAGCTAAGAGGGAGTGTTGATGTATGTAGCATCGGTAAGATAAATAAAATTGATTATATAATTATTATGAGAATTGAATTATTATATATACATATATATATTAATATATTTTATAATTGATATATATATATATGAAAGTTAATCTTTTATTTATTCTTATAATGATTATATAGTTAAATTAATAAATTAGATTAATGAATAGACATGTCCCATGAAGGGACATGTCTCTTCTTGTCTTTACCATGTATATATACAAGAGATCGGTGCATTTGGAAAGTACATACTTTACGGCAATGCAATTACATTTGTAGCTATCTGAAAACTTAATAGAGTCTACCTAAGTCTTATGAGGACTTTGTCAAACACTCAACATTACCTCAACTAATGTTGATATGAAATTCTTTGAGGTTTTCACCAAACTTCTACAGTAGGATTGTTGGAAACAGCAGTTTGATAGTTGTGCCAGTTCATCCTCCACAGAGTAAGTGTTCTTTGCAACATCTTTTGCTAAGAACAAAGGGAAGGCTCAATCTTCTTAGCCGAGAGGCTTTGGTTCTTCTTAGGACAACAAGAAGAAAAAGAATGTTCAATGTAATTATTGCCATAAGTATGTTCACATGAAGGTCGACTCTCGACTTTGTTTGGCTTCTGAGCAAAAGAAGCAGGGAGGGTCTCAACCCAAAGTAAATGTTGCAGAGCACTCTGATCAGTTGGAATCTGCATTGTATGCTTTTATGGCCAAAAGGGCTGCAAATCCAGTGAAATCTTTTGCTTGGTATATAGATTTAGGGGCTTCTAGGCATTTTACTCATAGTTGGAATTGGCTCACAAAATTCAAACCATTCTCTGATTCAGTGATCTTTTGAGGAGAGCAGTATACTGTTACCAGTAAGGGCAATGTGCAGATTCACTCTGGAGGGAGAAGTTTAATGTTTCTCGATGTATACTAGTTCTAGGCATGGAACTTAATCTTCTCTCAGTCAACTAGATCATGAGGCATTCTCCTTAGTTGGATATTGTTCTCAGTTTACACATTTGCAACATTGTTGATAGGGAGACTCACACTACAATCGCTATGGGACTTGAGGATCATGGTGTTTATAGAATTGCCGATTTCGGTGATTCTCAAAAGCACGTCATTGCAGCCAGGAGTACTTCCATCAAAAAAACTTTGGCCTTTGCGTTATGGGCACTTGAATGTGCTCTATCTCTCTCAGTTATCTCGGGAGGGTTTTGTTGCTGGTCTACCTGAGATCCAAACTCAAAATCATGGAGTTTGTGGAGCCTTTCAAGATGGGAAGCAGCATCAGATACCATTCTCATATGGCTATTCTTGGCGAGCCTCCGAGGTACTTCAATTGGTTCACGCTGATGTATGTGGGCTGATGAACACCTCTATTACTGGGTCCAGGTACTTTTTATTATTTGTTGATGATTTCAGTAGAAAAATGTGTGTATTTTCTTAAGAATAAATTAGATGTGTTCAGTACATTTCAGCAATATAAGGCTTTAGTTGAGAAAGAGTGAGGTTCTCAGATTATTACTCTAAGGTTAGATAATGGGGGGGAGTTTTGTTTATTTGACTTATCTACTTTTTGTGCTACACATAGCATTAAGCACTAACCCACCACACCATACACGCCTCAATAGAATGGTGTTGTTGAACGTAGAAATCACACCATTACCGAAATAACTTGTTCTATTATGGAACATAGAAATGTTCCTAAGAAATACTAGGCTAAAGTAGTTTATACTCCAGTCTACCTTCTGAATTGGTCACCTACATAAGCCGTTAAGAAGATGATTCCTAAAGAAGCCTAGTCAAGACGCAAGCCTACAGTGGGCCATCTGAAAGTCTTTGATTCTACAACTCATGTATGGATTCAAAAAGCCAAGTGTGCCAAGCCAAATTCCAAGAGCCAAAAACTTTTTTTATGGTTACAACAATCACAAGGCATACATGCTGATTGATATGGAGACAGATTGTCTCATATTCAATTGTTATGTTGTGGTTGATGAGACTATTGGTCCATTTCTGTCCACTACCAACCCTGAGGATCAGCTTGTGATGGATTCTAATGTAGGTGTTCGTCTTCCTCTTAGTTCCCTTGATGGGAGGGCTTCTGATCATTCTGATTCTGAAGATGAGGAGTCTATTAGTCATGATATATCACCACTTGATTTTCCTTAGGATCTACATGTAGATGATTTTGTTCCAGCCTACCTAGGAGATGTTGTTTCTCCTATGCTAGATATTGGTACTTCTACCCTCTGGCCTAAATGGTGGGCCAAAACTATAGGGGATCTTCATGATGAGGTACTAATTGAGGGGAGAATAGCTCACAGAAAGAGCAAGCAACAAAACACAATCAACTTTGCTCTTATGGCCAACAGCTATAGCATCTATGAGCCTTAGACATATTTAGAGGCTAAAGGCATTCCAGAGTGGGAAAGGGTTATGGAAGCGTAATACTATAGTCTTTTGAAGAATCACACTTTGGTCCTTTTTGATCTTCCTCATGGGAAGAAACCTATCAGCTGTAAATGGGTTTATAAGGTCAAGTATCATGTAGATGGTACTTTGGATAAATACAAGGCAAGGTTAGTATCTTGAAGATTGACACAGTGGGAGGACATTGATTATGAGGAGACCTTTGCTCCTACTACCAAGATGAGCACAATTCGTCTTCTTCTCACCATTGCTGCTTAATTTGGATGGAAAGTCCATTAGATGGATGTCATGAGTACCTTCTTCAATGGTGAGTTGTAGGAAGAAGTTTATATGATGCAACCTCCTGGGTTCAAGGTTGCCGGTAAAAACATCAGGTTTGTAGACTGGTCAAAGCACTCTATTGACTGAAACAAGCTCCTCAAGCATGATATATCAAGATTGATTAGTATTTGGTTGATCATGGTTTTCTGCGTATCCCTTCCAACACTAATCTATATGTCAAACACTTTGGTGATGATATTCTTTTTCTTGTTGTCTATATTGATGACTTGATCATCACTGGCAGTTCAACACATTTGATTGCAACTATCAAACAAGATTTGTGCCAGGCTTTTGACGTGACAGATTTGAGGCCTCTCCATTATTGCTTAGGTATTAAGGTTTGGTGGACAGTTGGTAGTATTTTTATCTCTCAGTCTAAGTATGCTCGAAGTTTGCTTGATAGGTTTCGAATCTAGGATTGCAAACTTGCTTCCACACCTATGGAGAAGGGGATGAAGTTATCAGCCAAATTTTGATTTGCCTGCTGTAAATGAAACAACATTCAGGCAACTAGTGCCAACCTCACGTATCTCATTGCCACTATACCTAATCTTAGTTTTGCTGTGATGTACATTTCTTGCTTCATGACAACCCCAAAAGTTGATCATTGGGTTGCAGCAAAGCGAGTGCTAAAATTTGTGAAAGGAACTTCAGATTATGGCATTCTATATAGCAGGTGCAAGGAACCAAAGCTGACTGGATATATAGACTCAGATTGGGCAGGTTCAATGGATGACAAAAAATCTACTTCTGGGTATGAACTTAGTTTGGGTATGGGTCTAGTCACATGTACCAGCAAGAAGCAGAAGGCAGTGGCTCTTTCCTCGATTGAAGTAGAATATTGAGGAACAATTAAGGCAGCATGTGAGGCAATTTGGCTTCGAAAGATTCTTTTTGACATGCAAATGTCACAAGTAGGACCTTCTCCCTTCTACACTAACAATCAAGGGGTGCTCAAATTGGAACATCTAGTCTTCCATGAACAAATCAAGTACGTTGAGCTTTATTGTCATTACATCTGCAAGCTAGTAGAAGACAGATCAGTTCAGCTGCAGTATGTTCCAATAGAGGATTAGACTAGAGATATTCTCACCAAGTCTCTGAGCTCGGATAAGTTTGTCAAATTCAGGGGGCAACTTGGTGTAGTTGATAGATTGACCATTAAGGGAGGGTTTAGAATAATATTTATATATAATTAATGGTCAATAATGTAATTAATTGGATTAGATTCTGTCAATTCAGTTTAGTTCGAATGTTTCTATTTTTTGCTTCCAGTTAGTCAATAGTTTCTTTTGGAAACTTCATCATTGTAATTGCTTATGAATGTTGCTCATTTGATCAATGATAATCATGCAATTACCTGGCTCATTTTGTTTCAATAAAAAATAACTTGTGCTCGGTAATTTATTTGTATTTTGTCCTTTATGATTTAATTTGCACTGCACTTGGTTCACCTTTATTCTACACTTGAAAATAATTATTTTGAAAGTGAAGCATTTACCGTGTTAGCTCTTTATATAATTGTTTTGAATCAAGTGTGACGCTTCAAAAAGTTGTTGACTTTTTATTTGTTTGATTTAATATTTTTTTAACACCTCACGCCATTTCACTCCACCCCATGTTGCTGGTTAATTTGAAAAGTTAGCTTTAAAGAATAAACTTACAAATTAAAATTATAAAAACTTTGAAGAAGTTTTAATATAAGTAGAAAAACTCTCATATAAACTTTTTTGTTTATTTTAAAAAAGAACTTTGAAGACAAGTCTAATTTTTTAAAATTAAATAACTAGATAAAGCAAAATTACCAAAGAATCTTTATACCAAACTGAAATTGAAGTGCTTGAAACTTCAATAGTAAAAGAACATTAAATAAGACAAGTAATACTTATAGAAAACAGCACAGTGATGGAGGTTCCTGCACACATAAGAGGAGCTAGGCAATGAAAGGAGAGATGGAAAGGAGTATATTGCGCAGGTTTTTGAGGTGTTATAAGGAGAATAGTGTTATAGACACCCCCGGATATGGTTTTTGGAAATTGTGATTATGTGTGCTGATTTTGATTTTTTTTTTTCTGAGTTTTTGGATTTTGTGTTGTTTTTTTAATTTTTTTTTGTGTTTTTGAAATGTTATGTCCAATGCAAAGTACCAATGCTGAGAATATCTGGTAACCAAGACTAAACGCCAAGGAATAGAAGATTCAAGTTTATTTGATTGGAAATTAAGCTAATGTAAAATCGTACCAAACTGATGCAATTCTGGAATTGTTAACAGAGAACTAAGATGAAAGATAACTTCAGAAATTTCTTATCTCTATGCCTTCTTGCTGCCTCCAAAGCTACCGTCCAAGTCTGGGTGAAATCTGGAACAGATATGAGGTGGTACGGCTGTGGGTAGCTAGATCTCCTTCCTGGTAATTTACTTTCTAATCTCTGCAGTCTGTAACCACTGATTCCTGCCCCAAACGTCCCAGTATGGTGGTCTGATCTCATTTTTCTTCCACACATTTAAGCTGGGAGTCATGAAAGCCCCAGGCTGTACGACTGCTGCTAGGAATCAAGGAAATTAATAAATTCACCCTCCAATGCACCGATCTGTGTTTTATGTGAAAATCTCTGCCTTCTACAATCAGATCTGTGTGATTGCATTCAAATACTGATCCCAATATAGAAAAACCATTGAGTAAATAACACATTCGTGTCGCCAAGAGCTGGGGCTATGTCCATCTCCAATTTCCTCTAGGAGATTTCATTCCTGAAAGACGAATTCTGACTCAAACCCTCATTAAGGCTCAAATTCCAATGCTGCTGTAAACATAATAAAACTGGATGATTTCCAAAATGCCTCCAAAACCCTCTTTTATTTCAATTTCTTTTCCCTCCCAAAATGGTTCGAACCATTAGTGTTCCATCATTATGTTATTTTATAAACTTTACTAAGGTTTATTTTAATTATTTCCCACCTAGGAATTCGATCCACAAGGAGGGTTAATTATTCATTAAAAGGTGGCCATTTTAAAGTTATAACTTACAAATTCCTCCTTCTAGGGACTTGTGCCATGACCCCGTTAATTAACTTTATTATTATTTTATTATAATCTAAGGAAATAATTTAATTATTTCCAAATTATTCATAACTCGCTCATTTGGACCCCAATTTGAATTTTGTTTGATGACACCTATCCTCTGATGCTGTTTGATAACTGTGAGCTAACTGACACTCCCCTAAAATTTAGGAACCCCTCCTAAAAAACGGGAATTGTGCCAAAAGTCTCTAGGTTGATCTCGGAAGTTTTGTTGATGTGCCCTGATCAACTCCTAGTCAATCCCTAAAAAATAGAGATTCCTCCTAAAATCTAGGAGACTGTCCTTAACTAGCAAAACTAACTCACAAAGCCCTTGCGTGACTCAATGGGCCCCTGTATGGGTCCCCTATGCAATGAGTTGGCCTATGGGAAGCACATAATAGGCCAACCCTACAAGAGACACTAGCTCCAAGGAAAGAGCCAAAAATGCGAACATTACAATTCACCCTCTCAAAAGATTGTTTGTCCTCGAGTAATGCCGATAAAATCTCCAATCAACAAATTGATCCAAACTGAATTCAAGAATGATCCCAGGGTCCCACAATAATCTCGGAAGGAATCCACAATGCTGATGCTGCGCCATCCTGATCATAACTGAAAAACCATTGTGCCGAAACTGCACTCTTCCCTCCTGAGATTTCCCAAAGTAATCATCATCAAAACCCAGATTGAGATACTTGAGAGGACTGAAATCAATGTCAAGGAATTTCTCCTGCCAAAGCATCCCAAAAGAGATTACACCAACAACCTCATTTCTTATCACGATCCTGGGCACCCAAAAAGATACTTTGCCTAGCCATATGGCACAATCCCAAGCATCACCCAACACAACATCCTCAAAGTGAAGATCAATCACTAGCACGACTCTGTAATCAACCAACCAAGGAATGTCTCTACTGTCGCTGGCTGGAATGATGATACCTATACGTAATTTCCAAGTGTCAAAGGCAATACCTCGAGAACAATGATCAACCCTACTCATTGTGCTCAACCAAACATCCTCCAGGAGTGTGTCAACACCAGATGTCCACCCAAATGGGAATAATTTCTCACGGATGCAAAGAAGGATCATCATGAGTACATAATCAATCATATCTATCCTCCACATATTGCTGTTACAAATTAGAGCAACATTCGTCCAACTAAAACTCTCACTCCAAAGAATGCAACTAGTGTCCGCAATGTCAAAAGATGGAATCTCATCGCTGGACCAACCTCCAACAAAAAATGAATGATTCCAAATTTCCCAAATCCTCCAAACAGCTGTTGTCTTAAAATAACAAATTGGAATCTCTGTAATCAGAAGTATAAAATAGCCATCGATCACCGATGTGAGAGCTCCAACCCAATGGCACAAACATGAGATACTGCTGCCTTCAACATGCTCCATGATGTTTCCTCCATATATTACATATCCTCTCCAAATGCGATGAAGAAATTCTGTTGTCATAAAACCAAGAGATGGTGACAAACATTGTAGACTATATGGTACTTTACTCATCATATATCTTTGTATTACAACTTAGTATGTGAAACCATGTGTAAATAGATGCTACCCAAGATTGCCTTCAGAGGTATAACTATACGCTGCTGTCCCACTGAATGAAACATATTGAGAACTCCCCCCATGAGTGTAATATCCCACCCCTGATAGGATATTTACTCTTCTAATTTTTGCTCGTCTTTGATTTGGGTTTTATGTTTTTTTGATACATTTGCAAGATAACGAAATCTGATATCAGGAAGATATATACCCAAGCACTTAACAATTTGAATCAGACTTCCCTCTCAAATGTCATGAACTCATACATAACACATTTTAGCGAACACTTGTAAGCTCAAATCATTCTGAAATATTCATTTATTACTCAGTGGCATTTCATCGAACGCTTTGCAGACAACCTTAGCTTGGAAATATATCTTTGTCTTAAACTAGAAAATGAACAGCTTGCTGCTGCAGATCAGTAATAGAACTGTACCAAGCCAAATCTTGCTTATATCTCATTGCAGATACAAAAAATAGGCACTAAACATATATATTGTTGATCATAACTTTTGAAGTCCTCATTGATTCATCATTAGCATTTCAACAAACACTTTGCATACAAAGATAAGTTCAGAACTGTAATCGAATTAGATCACTTACTGATTACAATCTAAGGTTTCAGTAGCCTTCATAACAGACATAGCAATCAGAACATTGTTTTTGTAAGATCACACTACCATAATATTGCACAGAACTAATGGTCATGCTGCAACAAAAGATTTGACTGATGTAAACACTTGTAAGTTTGATAACTACTGCACATTGCAATCCCACGTCTTATAGACTACACGTGGTCCCTTTCTTCCAAATGTTGAGCCTCTAACAACACCACAAAATAAACCACGATACACTCGTTGCTTGCCATCCAAGCACACTCAGATTTGTTTGATGATCTGGAAACTCCTCAACGCTTCCCTAAGTAATTTCTGGAAACTCCTCAACGTTTCAGCTGGCTCTTAATCTGGATTTCCACTTTGGCTCTAAGTCTTTGATTATTTTGTGCAACTTTTACATTGAAGTTCAAAGGTGAACTCTGAAATGAGTTCACTCTTAATGAAGGAATGGGTTTGTGTCCAACCTTCAGCTTCCTAAGGTTTTTGTCCTTCGAAATCAGTCACCGATTTCCAGCAACAAGAGAAAATGACTTCATAAAATATTCTCATAACATAAATCAAATGAAAGGATGGCCTTGCTTATATAGCTTTTTAGTGGGTGAATGCTTGTACTTTTAGCAATGTGGGATAAGACATCCTTTACTTTAATTCCTCGTTATGAAGTAGCTTCTCGAACAAGCTGGAATAACTAAAATTACTTCATATTATAATTTTATTATAGTCACTTCACAATTCAATTAATTATATGCACTTAATAATTAATTATTATTAAAGTATAACTTGAATAATTATAAATTATAACTCCATCTTTAATCATCGCAAACAATTCTGACTTCACTACGAGGTGCCACTGCATTCATTGCTAACCGGGGTCTCTTACTAATAATAGTAAGGGTCCATCTCTATCACCCACTAACTAACTATAAATAGTCAATTCCTCAAAACGGAACCAGAAACCAATGAATATCAATGCCTCATAACAGATGAATGATCTGGTGAGGTAAACACTTATAATGGCCGCTTGAAGAGCTCCAAAGCTCCTAAACTGGACCTTCTAATCCACCATACTAGCCTACGAGGGTCACAATAATAGGCTAATCCCTCGAACTCTGATGCTCACTAAAATGGGGACATTTCAATGAGCTGTCACACTCCCCTTCTTAGGGTTGCCAACTGTACTAATTAGAGAGTTACTGTCCATCATAATTAAATCAGTCCTTTTCTTGAAGAGCTTAGGTCTGGAACTAAGACAGCTTGGTATGTATCCAAGGAGACCAAAGTACAGAGGTATTTCTTCCAATCCGAGTTCAGATCACTGTGGCCCACATCATCCTTTGCTGCCCTAGGGGATGTATATGCCATTCCTTCTCTCATACATCTAAATTGAGCCTTCAAGTGGCTGACCAACTGAGGTGTCTCATCAACCCCTTGGCCCAACTCATGACCATGATATGGAATGGCAACATTGTTATCAGTAACAAACGTCACATCACTCAAAACTTGTTTTCCTTTCACATTTTCCAAGGTCTGATATACAATTTCAGAATGTTTGCGGTATGAATCCACAACACCAAAATCATCTTTAACACCCAAACCTTGAATGCCAATATTAGAACTCTGTAATACCATCATCTACACGTGAAATGACTGGTATTTTATAATGTCCCTTCTTATTCTCCTTTTATAATTTCTTGCAAAACTGACGTTAGTACAAAATATTACCCAATATTTACAAGACTCATACTCTAGTCTAAGTTAGTAAGGGGGGGATTTGATTTTTAAGGCTGCCTCTTGGTCGGGCTTCACAGAATTCCCGATTCTCAGCTTGAGGGATATAAGATCCACTCTAAGCAATCGGGCTATCGACACATCATCCCATAAGAATCTCTTGGAAGCAATAAATGCTATCCAAGCCTATGCATATGCATATGATTGACATCAATATATATACTGCCTATGTGAGATTATTAACAATCTTGAGACTAGGAAAACTATAACAATTTCCTCTAGCCCCCTCCAGATATAGGAATCCATCTCTAATGAATATAAGATTCATTCTATATGATATCCATATTATCATCTTTAGTGAACATATAAATGTATAAACATTAAATGTTGATTATAAAATCATATTTTTAAATTTATCTATAAAAGAGATTCTGAATTGCCCAAGAATAAATTAAATAAAAATTCACATAATATATATATATATATATATATATATATATATATATATATATATATATATATATCTCTTAATTCTACATATATATAAATTAGTATCGATATAAATGAAAATGGAAATGTTAATATATATATATATATATATATAATTTTATTCTTATTAAACGACACACTGAAATAATAAATTTCTTGTTGAAAGTTTTTTTACTCTTTATTAACTGTGATCGCCGTTCTGTTTTTGTTTCCTCTTCTTTTATTTCTATCCAATAAAATGCCTCCCTTGAATGATCATATAAATATATAATATTTTTTCCTTCATTATAAATGGCTGGTTTATAAAATGTTTTTCCCTGTAACTTTCCCTTATCCTCCTTTTAAAAAAAAGAAAAATATATAATTTCTTATCTTTAAGTTGCTAATGATTCCACTTTATTCCCTTGTGAATATATTGATGTCTTTACTCCTTTTTTACTGTGTACCAAGCTATATGTCTCCGGAATTAGTTTATTTTTCCTTTTCTTGGTTAAAAGGACTATTTATATATTTTTTTCCGGATGCAGCTTTTCATTTTTAATAATAACATTATTAATAACATAGTTAATTTTATAAGATTAAATTAATAATATAATCTATATTATTATTAAAAATAATATAGATTATCATTAATATAATTTCTTATCTTTAAGTGGCTAATGATTCCACTTTATTCCCTTGTGAATATATTGATGTCTTTACTCCTTTTTTACTGTGTACCAAGCTATATGTCTCCGGAATTATTTATTTTTCCTTTTCTTGGTTAAAAGGACTATTTATATATTTTTTTCCGGATGCAGCTTTTCATTTTTAATAATAACATTATTAATAACATAGTTAATTTTATAAGATTAAATTAATAATATTCTTAATTATGTAAGGATAAATATTAATAATTATAAATTGTATTCAATACAATCATTATAATGATTAGCAATGTTAGAAATTGTATATATTTTATATCAATTATGGGTTCATGACAAATATACATATTATTGAAGGTTTGTTATTAGTATCTATATTATTAATATTAAGAATTTATATTATATTATTAATATTAAAAATTTATATTATATTATTAATATTTGAGAATTGCTCAATATTAATAATTGATCATGGTATATTATATATTATTTTTAATAACAAATTATAATTATAATATTATTATATTTATTTAATATATAATATTATTTATTTATTAATAATAAGTTTTAATTAGTACATTCATTTACAACATTATAATTATAATATTATTATTCATTTAATATATAATATTATTTATTTATTAATAATAAGTTTTAATTATTATATTCATTTACAACATTATATTATATATATTAATAATATAATTAATTTTAATGATAATTATATTTATTATTTTTGTTTGCCTATTAACTTATTATAATTTATTATTAATTTCTGGTCAAGGGGACATTACATATTTCATGGTGATGCAAGAAAATATGATTGTTGTTGTAACTCAGAAAATGAGAATTTGTTTGATTCCTTAGAGCAAAGCCATCAACACCCTCAAGTACCTCTCCTTCCATGTGAGGTTGCCTATCAACTAGTACTGTTTTATGAGATATTTCCAACTATAGGTCGAGCGTGTCACCCTTCATTAATGTTGACACATGGCTGCAAATTGGGTGTTCATGTGAACTGCTATCCTTTAGTGCCAAGACCTCACTCCCTTGATTTGCCATACATCCCCGTTTAAGACCCTGAATTGAGATGGCGTGATGAGTACTCACAACCCTATGCAATGCCTCATTCCCATGTAGTACATCCAACTTTTCTTGTGGAATGAATGTTACCATATGATGGAGTAAGTAAACATGACTGTTGCTGCTAAAATCAGGAAAGTCATCATACCCTTGTATCATGTTGTCATTCTTATAAAGTTTACCCATGTCATCACCATTGAAGATTCCATGCCCAACGCTTGCACTTTGGGTGCTTACACTTGTATACTCTTCTCCATTCGTGTAAGCAACGGTTGCTCTGTGTGAAGGAATAGGACTGCTGTTGTAAATCAGTTTAACAGACCTGCCGTTGTGTCTCATCTTGCTATCCTCCAACACACCTTCCTCCATAATGTTATGTGCCCTTGCAAGTGTAGCTCCAAAGGGTAGCATAGGTGCTGTGTTTTCATGTAAATGGAAAGCTATGACACTATTGTACTTAACCAAAAATTCGGAACTGATTGTACCCTTATTTTTCCTTGGGAATCCTCAATAGTTGATGTGCTTTCCACTCCTATCCAACTACAAGGTGTAACACTGTCAAGTCTTACAAGATATTCCCCAATAAAATGGATTCCTGGTGTGTGGTAGGTCTGAAGCAACTCAGGACTATTGCTGCCCATAACTGAGATCTGTGAAATACAGTCTGATATCACTAAGTTCAACACTCTACTCTAAGCAAAAGAGTGGCCCACAGTCTTAGCATGAATGCTGAGCAAAGCTATGCTCAAGATTGCCCCAAAAGTGACTAGAAAAAACCTTCACAAAGTCTAAAACTGTGAACTCTTATTGCCTTGACCACGAAGAACTTGCCAACTCTCCGGTATAGGGGCAGACCATGGAATGATGACTGATCCGCAACCAATTAGTGAGCTCAAAATTAAACTTATGGGCCTTCCCTTGCCACGAAACACTCTCAAATGTACCAATCTGATCAATGCTTCAATCCTTATTGAGAAACCCACCCAAATCCACCTGTAGATGAAACCAATGGAACACATAGTGACTGGTAAGAAGGTGAGCAGCACTTGCAAGTCTGAAAATTTCATCCTTATATCTCCAAGGGTCACCCCTATGAATCCCAACCACATCCATTACTTCTTGTAGTGAATCCCCAACATGGACACCAAACCAAGATTGATTCCCAAAGAAGAAACCACATTCCCAAGTGCCATAGCATGCCCTATGCACTCTGGGTCTACCTCTTCATCTACATATATCACATCTGGTGGTCTCTCTGGAGAGTAACCAATCATCCCATGAGGTGAAATAGGATCACCTTCAAGTTGGAAATCATGTTCCAACCCATGGCCTGAGTCATCTCTCAGAACCAAACCCATATTATCCTTTCCATGTGTGATGCTAACTAAGTGATATTCCACCTCCTATCTCATACAGTGGGTTATCATATAGCTCCTCAACTTCCATCTCAAACGATGGGTTATTGAAGGATTCCCAGCTTTGATTTTGTAAAGAAGGTGGACTGCTCCTTTGGTAAAGGTATAAATTAGAACTATCATCCTTGTCATAAGTGACTTCATTGCTGTACAAACTATCTTGTGTGCCCTCACCATTGCTTCCAATGGTGTACTGTGGATCCAAGTTATCAAAGTCACCATCCTTGTGCTCGAGGTCAGCAGCAACTAAAGATATATGAAGTTCCCTCTCAGGGATAGAAAAAACTCTGTCAGAGCTAACCCATGTCCCTATGACATGCTCTTCTTGAATAATTATCTCTTTATTTTCTGGCTCTTCCTTATGTCTAGATCTGGCGACAATCTTTAGAAACCCCCTTTTTATATCTAGATCCTTCATCAAATTAATCAATCCTTCCATTAACTCACATATAGACTTATCTATTATAGACATTCTTCCACTATCCAACAGGATGGCACGGTGAACTTGTGCTTTGATACCATTGTGATATACACCCCTGGTCCCTGGATATGGTTTTTGGAAATTCTGATTGTGTGCTAATTCTGATTTTTTTCTCTGTTTTTTATTTTTTTTCTGATTTTTCTGATTTTGTGTTGTTTTTTTGATTTTTTGAAATGTTAAGATGCAATGCAAAGTACCATTGCTAAGAATAACTAGTAACCAAGACTAAATGCCGAGGAATAGAATATTCAAGTTTATTTGATTGGAAATTAAACTAATGTAAAATCGTACCAAATTGATTCAATTCTAGAATTGTTAACAGCAAACTAGGATAAAGGACAATTTCAACAACTTCTTATCTCTGCATTTTTGCTGTCTCCAAAGCTCCCGTCCAAGTCTGGGTGAAATCTGGAATCAATATGAGGTGGTACAGCTGTGGGTAGCTAGATCTCCTTCCTGGTAAATTACTTTCTAATCTCTGCAGTTTTTAACCACTGATTCCTGCCCCAAACATCCCAGTATGGTGGTCTGAGCTGATTTTTCTTCCACGTGTCTAAGCTGGGAGTGAATCTTGAAAGCCCTAGGCTGTACGGCTGCTGCTACGAATCAAGGAAATTAATTAATTCACCCTCCAATGCACCAATCTGTGTTTTATGTGAAAATCTCTGCCTTATACAAATAACTGTCATGAACGGTAATTGATAGTGTGATTGCATTTAAATACTGATTTCAATATAGAAAAACCACTGATTAAATAGAAAATTCCTGTCACCAAGAGCTGGGGCTATGTCCATCTCCAATTTCCTCCAGGAGATTTCGTTTTTGAAAGATGAATTTTGACTCAAACCCTCATGAAGGCTCAAATCCAATGCTGCTGTAAAAATAATAAACCTGGATGATTTCCAAAATGCCTCCAAAATTCTCTTTTATTTCAATTTCTTTTCCCTCCCAAAATGGTTTGAACCATTTAGGGTTTCACCATTATTTTATTTTATAAACTTTGCTAAGTTTTATTTTAATTATTTCCCACCTAGGAATTTTATCCACAAGGAGGGTTAATTATTCATTAAAAAGTGGTCATTTTAAAATTATAACTTACAAATTCCAACTCCTAGGGACTTGTGCCATGACCCCCTTAATTATAATTTATTATTATGTTATAAGTGACTAAAATAGCTCACTTTATTATTATTTTATTATAATCTTAAGAAATAATTTAATTATTTCCAAATTATTCCTAACTCACTCATCTGGACCCCAATCTGAATTTTGTCTGATGACACCTATAATACTATCTGACCACTGCAAGCTAATTGACAGTCTCCCCTAAAATTTAGGAACCCCTCCTAAAAAATAGTAACTGTGCCAAAAGTCTCCAAGCTAATCCCAGAGATATCCTAATGCATCCCAATCAACTCCCAATCAATCCCTAAAAGATAGGGATTCCTTCTAAAATCTAGGAGACTGTCCTAAATTGGCCAAACTGACTCTCAAAGCCTTTGTGCGACTCCATGAGCTCCTGTATGGGTCCCCTATGCAATCTGCTGGCCTACGGGAACCGCATAATAGGCCAACCCTGCTAGAAACACTGGCACTAAGGAAAGAGCAAAAAATGGGGACATTCCAAATAACAGATTGAGAAGGCGGCAACGGGGGCAAACATTACAAATGGAGAGAAGTTTCGACATGATAGCAATACATTTACAAATGGATGCTAAAAGATAGATGCAGACAAAGAACCACAAGATAATGTGCTAAGAATAGCACATGAAGTGGTAGCTCAGAGATTGGAAAATCAAAGACATGTGATTGCAAAGAAGATTGTAGACGACTTAGAGATATGAAAGCGTGGTCAAACAAAAGCAAGAAATGAGAATGTGGAGCAATGAGCATTACAAGCCTTCTAATCAGCCACCAAACAAATTGGAATAAAGCTACCAGGAAAGAAAAGCCACAATGAAAGATTAAAGCCGTTGGACAGTGCTAGAGAATGGTGGACAAGTTATAAAAAGAGTAGGGAATAACAAAAAGGAAACTCCATTATTAATAGAGGCGATTTGAATGAATTTGATAAAGTTTGAATAAGCTTAGCACTGGAATGAAAGTGCGGGTGGATGGTGTGGGTTTAGAGAAAGTCTGCCAATGCTGGTTTGAAAAGGTAAAAGATTAAGTTGAGCACAAAAAAAAAGAAGAAAACTGCAAAGAAATATAGCTAAAGATGAATTAATGATAACACGGTTGTTGGAATAGTTGCAGGTTATGAAAAGAAAAATAGGCACAAGGATGAGAATCTGGACTTCCTGGGAAAACTCTTGATTATTGCGCAGGTTTCAAAACCAAATGAATGATTTTAGTGCTAAAATTAGGAAAGTGGCGTGCAGGAGAAAGAGTTTAGGTTGGGATTAGAAGTAAGGAAGCATGAAGCAAAGACACAAATGTATTAATGGAGTGCAAGGTAATAAGCAAAGTAGCGAAGCAAATAGTATTGATTAAGATTAAATAATAGAATGAAATGATAAGCAAAGGAGAGTGAGGGTAAGAACAAACAACCACAAAAGAATAGAGATTAGAATAAGAATAAACCATAGAGTAGAATTTAAACCTGCAAGCAAAATTATTAGCTTGAATTTTGTTTTTGAAATTTAAATGAATAGAAATTAATAAGTGAAGTTATAACCCTGCACAAGGAGGTTACAATGCTGCAATAAAAATGCAGATAAAAGAGCTATAACCTTGCATAAAAGAATGACAAAGGTTAAGCCAAAGAGTATAAACTTAAATTAAGTTATTGAGAGTTAATAAAACCTGCTAAAAAACAAGATTGATGAAAGCATATTTAAGCTAAAAATTTTCTCTTCTTTCCTCAAAGAATTGACAAGGAATATATCTTCAAAGGGAGTGTTCCAATAGATAATTGGTAATCCTTAATAATACAAGCTCAAGAATTGATTAGTAGAAACCTGCTCTGATACCATGAAAGGAAAATAATATAAAGTATCAAAAAATAACTAATCAACGAGCAATTGTTTGAAGGTAGATATTACCGTAAAGTTGAGAAGCCAAAACCAAGAGCAAGCACACCAAGATCCAAGAAGGAGACACAAGATTTGTAAGGGGGAAAAACAAAGAAAAAACCCCATGATTATGTGGATGGCATAAAGCCTAATGAAAATACAATGAGAGAAAGAGAGAGTGAGCTTAGCAGAGAAAATGCTTCTATAGAAGAAATGAGAGAGGCACGCCAAATATATAGAGATGAGAGAGGAGTTATAATGTAACTCCCAAGTCTTACAATGCCATCTAACATTCTATGTGAGTGCAATGTGTCACAATCCTCATAGGGAGGAAAGCTAATATTCCAAATATATGGAATAAAGAAAATGAATTGTGAGGACTCAAAAGAGGACAATGAACTTGTAGGGATTTCTTACGAATATTCCTACTAGAGACAAAAGCAGGAAATTGACTTTACCAAGTAAAGATTAATTTTTGATAGAGACATCCTAATCTAAAAAGGATGATGTGCCAAGATTAAGATGCTCTCTATCTTGCACTAGAAAATAACATAATCATTGTAATGTCCCTTTTTGGTGCTTAGACAATTTGTGCACATTTAGCTAGTTAGTTAGGGAGAACTCCAACATTCTTGGAGAAGCATTTGATCAGTCTTGTAGAGAAATTGTTCTTGGTTTTGAGTTCAATTGGTAAAGTGGAGCCCTTTGATGCTTTCAAAATCAATTCCCGACTGGTTAGGTGCTTTCCAAACTTCCTTGGAAGAATTGGCTATGTTTAGAAAGTCATATGATTACCTCCAATCATTGCCTTTGTCTTCGATATCACTTTGGTACAATCAAAATTTTAAAATCATATCAGTTGGGTGCTTTCCACACTTGGATATATTATTTAGTTGTTCAATTAATATTTCACTTAAGTATAAGAGCTCATTTTAAAGGTTTTGAAACGTTATTTCTAATGGATGCCTTGGAAACATGATTTTATTATTGAGAAAACATTATTATCCCTCAAAAAGGTGAAAAGTGCTCCATAAAGTTAATTATTTTATTTATTAAAGGACTTTAGGAACAAGTAAGAAAAAGCAACCAACATTTTTTCAAAAAAATAGCCAAAAAGCAAAAACCACTTTTTTTGTAAAGCAGCAAAAACGTAAAAATTGTTTTTTCAAAAAAGTAGTGAATAAACAAAAAGGAACTTTTCAAAATAGTAGCAAAAAAGCAAAAATGCTTATTCCTAAAATAAATTTCAAAATATTATAAAAGGAGGTTGAGAGCTCATTTGAGTGATATGTTGAAGGTTTCTTATGTTGTAATGTTGCTAGATTGAAGTTGCCTGTTCTTCCTAAAATTGTTTGAGGACAAAACCCAACTTTTTGTTCCTAGTTTCGGATTTGAGAGGTAAACCCTAGCTAGTTGGGGCAGTTCTACTTAGGGACCACCAATGTGCAAAACAAAGTTTCAGATTTGAGGTTAGTATGAATGTATATGACGTGTCTTAGATTTGCAGATATTTTGGTGAGATATTCTCTCAGTTTGTAGGTATTTTTGAGTGTGGGTTTAGAGTGATATTCGGAGCTGAGTATTGTGTAACAGCACTACTTTTCTCATTCCAAACTTGCAAATGTTCATTTCTTGGTTTCAATGAGTTTTTGGGTGAAGGGCATTACATTTCAAACTGTTTAGTGCAGTCCACATTCATTATTGATAATCTTGGTATGCATCATTCATGAATTCTAAATGAGGTTACCCCATGTCTCCGAGACAAGGATGATAGGGGACAGGTTTCTAGGATGCCGATTTTTTTTTCGCCAATTTTGGGATGGCAGGGGACAGCAAAGGGGACAGCTATATAAATATATATGGAAAATTTAAAATATGTAGGGAAATTTGAAATGTTCATATGAAAACATGGATAAAGCATCCATATATACATCATATTCATATGAAAACATGGATAAAACATGCATACATACATTATAGAACATTAAGATATAGTATTTGTGTTCTGAAATCAGAATTTATTGTCAATATTCAATATGTATTCATAATTCAGAATTTGTTGGTCAAAACATTATTAATAAATAATAATTAATAAGTGATTCCACTAAACTATTTGCATGTCATCATTCAACAACTATGTGCAGTCATATGCATTTCCTTTGGCAAAAAATGGTTACAGCTATATTCTCTTATTCACACCTATACGCTTTCATTCCGTAGCTTTCCACTTTGTCTTATAGCTGTAAGCTTTCATTTACAGCTGTATGTGGCATAGTTCCCAGACTCACTAGGACTCAGTGAGTTTCTAGCTGGGTGGTTTGTTTGTGTGTTTGAAAGTCTTTTTGATAGTGCGGCGTATATACCCTGCTGTTTGGTTTTGCTTGGAGGGGAACATGCTTGCATGGGACGAGTTCTGGAAGGTTTAAAGGGGTTGTTTGGACCTGCAACAGTGTTTTATCAGACCTGCTATCACTCATACAATTATATCAGACAAAAACTCACTAAAATAAATAAATAACAAAGCATTAAAATAAATCCTTTTAACCTGTTAGTCCAAACCTATTAAAAGGCCTTTTGAATGGACACCTTTAGTAAATGTATAACTATAAAGCTCCATACCCAGTATAATTACTAATCAATGTCAAAGATTGTGGTATTACTAATATTGATAATCATTGCCACAAGGATCACAGTATCATACTAATCATACCAAGTCTAGTTGGGGATCATCCTCAAGTAAAATAATCATTATTATAGAAACTTTAGTCTCAACTACAACAATAGTATATATGATAAGGTTGATGGAATGACTCTATGCATCCATCCAATATTGGTTATGACAATTGAAGTTTTAAATTATTCATTTAATATTGGCAGCTGGAAGGCTTCCCCAATATTGGTAATGATTTGAGCATGACCAAAGAAACATCAAAGATCCGATCTAAGTTTAAAAGTAACTTGTACAGCTTAAAGGCTTCCATCTAAATTTTAGTATGACCATGTAAAGGAAAATAAGTTTTCTTTAGACTTGGTTTAGACTAGCTCAATAATATACATATGTATAAGCATAAATCTACCTTAATTAAATAGTTATGGTGTAAGGCCCAAATCCCATCAAGATAATCCACTCACTGTAAGCCACAAATACGGCAACATATATCGATGCATTCTGTCAAGATGCAACTAAACACAAGGCTAATCTCAATATTGATTCAGTCCACCTTAATAAACCAGTCAAAGCAGACGAGTTACTATGATAATAATGTCTCCAAGTATCATCCATCATATAAAACATGCATCAAAATCCAAATCAAGGTCATAGTTTTCTTTACAACAAAATAACAATGTTGGGCCTTACGTGATGTGTCTTCTTCCTACACAAGATTCATAGGATACTCAATATTGTGGGAGGTCCACCTTAATAAACCAGTCAAAGCAGACGAGTTACTATGATAATAATCTCTCCAAGTATCACCCATCATATAAAACATGCATCAAAATCCAAATCAAGGTCATAGTTTTCTTTACAACAAAATAACAACGTTGGGCCTTACGTGATGTGTCTGCTTCCTACACAAGATTCATAGGATACTCAATATTGTGGGAGTGTAATTAAAATTATTGTGGACATACTCAGCCTCCTGCTAGCTTCCCAACAGAGTGGGACATGGAGAACTTGCAATTGGTATTTGGAGCATCTGATTTTATCCTTGGCTTTTGTCTTGTAGCTAATGCACAGAAGTGGGAAACCGCTGTTTCCAAATTACTAAAGAAAAAAGAGAAATTTGGTAGACTTTAAATCTGTTACTAATAGAAGTAAAAATATAAGAAGATTTGAAATTTGTGAACAAATAATTAACCACAGAATAGAGAAATATGATGGTAGGACCATTGTGTAGATAATAATAAGTTTGGATTTTATAGTAATGTGGAAAAGAGCAGTTTATGCATGATAGGGTAGCATTTTCATAGGAATAAATAATTTAGTAAACATGTGACACTTTTATTGCAAAGAGAATTTCTCAAGTTTATTGATACACATATTAGCTCCCCATTCCCATGTTCTTTTTTATAAATGATATTTGAACCCTTCTCAAAAGTTGTAATTCATATCGAATTAATTCCATAAGAGAATCACATGTTCAATGACACATTGGTGTACAAACAATTGGTTCTACTTTTATTATTTGTAAACACAGTTGTGTTTCAGGAATTCTGAAATCTAGTACCTGCATCTATAGATCTTTCCAATGATTTTGGTGTTTTGCAATTTACAGGAGGAGGTGGGCCAATCATGGGGGATTTATGGGCTCTAAAGGGTTTATTTGAAGAAGGTAATAATTTCATGCATCTCAGGCATGGGTGTTCATTTATTTGAGTTGAGTTATTTGCTCCTTAGATTTGTTTCTTGTTACTATTATTTAATTTCAATCTATCTGGTATCTCATTTGTTGTTGTTTAGTGACTACATCGAATTTGTTGTTGCTTGAAGTGGAAGCTGTCTAACCAGGGGAGTTGTTAATGTTTAAGAACTAAATATCAGGAATATTGCTCTAGTGTTCTCTTATATGTTAAATCGTCTTTGAGACTTGTCCATCTTCTGAAGATAGGAAGTTAAAGCATATTCATGGGGTCCTCATCATCAAGAAATTGTTAATCTCTTTTGTAGATGATATATTTTTATGTAGAGATTTATGGACCTTCCATAGATTGGTAAATAATTTTCTTTAAAGCTCACTTTTATCCTAGTCAACTGATATTTTTTTCCCTTAAAGTTTGAAAATGAGTAATGGAAAGGAAATATTGTTATCAAGGGTGGTTGATATATATTTGTTTTGTGTTATATTTTGTGTTTCAAACAAACCATGGCACATAATGTTTGTAGTGATTTGATATTTCCCTGGCCAACAAAATATTGAACTGGTTCTGTGTTTGCCATGAGTAAGGATGACTTTTGACCCCTAAATAATTAGGTTTGAGATGTGTCTGAGACAACATGAGAAAAACTAAAAAAGGGATAGCAGTTTAGTATATTTAATTTCATGTTTGAAAGAAAACTTAGAGTAATTACCTTTGGTTTCATTATTGTAGCTTAAGTTCCCATAGACAATTCTCCTTATAAGTAGATTGATAATTTGCAAATAATTTGCAGTACTGATCTTCCATTTTAGATTAGCTCTAGCATCTAAACCAGGATTGATATGCATATGTGATAAACAAAGATATTTTTAATGTTGAACTTTATAATGGTTCACAACTGTTTGCATAACAGTTTTTATATTTTTCAAGACACTTATGAACATTTTGACATAATTTAGATCCTCAACATATAAAAATTAAAAGCGACCATACATGATCCTAATGTTTAGAGTTCTTAGGTTTATACTAAACTAGTGTGTATCTTGGTCCAAGTAGAATTGTTCTGAGCTCTGTTGTCTTGTGGCTCAGCTATAATAACACTGAACATGCTAATGTCATGCAAGGTGGATCAAGAGTCTGCAATACACAAGGATTGCATTAATTGTAATAAAACATACTGAATATATACGGATACTTTCATGACATTATGTAGTGAAACATTTTGGAAACAGGAGCAATAATTCAGAAACTTTCTTGGATGCTTTGTTTTATTGTTCTAGATATCTCAAGATATGGTTGACAATTTTATCAATCAACATGGTAGTCATTCAGTTTACCAAATTCATATGTGTGAGAAGCTATATCAATAAAGTGTCAGTCATTGGTAGTTGTTCACTTCTCCGAGTCTTATCAATTTGTAATGTCAAGCTTCATTTTGTTCAGATTGTCTTGGATTATTGGAAAAGTTGGGTTGATATAATATAAATATAATAATTTTGCAATGGCATTGTTGGAGGGAGTGAGATATTTCCTGTTAGAGCCCAAGTTTCCCAACAAAGGAATGAAGACTCAACTGTTTGTAGTGAATGCATTGAAGAACTTTATATTACTTGCAGGGTAATATGGCTGGCAATAGAAAACAGGTCAGATATTAGAACTAAAATTGACATTTAATAAACTAGTACAAGACACTAGAGTTACTGTATAGCCCTTAATATCTTGAGACTACCTTAGTGGATGGTATGGCAATAAAAAAATGACAATGACGATATTAGCAGCATTTCAGGTGTACTACTGGTTGACTATACTGTTTCTTACTAAAGATAACTAGGGTTCAGGGACCTAAACCTGGTAAGATTATTGGCTGAGATGCCAACTTCCAGCTGGTGTTAACTAATGAAAGTGGAAAATAAAAATATATCTTGAACTTCAAAATCAAATGTAAGCATGAGATTTTTCGTATTTAGGGAAGTCTCTCTTTCTAGCTTCTTGTGAGAAAGATGGCAAAAATAAATGCTAGTGTTTTTCATTGTTTATCCATCCTTTTTTCTCAAACATGAAATGGCACTACCGAGTTCAATAAAATATAAAAGTTTCACCCATAGAAATCTTTTCTGTTTTTGATCCCAACTTCTAAATTTTTTAATGAAGAGCAGGCCCTTCCTCTTTAGCACAGTGTTTTGACATTAAGTCTAATGCCTTGGAAAGGATGAGTGTAAACCATCATTCCCAGCATTTCCACTCCACAATTGACTTCTAGATAAGGCAATGCATTTGTTGCCCTCCTATAATGTCAGGATAAGATCTCAAATTTGTCGTTTCGATATTAATTTCCTTAAATTTAACTATTTGCCACTGATTGCACTGTCCACTATTGAAATAATTAGTGCCAAGGATTCCCTGTGCACAGAAAACTCTACGTTCTGTGACACATTTGACTCCTCAAGGTTGGGCCGAGATAAGCCAAAGAAGAGGTAAAGATAAAGAGTGAAGGAGTTCTACTAATGCAGTTGGGTGGCCTAGGATTGTTGTGCACACTTTGATCCTGTTGCTGTCTTCATTGCCAGTAAGCGTCATCTTGTTGGAAGTTGATGTAAAGAGCATGAAATTGGCACACTAAAGTATTAAACGAAAAGGGGCAGAGGTGAGAACCAACCTGTGAAGTGAACCTCTCTCATTATTCCACCTGAGGGTTCCTCATAATCTTGTGGGGCTTATCTTGCCACATCAACATCATTCTAGATGACACATGATGAAAGGATGGCTGAGCCTATGATCTACTCAAGTGGGACAAAGAAAACCAAAGTCAAAGCAAACAAGGAAGCAAGTGGGCAATACTTTGATGTTTGAATCTTCTTTGAAGAAATAGAATACTTGAGTGTAAATGTAGAATTTAAAGAAAAATCTGTTACCCCAAGTTTTTGGGATGAGGGGACGGGGAAACGGGTTTCTGGGATGTTTTTTTTTGGCCAGAGCAGGGGACAGTAGGGAATGGCTATATATATATATGTAAATCAGAATTTTCAAATATATTCATGAATTTCAGATTTACATAACATTGTGACATTCATCATAGCAACATAATTTAAAATTATGAATTCCATTCATCAAATCATCATAGAACATAGCATCAAATCGAATCATCATCTAAGAATACTAAAGTCTAAGAATAGGAACATAGGATGACATCAAATGAATCAAATGAGAGAATGAAAAGTATCATAGATTCATATCATAATCATATATCAAAAGTATTATAGTATCAACTATCAATGATCATATGTCAAAACACTCCAAGTCTGAAACATCAGAGTCAAAATGAAAACAAAGATAGTATGATAGGTGCCCCTAATCTTGATCCATATCAATGTCACTATCACTGTCATTCCGAGCTTCAAAGTTTGCATCATCCAATGGAATGCCAAGCAATCTCGGTGGTGTGTCATCCTCATCAACATGGGTGGCGTCCTCGGGATCAATATCCCACCATAAAGTTGGAGTCTGTCGATACTCTGAAGTCTTACGATTTGCAAGTCCCGGAGCAATATGCACAACCACTAACTTCTCTGCTCGTTTAGAGGTAAGCCTATTCCTCTTCACGGAGTGGATAAAGCTATATGTAGACCAATTCCTCTCTGTAGTAGAGGAACTAGCAACTTGTGAGAGGAGATGAATTGCAAGCATCTTCAATTGTGGTGTATATGCCCCATGCCATTGCCACCATCCAACGGGGCTTTTCTATGCCATTACTACTCTATCCATCTTTGCCTCTGGTGTGCTAAAGTTTGGACCATCAAGGTTTGTGAAGGCAACCTATTGCTCAGGAAGTGTACAAGAATCCTGAGATGAATACATCTTTTGAAGGGCCTTCATAATCCCATGTCTCACCTTATCATCCTCACTAGGAGCACACCTTCCAGGCCTAGGCTCATACCATTTTGGATTTAGTGCATAAGCTGCCATGTGAAGTGGAGTATTCATAGCATTCCACCTCCGCAAGAAAATTGGCTAAATGTACTGATATAAGACCAAATCATTATCATGAGCCAAAATTATTTGCTTCATCTTCTTAAGCATGCTGTCCATAGTCTCATATATCTCTCCAAGGTTAGGAGAGTCTATATCAGCATATCTTATGACATCTACAACATGAGAGATGATGGAGCAAATATATTTGCAATGGGAATAAGAACAAAATGTCAAAATCTGATTTATTTAATTAAATGACTGAAAATCAGATATTTAGAAATCTGAAAATTTAAATAAATTTATGTTTCTCAAATGAAAATGAGAATCAACAATGTCTTACCTTATAGTGGACCACCAGTTGTCATCAAGGATCCTTTGTTTGATGGCGTTTCCTTCAGTAGTGTTTGCAGTAGGCCATCTATTCCACTTTGAATTCATTACCATCTGTTGTAGAGCCTCATGCACCTCAACCATCCTCTCTAGAAAAATGTAGTAGCTTGTCTCTACAGGTTTGGGAAATTCCTTCTTTGAAAATGTCCTAAAGAGAGCAAGTGAGGTGTGGTGGTTACAAATGAACATTTGAATCTCTCTATCTTGTGTCACCACTTCTTTTACCCAAAACAATTTCCCCATGTCCTTCAATGCATTGTTCAATGCATGAACACGACATGGAGTCCAAAAGATGTGCTTGTACGCATCCTCCACCATCATACATGCCAATTTGTACACATGTGCTGAATTAGTAATCACCTGAATCACATTTGAGGGCCCAACCTCCTCTATGGCCTCTCTTAAAATGCCAAACTGAAAATTTGCATCCTTACGTTTCCTTGAACAATCAACAACTCTAAGAAAATAAGAGCTAGCTGTGGATGTGACAATGATGTTGATGAATGGCCGATGTCTAATATCGGTCCACCCATCCATCACAATGAAACAACCACTCTTCATCCAAGTCGCCTCATATCCTCCATCACCAAACTCACCTTGGAATATGCTTTATCAAGGAGGGTAGTGTGTAGTTTATGATCTCCAGGCGTTACCAAAGAGGGACCTACTGAACCTACGTCTCTTAACATTTTGTTCAAGAATGGAGAACGAGCCACATGAAATGGGATGGCATGGGCAAAAAAGAAATTAGCAATGGAACAATTTGACATTTCCCGTGCTTGTGCATTGAACAAATCTGTAACCGACCCTGGCTACCCACTATCACTAGCCTTCCTCTTTCCTTTTTCATTTTTTTGGTTCCCACCCTAGGAAAGGCACTACCGCTTGATGACATAGAGTGAAGGCTATGGGTAAATGGTTGTGAGGGTGGAGGCACTGGCATAACGAAGGGCAAACCTTTAGACTTGTATTCAGCCTCCATGTGTCATCTATAACACTCTAATTTTGCATCCTCCTCTAGTTTATCACAATATTTAATTCCTTTACCTGTAAGACCCAATAAATGAGACCACACCCTTGTGTAGATCCCTCTAATTTGACCTTGGCATACGTGACATTTATATATCCTACTTCCACCCGAATTTTTCTTTTTGACATCTATTGGATGAACAAGGCAAAGTAGAGGATTTTTACGATTAAAAGGGCCTCATGCAAGTTTTTTCAGGATAGTTGAAGGGATTTCAAATTTGTTTGTTTCATCTCTTGATTCACTCCCAACATTTCCACTACCACCCCCAATTCTAACTTCTTCCCCTTGCCATTCTTCACCACTACTATCACTGCTGCTGCTGCTGCTCATGTTTAATGAGTATGCTATCACAGTAAATGCAAGCTCAAGATTCTGAAATTTAAGAAAAAAAATAAAAGTCAGATCTTTTTCTGATTTTTGCTTAAAACTATTTCAAAACAAAACAAAACTTGAAAACAAAAACTAGGTATATTTTTTATACAAAAACTTAGACTAGAAAGACAATATACAAGAAAAAATGATAGTTATATATGAATATTTCTTTGTTTAAAAACTTAAAAACAAAAGCTTATGAACAAAAACTTATGAGTGTTATTGTTCTCATGATTGGCAGTGATGCTAAAATATATTAGTAAAAAAAAAAGAAACCTAACAAAAAAAACTTCCCTCAAAACCCTCTGAAACAATGAAATGCCTTTGGAAATTCCTTCAAAACACTTTGCAAATGCCAAACCCTACATGTGCGTCCAAACCCCTGTGCGTGCGTCCAAATACAAAACCCTGTGTGTGCGTCCAAAGGCAAAACTCTGCCTATGTGTGCATCGTGTGTCCAAAGGCAAACCCCGCCTGTGCATGCGTCGTGCAACAAAAGGAAAAAATAAAAGGAAAAAACAAAGTTAACATATGATATGTTACAAATAACAAATCATATTGTTAAGGTTTTTAGGATCGTTGCAAATGTAATAGCACCTCCTGTATAGTACATGTTTTCCAAATGCAACAATCTCTTGCATTTATATTGAGAATGAGCCAAGAAGAGACATGTCCCTTCATGGGACATGTCTATTCATTATTATGTAGTTAATATAATGACAATTATGATTATGTATATATATATATATATATAAAAGTGCTATTACATTTATATATACATATACATATATATATATAATATCTCTTGAGTATTATATGAATTTCTCTAATATTTACATTATATATATATATATATATATATATATATTTTTTTTATAAAGTATATATATACATCTCATATATACTAAATATATATATACATATCTTCACTAGTTTTGACTCAATGTTTATTTGACTGAAGCTACAAAACATCAACACTCTCTCTTAGCCAGGGAAGATTAAACACATGATTAGGATCAAAAGATATCATTTATCGTGATATCAAAGATATGGTCTGGTTAGAATATCAAGTCGCATGATATTCACCATAACTCATAGATTTATAAGAATATCATCTCATGATATTGAGAGCATTGGCCACAGAATATCAAGTCGCATGATATTCACCAAGTACTCAAAGATTTATAAAGATATCATCTCATGATATCCGGAGCATTGGCCACAGAATATCAAGTTGCATGATACTCACCAAGTACTCAAAAATGTCCATAGGTAATGTGCACATGTATCCTCAATAATACTTACCATAGGGACATTCATCATCTATCATGATCTATTTTAACCATCATAAGATGTCTATCACAATAGAAGGCCATGGTCTGTTTAAGGAACTTAATCCACCATGCAAGATATCATCTATCATGATCTGCTTAGACATCATAAGATGTCCATCACAATAGAAGGCCATGGTCTATTTAAGGAACTTAATCCACCATGCAAGTTATCATCTATATCTGCTTAGACATCATAAGATGTCCACAATAGAAGGCCATGGTCTGTTTAAGGAATTTAATCCAACATGCAAGTTGTGATATATCATGATCTGCTTAGACGTCATAGGATGTCCATCATAATAGAAGATTAAGTTATTGTAAGATCGTCACCTTTCAATAACTTCTGCAAATACAAGTGATAATCATTTGGAAGTTGTCACTTCCTGATGATGTACACAGGAGGTAGGCGCATTAAAAAAAACATGGAGTCACACACATGACATCCATCATGCCTCAGTGCAGAGGGTAGAAACAAGGGATTTCACCTTGAACTTTTCTCATAGAGAAGAACTCATTGAGCAGATATCAATCTGTTGATCTTTTCATCCAAGATTGCTTAAGATGAACTATCAGACTCCCTTTGAGTCTGATATCAATCTTCTGAGCTCCTTGTCCAAAGTTACCTGAAAAGAGTCAAACTCCTGTCAGAGCATAAAATCTGATATGTATCTTCTTTTTCCTGCAAGAGCATCCCCGGAAAAGATCTAGGCAAATAGCTCTTATAGTACATACAAAAATACAAAATAAGAGAGAGATTACAATGAGTAGATAAATTAATACTCAAGGATAATAAATACTTATCTGCGCATCAACAACCCTGATACAAGTTGCTTCAATGAAGGTACATATACATCAAATCAGAAAACACCTTCTCAGACTATTTGAAAGACATCTCCCCTTTGAATCATCTCCCCACTAAGGATGGTTCAAGTGGGAATGTAACATTGGTTATTATTCCCCCGACAATGTAAAATTCCCACTCTTATATCGTTGAACAATGCTTATGTCTTCTTGTGAAATGACTTGATTGCTCCAAGAGAGGTGACACTATAATTAATGCTTGCTTTCTAGAAAGAGACACCCTTCTTTGAATACGTGCTTCTTTGTTAATGCTTGACCACGATCATAACAAATTAATGTCTCTTTAATGAAAGTCGCTACAAAGTCTAATTAATCATTCTGGAAATTGCAGTGTATACTTTGCAAATTCATTGTCCTCAACCTCTTACTAAACAACGCTTTTTTTTTAAATCAAGTCACTTTATTCAAAATATCAGTGCGTAAATTATGTCTTTAATGAATCGCTGCGTTCAGGAATGACATAGTTGCCAATATATAATCGCTGATGTTTGCTTCTTAACAAGTCTGCTACAATTTGCTTGACCTTATTCTTTGCATTTGGTGTGGACAAAAATCTGCAACACAACTTCACTCACCAGATTTCACATAGACCCGTACACAGTCAGTCATAACTTTTGAACCTGACACTTTCTCGTCAATCGCTCCGGTGAGATTCTTCGAAATTTGTTTATCACCAACATATCCAAAATGCAGAAAAATCTAACGGTGTATTTGTGACATATGGTCTCCGTACTGAGACTGTATTTTCTGAGAGACACATTCACCATCAACAAACTATTCTCTTACATTTACAGCTTGGCTCTGATACCATGTTAAGGTTTTTAGGATCGTTGCAAATGTAATAGCACTGCCTGTATATTATGTGTTTTCCAAATGCAACAATCTGTTGCATTTATATCGAGAATGAGCCAAGAAGAGACATGTCCCTTTATGGGACATTTCTATTCATTATTATGGAATTAATATAATGACAATTATGATTATATATATATATATATATATACAATATCTCGAGTATTATATTAATTTCTCTAATATTTACATAATAATAATATTTATATATATACATATATTTAAGTATATATATACATCTCATATATACTAAATCTACATATACATATCGTCACTAGTATTGACTCAGTGTTTATCTGACTGAAGCTACAAAACATCAACACATATGTTATAACTTATTTTTTTTATTTTATTAACCTCCATCCAATGTGCGTGGGGCCCGTGAATGGGCAAAAAAATTGCCATTTAATAACTATTTTTTTTGGTTTAATAGTATTTTGCTCTCGGAAACCTAAATCAGTCCCCAGGACGGTCGAGGGACAGCTAAGCCATCCCCCGACCGTTCTTGCCATTTAATAACTTTTTTTTGGTTTAATAGTATTGTTGCCAGAAATCTTAATCAGTCCTCGGGACGGTCAATGCCTACTAGAAATGCGTTGACCGTTTCCTAAGTTTCAGGGACGTATTTCCCGTTTTCTTGCCTAGGCTGGAACGGCCTGGAAATGTCCCTTGCCGTCCCCCTGTCCCCGTAATCGTTCCCATTTCCGAAACCTGGGGCTTAGGGCCAAAAATGCATCCTCAGGTAACAAAGAGAAAAATGCAACACTGATTTAATGAAGCAAGAAATAAACAAACAGACAATTGCTCAATGTATTAGGTTCTTTCTACTTATTTTCTTAATGAATTGTGATTTTACCTTCCTAATTTGCCCTAGAATCACAGTCCATTCAATGATTAGGGTTGGATCACATCATAATCATAAACTATTAATAACATCATGTAAGCATATTACAAATTGGAGGAGAGACAAGATAGGTCTACCTGAAGCCATTTCTACACTAAGCCCGTGAGTGGATGCGTACTAGAGCCCTCCTCTTTCTTTCTTAGTGGTTTGCTTGTACCTGCTTTCCTTGTCAATGTCTCATCCTCCTAATAGACACATGCCACCTTGCAGAATTTGGGTTGAGGCTGTAAGGGGGATTCTCGATCCTATGTAAATGCCCATTTAGCCTCCTTACATGATGCAAGTGCTCTCTTCGCCTCCTTATGTGATGCAAGTGCTCTCTTGGCATCCTTACGTGATGTAAGTGCTTCTCCCAGCCTCCTTACATGATGCAAGTGCCTTCTTGGTCTCCTTATATGGTGTAAGTGCTTCTCCAAACCTCCTTACACAATACAAGTGTCGTTATTTGACCTCTTTACTTAATGCAAGTGCTCTCTTGGCTTCCTTACATGATCCTTTTACCCTCTTACATCTCAAACCCTACTTACGAGGTGGGTTGCAGACAGTTAAGACATCTCATATTCTATTATGAATATTTATTTATATCTGCATACTCCATTATTCATGAACATGTACATACATACATAGATCCATATATATATACATGCTCATGAATAATGGTTTATGCTATATGTCCATTGTTCTTGAACATGTATATATATATATACATACATACATACATACAATAATGGAGTATGCTATATGTCCATTATTCACGAACACACACACACACACACACACACACACACACATATATATATATATATATATCACAATTACTTGTAAATAGGCAGATCTGATGTAAGCTCAGTCTACTGATCTGCAGATGAATTCTTGCTTATAGATGTCGAACAAACTTGTAAATTGCTTTAGGGCTTGGCTAACTCGCTTCTGTATTTCTGAAGTTGGTGTTCGCAGATATGATGATCTGCTGAGTGGTTTGATTTCTGGTCTAATATAATCTGCTGACTGCATTGAACTCCCCCAATGATTTTCAATGTTTGTGTAATTGGATCTTGGATTGATGTACTGCTGTATGTTTTAGATTGCTGGATGATTGATCTGATGCTGAACACTTGATTCTTAACTTCCGTAGCTGCTTATCCGTCTGTAGCCCCTTGGGGACCTTCTATTATGCCGTGGCTCTCTCTCTCTCTCTCTCTCTCTATATATATATATATATATATATATATATATATATATATAAACATTTCCCATAAAGCTGTGCGTCCTTTAGAAGTGGTTGCCCCTTTCCTAAGGGGTTGTGTCTCTTAGATATATTCTTAATTTATTATTAGTGATTCCTTATTCACACTTCCAAATGTTTGAAATCGTTGTCTAATTAATCTTAAATATATTAGCTTTAATATCTTTTACTTCTGCCATTTAATTAGTAAGATTACTGCTCTGATTCGAATAATTTTTCCTTCCATATCTGCCCTCCTCTTATCTCCACTCAGGTTCCTTTTATACAACATTGTATCTCTTCTTGAACAGAGGCGATCTTTGACATGAAGTGAGCCTTATTTTGTTTTCCTTTTCTCTTAATCTCAGCGCTACCTATTATACTTAGTCGGCCTTGATAAGGTCATTATTTTTAAATAGGTTAACTTTGGCGCTAATAATAAGGTTGGCCCAGAGTAGAATAAATTAATTTTGTTTTCAATATAGAGTATGATGTCTTGAAGGAAAACACCAGTTTAGGGAGAGAGGTCGGCTCTTCTCAATTTGTAATCCTACTTGTATATAATCAATGGCAGGGGGCATGACAGTATGTCCTTCCCAAAATTGCTTGTCCTTAAGCAATGATAGTTTTAACCAAATTCTTTTCATTGTATGGATCCCTAAACTAATCCTTAGATCATTTTGTGATACTTTTAGTTTCTACTGTACAATTGTGATATCATCTCAAGGTATATAACTATGTTTCTAATTTGATTGTCAATTATCTTAATCTATGATTGGAGATTAAGCTAAGTTTTCACTCATCCTTCTTTTCTCACCTCTTGAAAATGTAAGGTATTGATTTGACCCAACACATGCACAATTTCATGGATATCTCTTTGCATTGACTCAATAACTTAACATATATTAAGATGAGGATTTGAAGCATGAAACACTTCTTAGTTGCGATGTTCTTCTCCAAAAAAATGACTTTGTGTCCTCTTTCTTGTGCGGTTTAAAATTATCCTCACATTTTGTAACTAGTCCAAACATAAAGTTTCCAAACTTTTTCTATTTCATATCAATGGTATTAGATTTTGGTCTTGAAGCAAGGGTTTCGAAGTCCTAAATTTTCAATGTATAATTTCTTCTTAGATCATACATGTTGCAATAGTTTATTAGTAATTCCTTGGGAGGAACCTATCTCGCCCCATTGTGTTAGGGCGTTGTTTTCCTTTTGTGAACTTGAACTGTGTTTGTATTTGTTTATTTTTGGGGCTGATAAGGTTTGTTATGCTTAGGGGAATCAGATCCTTTGTTGAACCAAACCTTTAGTAGTAAGAGCTATTCGCTGTTGTTGGGGTTATTAGTAGTTCTCAGTTGTTGTCAAGGGGTCTGTGGTTGGCTGACGGTTGGCACTCGCAGCCGGTCGACACCCTTATATATAGCATTGTACTTATCTTCGAGAGATGTTAGGATGGTAATATTGTTGTGGCTGTTCTGGAGATACATTGTAATCTTGTGACCAATGGATAAATTTGTGAGTTCTCTATACATTGTGCATATGTGTACTGTTACATTTTACTTGCATTTTGTTATGTTTTGAACACTCACCCTATGGGGCAAACATTTGGCGTTGTTTCTTGAACGAGTGTGGGAGAATGAACTACTCGAGGGGACAATAGACGTATGACATGGCGAGAACCCTATAATGGGCTAGCCAAAAAGTGAACAAGTCACCAGTGATGAAGAATACGGAGGGGAAAGAGCATTGACGAAGGATTGTGCAAATATATTGAAGGCATCCATTCAGACTTATGTCCGAAGGGAGGCAAAATGCGAAGAAATTCCCAAGAGTGTGGTCTGGGATACACTCGGGGTAAGTTTAGTAGTGGATTGCCTTATGTGCCTTTTGCCAAGGCTTTTGGCACAACACTTTATTGCCCTCCACAACTTGTGAGAAGAGAAAAATCAGGAGGATTGCTGTCAACAGTTATTATAGTGGTACGAGGAGAAAACAAGAAGGGAAGAGGAGCGTGACGAGAACTGTCGACATCAATGCATACTCAATCCACACGAATGAGGTATTTGATGCCACTGACTTTTAACAAAGATAGGAAGCGTATTCCAAAGCGACAAGAGGACGAGTACGAGTATGAAGCTCTCCAAAGAGCCTTAAGGTTGGAAGAGCGAGCCGAGCAGAGACGGTGGCTACGGAGAATTGCAAAAGGACTTAATTGAAGGGGATTGTAGGAACACAAAGGGGTTACCCAAAGGGAACAAAGAGAGTGCCTAAGGGTATGAAGTGGACCAGAGTGTCGAAGGGTATACTAGTGGGGGACTGGCTGAAGGTGACGAAGTATTTGAATTGATTGAAAATACCTGAACTGTCTTGGACACCTGACCCACACATCACAAGAAAGTAAGGACTGTCGAGGAGTGGAACTAGAGACCTCGTATTGAAGGGAGTCAAGGGGATTGGAGGTCGGAAGTATAGAGTGCGAAACACGCCGAAGACAGATGCGTAGAGGATATGCGCACGACCGAGAGTGTTGGGAGGACACAAGGATGCTGTAGTCAAAATGATCTGTACAGGTCTAGTGCACCAAACTTGTGAACAATACCAACTAGACAAAGTACACAGAGTGGGTCACAACGAAACACCACAATGTTGAAAAATCAGAAGTTTTCAAAGTTCATGGGGGATGTAACAGAGGATCTCGTGTGACACTGCTAGACATTCAAAACAATTTGGTCAGCCAATGGGCAGATCAATTAGGACAAGTGGGTGGTGCAATTTCTTGCAACACTACATGGGGTGGCAATAGATTGGTTCTTTGAAGTAGACAAAACCAAGGTAGGCACATGGTTTGACTTGAAGAAGGTATTTGAGGTAGAGTTCAAACTTCTTCGGGATGATAATGAGATTGTAGCAAAGATCTACAACACAAAGTAGAGCAAGCATGAAACTGTGAGAACATACAATTGGCGGCTCAAGGAGCTGCTTGAGAAAGTGGAGAATGAATTGACGGATGAACTGAAGAAATGCTGGTTTGTGAAGGGATTGAAATCCTTGTTGAGAAAGAAGATGAAAGTTGTCCCCTCGACATCACATTAGGATGCTTACAATCGAGCCATGGATATAGAAAGTGAGAACAAGATGTTGCAGAAAAAGAACCGGTCGAATGATGATGACTCTTCGGAAGGGAGCAGTAGCAATGAGGAAGCAAGCAAGAACGTGCAAATAGTATAGAAGGACATGCATTGAGGGATGAAAGAATTCAAGGCCATTAAGGGGAGTAGTAGCAAGATTGAACGGGAATTGTGGTGCACAGACTGCAAGTAAGGTCACACAAAAGGCACCTGTCCTAAAAAGGCATTCTGTGACATTTGTCAAGTATTGGGTCACTCCACCAAAGAGTGCCTATACAATATGAAGATCAGAAGTGTGCAAGTACACTTTGCGTAGGAGCAACCATTGATAGTCGCGACAACAACCACCCCATAACAGCAAACCAATACAACTGTGTCGTCTGTTGGCTAGTGAAATAATTGAAGTGGTGGTCAAAATAATAATAACCGGAGTTGGATACAATACAACACCAAAGGTCGACCAATAATTCAATGTCGAGCTTGTAACCAATGGGGAGACTTTGCTTGAGATTGCCTAAAGGAGAACTTAGAGCATCTATGTAGATGGTGTGGTCCTAGTGACCACGAGGACGTGAATTGCCTGAAGTCAAGAGTAAACCTGTTGAATATCAACAGGTTGAGTGAGGAAGGGGTGTTGGCAATCACAAGAGCACAAGCAAAGAAGGTGACGTACATAGACCTCTGTACGAAAAAGGAGAGGTTACAAGAAGCTAAGGCTAATGTTGAGAGTGAAATGGAGTGAAGGGAAACAAATGATCTGCTAGTACTTCGCTATGTATGGAGTCCGAGCAAAATGTCCTGAGACAAGTGTTGCAAATAGAAGTGCCAATAAAGATTAAATACCATTTGGAAACCATGCTGTGACTGAGGGTGGCTATTATGAGCACAAAAAATGTGCCTATTCGTACAATGGCACCCCACACAGAGATTCCAGTCAGCTCTTCGACAAGCCCAATGATACTAGTGGTGAACAACAAAAGGCACCCCATGGTAGTGGAAATGGGTATATTGGGCACTATCCTCACCAACACCATTGTGGATGGAGGATCAGGGGTGAACGTACTACCAGAGGAGATGTGGAAGAAATTGGGGAAGCCAACATTTTGGCCATCGACATTCAATCTGGTGGGCCTTGACTAGCACGATATCAAGCCGATTGGAACCCTAGTGACACAAAAGGTAACTATTGGTACACAACCCTTCATTCTTGATTTTGTAGCAATCCCCCTAAAGAAGACTGGCTATGATGCGATCCTTGGGAGTGGGTGGCTCATTATTGCGAAAGTAAACCACAATTGGAAGCGAAATACGTTATCCATGGAGAGTGGAGGGCGGAAGTTTGTTATTGACCTGAGAGAGCAAGTGGTGAGTGAGGAGTTGGCTTCCTCCTTGGAATCAAAGTCAGAGGGATGGCTACTCGAATAGATGAAGGCAGACGACAGATTAAGCCAAATGAGGAATGCATTATGGAATTGGAAGCTTGTTCGGAAGATGAGGTGGGTTTGCTGAGTGGGCTCTTCCATTGGCAAATGGAGGATTACAAGTTGTTCCATCCAGAATGTAATATGGTTCAGGTAGAAGGTCGGGGGAGAAAGACATGTTTCTGCCTGAGTATGGAGAGTATAAAGAAGGGATGGCTTGAGTTAATGAGACTTTGGTGCACCAATTTGACAAGGACAAACCCATATGGTACGAGGACCCTAAACTTAAGGAGACAAACCTGGGTGACGAAGTGAGTCTGAAGAATATAGTAGTCGGTGATGACTAGAATCCAGTGCTGAAGGCAACAACCTTTACGATTTTTATGGAGTATAAGGATGTATTCGCTTGAACATACAAGGACTTAAAGGGGGTACGCCGAGAGCTATGCGTTTATAGGATTCCACTCATTCTAGGAGCCTAGCTGTTGCGAAAGAGGCCGTACTATATGAACAAGAATTATGAGGCGAAGGTGAATGATGAAATAGAACGGATGCTAGAAGCAAGCATCATATACCGAGGGGGTGCAAGGCGAACTGTCGTACCTATGTAACTCCCTCGGCCCGAGGGGGTGTGAGGTCAACCGTCACACCTGTATAACTCCCTTAGGTATGCCAACTACCCATATTTCCCGACAACATCATCCCCCCCAAAAAGAAAGTCGTCTTCGATGACTCCCAACAAAAGGGAGATGAAATACACTACATACAATAACAAAAACACTGAGAAGAAGGGGTGGAGGGGCGTCCCTAAAGGAGCTGAAGTGCCGCCTTCACCATCAATGCTGCTTCGAGTAGTTCTTTATCCATCACATCACATTCCTCTTGTGCCTGCACCAAACTTGCCTCTGAAACACACTTCTCAACTGGAGCCTCCAGTAACTCTTGTTCAAATGATACTGTCTCCCTATCCAATCTGACCTCGATAGCCACCCATGCCACCTCCGCTTCCAACTCTTGGGTACGCTGAGCCAAGTGTCGCTCTACTGCCTCCAACTAGGTGGTCAACTCCTCCCGAGCTCTTTGTGCATCGACCAAGACAACCTCACGTCCAGCCAAAACCTACTCTGAGTGCCTCAAAGCGTAGTACCCCTCTCGAAAGGCTTGCTCTAGTGTTCTCTTCACCTCTGGGATGCAGACAATCCATGCTTGCACAAGCTCCGGTTCTCATCAACTGGTCACACTCCCCAAAGGCTGATAAGTGAACTGAATAATTTCCTCGTGCCATACGACTTCTTGTTCTTGCAAGGCTGTCGTTCTTGCAATGTCTTCCCTCAAACTCTGTTGGTTTGCAACCTCCAAATTCGTCTCCCTCTGTGGCTTAGGGCTTTCCTTCCAATGCTTGTCTTTAGGCTTCTCTCTGTAGGAAACAAACCCAATGCTTACCTTGACTGCTTCGATGCCCCAAACTCACAGTTGTAGTGTACCTCAAAAATAAAATGGGGGTTTGGAGGCAACGCCCCCAGCGGGGTCGAGGGGCAGCGCCCTCACGGGCTCTTGGGGCCCCCACCGCCAAGACCAAATTAGCACCTTGAAACCCACACAAAAGTCCATGGGGCACACCATTTTTGTGATTTGCTTCCGATACCATACTCTTTTTGCCAACCGCTTACAGTGCTTGTGCAAATGGCCAATAACTATATTTTCTTCATTACCTGCTTATGTCCTTCCCTTTGGTGCCATACGCTATTCACTGTGAATTGTTCTCTATTTGTCGTCGTTTTTTTTAGAACCTTCCCTCTGTGGAGTGTACGAAAAGCCTGTGCCATGTACTACATCGTACGATTGAGAATCGCCCTCGTTGTTGCTACTCTCCGTCCGTATTGAACTTCTCCTTGATTAGCCTTCCTCTCACCTTCGTACTGAGTTGTACGGTCTAATTGAGGATGTGCGGTCTTTGTTCTTATAACAGTGAATTGTCACCGTTCGGTGACTTCCGACGGGTCTTTTTTATAATTTATAAATTCTTAATCTAATTACCTTCCAGATGCTTCTCCGATCACCCGTATGGATAGCTCTCGGGTTGCTTGCCTGACCTCTCGATTCCCTTTCCATCCTCTCGGGTGCTTTGTCCCTCCTCTTGGGTCCATCCTGTTCGAGTAAGGTTTCAATTTGGACCCTTTGATGGCCTCATGTATCTCCAGTCCATCGAGAGTCCACAACTTGACGGTCTCGTCGTAGTTGAATTCCCGAGCTTTGTATGGTCCCACCCTTTTTACTTCAAATTTTCCTAGCTTAATCTCATAGTTTCCATTGTACTTCAGTACCAACTGCTCTGTCCCTCCTCTCGGGTCCATCTTCTCTGAGTAAGGTTTCAATTTGGACCCTTTGATGGCCTCATGTATCTCCAGTCCATCGAGAATCCACAACTTGACGGCCTCGTCATAGCCGAATTCCCGAGCTTTGTATGGTCCCACCCTTTTTATTCAAATTTTCCTAGCTTAATCTCATTGTTTCCATTGTACTTCAGTACCAACGGGCCAGGGCTGGAACACATTTTTCGTAGGTGCTTATTGTGCCAATATTTTATTTGTTGTTGTGTGACCTTAGTTGCCCATTGGGCTATCATTCTTCTTTCATCTAATTTATTGAGTGTGCAGCCGCTCCCTCAAGCTTTCCCTGTCGCCGAGGCTGTTTTTAATGGCGATCCAAAGGCTTGGAACCATAAATTCTACAGGGACCACGGTCTCTTGCCCATACATAAGAAGGAGAATAACGATTTTGAAGGCTACGGTCTTCCACTTAGGATTCCAATAGTCGCCGACAAGAATGATCTTAGGTTCCTCTTCCTTGCCCAGATTCATTGGTTCGATAGACGACTCCTTATACTTCATGGGGTTTTGCTCATCAAATTTATGCGCTGGGACTTTGCTTACTTCCGCATCCCCTTCCTTGTATTCACTGTACTTTGGGGGAAATGTTTCCGGCTCTTCCTCAATACTTAGTACTTTGCATGCTGGTCGGAAGAGTTTGTAGTCCTCTATTTGCCAATGGAAGAGACCATTCATGGAGTCGACGTCATCCCCCGTACACTTCCATTTGGGTGCAAAGGTCAATGGTGAACTTCCCCCATTCGAGAGGGTTTTTTTCTTCCAATTGTGGTTTACGTTTGCCGTGACCAGCCACCCTCGACCCAGAATGGCATCGTAACCCTTCTTTTTCGAAGGTATCACCACAAAGTCTAGTACAAATGGTTGCGAGCCAATGGTGACCCGTTGTGCCATCAGCGTTCCGAGGGGTTTGATACCCTGCTGATCGACGCTCAATAAGTTGAAGGTTGGGGGCCACAAGGTTGGCTTACCCAATTTCTTGCATGTCTCTTCCGGAAGGATGTTCACTCCTGACCCTCCATCCACTATAGTGTCTGTTACGATGGTGCCAAGGATGCCCATCCCAACAACTGCTGGGTACCTGCCGCTGTTTACAAGTATCATCAGATCAGTTGCAGACTCTCCGGGGATGTCCGTACGTGTGGTATTTGGCTGCGTGGCCAAGCTCCCCAACAACGCCGTTCCCAATTGAGGCATGGTGTGAAGGAGGTCCTAGAGTTTCACCGATACCTCTAGATGTAACATTTGTCTTAGAATGTTTTATTCTGCCTCCCTCCCGCCCAAGGTGGTGGCCATCTCCAATGTTTCTTTTTGTGCCTTCATCACCTTCTCTATTTCTTCCTTACCCTCCCATGCCCCTTGTTTTTCTATTCGAGGGTTCGGATATGTGGCTTGTTTTGCTTGTGCTCGTGTGATGGCTAATACCCCCTCGTCACTTCTTGTTCCCTCGATGTTGAGCATGTTGACCTCGAATGTATCCTCGTGGTTGCCAGGACCACACCAGAGGCATAGCTTCTGTGGGGTGTCGCCCTTGTCGCAGTCCCTTGCAAAGTGGCCCCACTGATTGCAGGCTTGGCATTGTATCATCGACCGACCCTTGGAGTCATATTGTATTCAACTCCTTGTGTTGGTGTTGTTATTGCCCCTTCTGCCACCATGTCGCTTGCCTTCGTACCCGCCTGAGGATGCATTATTGTTAGTCTCTGCCCCCAATGTAGATGGTCGCTCTTGGGTAAATAGCACTTGCTGATTCCTCACTTTCATGTTGTATGGTTATTCCTTGGTGGAATTACCCATAATCAGGTAGATGTCACAGAATGGCTTTTTGGGACAGGCACCCTTCGTGTGGCCATTTTCTTTACATTCGGTACACCACAACTCGTCTTCTGTTTTGCTTCCCTTCATCGTCTTGAGTTCCTTTGGCATTCTCTCCATGTCCTTTTGTAGTGTTGTGACTTTTTTTGTCGATTCGCCGTCACTGTTGCTATCGTCCTCCGAAGTGTCATCTTTTGATGAAGAGGACTTACTTTTCTTTTTCTTGGAAGTCTTTTGTTCGCTTTCCAGGTCTATCGCCCAGTTATAGTGTCTACATACAAGGTGGGAGTTACTATCTTCATTTTCCTCCGCAGGTTAGATTTTAGATTGTCCACAAACCATATTTTCTTAAGGCCATCTGCTGGCTGGCTATCCAATTTCCCAACTAAGTCCTTTAGTCGGCGACTGTAGGTCTGTACTGTCTCCTTTCCTTGTTTGGTGCCGTATATTTCAGAAACGATTTCATTATCATCCCTTAGGAGTCGAAACTCCTTCTAGAATTCCTTCTTGAGTTCGTCCCAAGTGGACACCTTCGTTTTGTCTATATCGACGTACCAATCAATGGCTACCCCTCTCGGTGTGGTGGGAAATTGTTTCACCCATTCTGCGTGGTTGGGGACTCCATTTGCCGACCAGTTTGTCTCGCACGTACGACAATGCCGTATTGGATCTTCCTTTCCATCTTCGTGAAATTTTGGCAACTTCTCCTTGTTGGTCACCATTGGGGTGGGTTCTGTCACCCGTCATGGATTTTGTGTCTCTTTTGCTCTTGCACCACTTGTGCCAGCACCTGTACCAATGGGAGCCACATGGGAACACACACCACGGCTTGAAAGGTGTTGCTTGTAAGATTATGGTGGCCCACACTGTACAATGATGCTTGTGAATAGGTTGTAGGGTGCAACACCTGTCAGAGGGCAGGTAAACCACTTAAGAGGGACTTTATGCCCCTCAATTCCTCGCATGCATAGGAGTTGTTTGAGTGGTGGGGATTGGACTTTATAGGGCTAAAGGTGGGCTGTGCATGGAGGTGTCGATAAATTGTGGCGGTGACAGAGTATTTGACTAAGTGGGCCGGAGCACGAGTACTACCAGATAATTTAGTGTTCAGAATGACAAGGTTTATATATGAGCAAATTATCACATGGTATGACATTCTGATCCACCTAACCAACGATCGAGGACATTTGTTGTCGGGATAATTATTAGTTGTTAGTTCTCGAGGGGGCGATAGTTGGTTGACGTTTGGCACTTGTAGTTGGTCGACACCCTTATTTAATGCATTGTACTTATCTTCGAGAGAGGTTATGTGGTTATGTTGGTAAGGTACTATTGTTGTCGCTTTCCAGAGGTACATTGCAATGTTGTGATCAACGAATATATATATTTGTGAGTTCTCTATGCATTGTGCATATGCGTATTGTTATATTTTACTTGCGTTCTATTATGTTTTGAACACTACCCTACAGGGCAAACATTTGGTGCCATTGCATAAACGAATTTGGGAGAATGAAACACCCAAGGGGGGCAATAGATGTATGACATGGCGAGAACCCTATAATGGGTGAACCAACAAATGAACAAGTCACTAGTGATGAAGAATATGAAGGGGAAAGAGCACCGATGGAGGATTGTGCAAATATATTGAAGGCATCCATTGCAACTTATGTCCAAAGGGAGGCGGAATGCGAAGAAGTTCCCAAAAGTGTGGTCTGGTATACACTCGGGGTAATTCCAAGAGTGCATTGTCTTATGTACCTCTTGCCAAGGCTTTTGACACAACACTTTATTGCCTTCCACAACCTGTGAGAAGAGGAAAATCGAGAGGATCATTGTCAATAGTTATTACAATAGTACGAGGAGAAGAGTTGAAGGGGAGCATGATGAGAGTCATTGACGACAATGCATCCTTAATCCATACGAAGGAGGTAATTGATGCGATTGACTTTGAACAAAGATAGGAAGCATTAAGGTTGGTAGAGCAAGCCGAATGGAGACTGCAGCTACGGAGAATTGTAGAAGGATTAACTGAAGAGGAGCATGGGAACACTAAGGGGGGTTACCCGAAGGGAACGAGGAGAGTGCCGAAGGGTATGAAGTGGACCAGCGTGCTGAAGGGTATACCAATAGGCGATTGGCTCAAGGTGATGGGGTATCTAAATTGATCGAAAATACTTGACATCGTCTGGGACACTTTACCCTCACACCACAAGGAAGTAGGGACTATCGAGGAGTGGAACCAAAGATTACGTATCAAAGGGAGTCGAGGGGATTGGAGGGTGGAAGGACATAGAGTGTAGAGACGCTGAAGATAGACGCACAGAGGATATAGGCATGACCTAGAGTGTTGGGAGGACATTGGGGTGCCATAGTTAAAATGATCTATTTGGGTATGGTGCACCGAACTTGGGAGCAATTCCAACCGGACTGAGTACACAGTGGGTCATAGAGAACCAACACAATGTTGAAAAATTAGAAGTTGCCAAAGTTTACAGAGGATGTATCGGAGGATCTTGTGTGACATTGTAGGACTCGTGGAACAATCTGGTTAGCTAATGGGCAGGCCAACCAGGATGATTGATTGGTACAATCTCTTGGCACACTACGTGGGGTGGCAATAGATTGGTTCTCTGAAGTAGACAAAACCAAGGTGGGCATGTGTTTTGACTTGAAGAAGGTATTCAAGGCAGAGTTCAAATTGCTTCGGGATCATAATGAGATTGTAACAGAGATCTATAGTACGAAGCAAAGCAAACATGAAATGGTGAGAACATACAATCGGTGGCTCAAGGAGTTGCTTGGGAAAATGGAGAATCAATTGGCGGATGTACTGAAGAAACGCTAGTTTGTGTAGGGATTGAAGTCCTCATTGAGACTGAAGATAAAACTTGTTCCCCTAATGTCATATATGGATGCTTACAGCTGGGCCATGGATATAGAAAGCGAGGACAAGATGTCACGGAAAACGAACTGGTCAGATGATGATGACTCTTTGGAGGGGAGTAGTAGTGATGAGGGAGCAAGGAGGTGCAAGCATTATAGAAGGACGTGCACCAAATGATGAAAGAATTCAAGGCCATGAAGGGGAGTAGTAGCAAGAGTGAAGGGGAATTATGGTGCGCAAACTACAAGGTCACGCAAGACCAGCCATCGACAACCCTTGTAGCAATCATCACCACACAATAGCCGACCAATACAACTGCGTCATCCGGTGGTTATCAGAATAACTAAAGAGGTGGTAAAAATAATAATAGCAATAATAACAACCAAAGTCGAATATAGTATGACCCCAAAGGCCAATCAATAATTCAATGTTGGGCCTGTAACTAGTGGGGACACCTCACTCGAGATTGCCCGAAGGAGGAGAATTTAAAGCATTTGTGCAAATGGTGTGGTCTCAGCGACTACAAGGATGCAAATTGCCCGAAGTCGGGAGTAAACCTGTTGAATATCAATAGGTTGAGCAAGGGGTGTTAGTAATCACAAGAGTACAAGCAAAGAAAGCGACGTACCTAGACCCCCGTATAGAAAAGGAGAGGTTACGGGAAGCTAAGGCCAACGTTGGGAGGGAAATGATGGGGCGAAGGGAAATAAATGACACTACTAGCACTTTGCTATGTATAGAGTCTGAGTAAAATGTCCTGAGACAAGTGTTGCAAACAAAAGTGCCAATAAAGATTAGAAACCTTTTGGATACTATGCCCCGACTGAGAGAGGCTATCATGCGCACGCCAAATGTGTCTATCCATATGGCAACAACCCACACAGAGATTCTAGTTAGCTCTTCGGTGGACCCAATGTTATTAGCGGTGAATAATAGAAGGCACCCTGCAGTAGTGGAAATGGGTATATTAAGCACAATCCTCACCGACACCATTGTAGATGCAAGATCAGCGGTGAACACATTACTAGAGGAAACGTGGAAGAAACTGGGGAAGCCGATGCTGTGGCCATCGACATTCAATGTGGTGGGTGCTAACCAGCATGAGATCAAGCCGATTGGAACCCTAATGGCACAAAAGGTAACTATTGGTACACAACCCTTCATTCTGGATTTTGTAGCAATCCCCCTAAAGAAGAGAGGCTACGATGTGATCCTTAGGAGAGGGTGGCTCATCACTGCGAAAGTAAACCACAACTAGAAGTGAAATACGCTATCCATGGAGAGTGGAGGTAGGAAGTTTGTTATTGTCCTAAGAACGCAAGTGGCGAGTGAGGAGTTGGCATCCTCGACGGGATCATAATCATAGGGCAGCCTAGTGGAATAGATGAAGGCAAACGACAGATGGAGCTGAATGAGGAACGCATTCTAGAATTGGAAGGCTATTCGAAAGATGAGGTGGGCTTGTTGAGCGAGCTCTTCGATTGGCAAATGGAGGATTACAAGCTCTTCCATATAGAATGCAATGTGTTGTAGGCAGAAGAAGAGTTGGAGGAGAAAGATATGTTTCTACCTGAGTATCGAGAGTATAAAGAAGGGGTGGCCCGAGTTAAGGAGACCCCAACGCTCCAATTTGACAAGGATAGATCCATACGGTACGAGGACCCTAAACTTAAGGAGAAAAACCTAGGTGACGAAGCAAGTTTGAAGAATATGCTAGTTGGTGACGACTGGAATCCAGTGGTGAAGACAACCGTCAAGATTTTTATGGAGTTTTAGGATGTATTCGCTTGGATGTATAAGGATTTAAAGGGGCTACCCCTGAAGCTATGCGTTCACAGGATTCCACTCATTCTAGGAACCTAGCTGGTGGGGAAGAGGGCGTATTGTATGAACAAGAATTATGCGGTGAAGGTGAATGATGAGATACAATAGATGTTGGAAGCAGGCATCATATTCCGGGCACAGACAAGTGGCTAGGTCTCACCTATTGCGATATCGTGAAAAAAGGAGGCTAATTAAATTTGCATTTGTGTGGACTTCCGGTGTCTGAATGCGGTCACCATCAAGGACCCATTCCGAATACCCTTCACGGATAGTATCCTCTAGGAGGTGGCTGGACACGTAATGTACTCCTTCATGGACGGATTCTCAGGTTATAACCAATTCCCTATTGCTGAATAGGACATGTTGAAAATCACATTTGAGGTCGAGGATGACTTATATGCTTGCAACTGAATGTCGTTTGGGTTGTGCAATGCTCTTGCGATCTTCCAAAGGATAATCCTGCATATCTTCAACAAGATGTCTATGGGAAACTTAAGGTGTTTTTAGATGATTGGTCCATCTATAGTGGAGAAGACACCCACTTGGTGGCCTTGAGGGAATGCATTGAATGGTGCCGGAAAGGTCGATATAGCACTGAATCCAAAGAAATGCTAGTTTATGGTGCCTTAGGGGAGACTGCTTCACCATATTGTGTGCAAGGTCCGATTGAAGACAAATCTGGACAAGGTTAGAGTAATCATTGAGATGGAACCCTCGACAAATGTAACAAGAGTCAAGTCCTTTCTCCGACACATAGGATATTATCGGAAGTTCATCAAGAACTTTGTCCAGATTTCATGTCCTCTCGACAAGTTGACATGAAAGGGAGAATCGTATGCGTGGGAGACGACACAAGGGGAGGCCTTCAAGGAGCTCAAGATGAGGCTAGTGGCTTCACCTATCCTGACATAATCGAATTGGGACAAATAGTTCTATGTACATGTGGATGTATCTAATTATGCTATCGGTGCCTTACTAGCATAGGTGGGAGAGCACGAGTTAGATCACCCCGTCTACTTCGTTAGTCGATTGCTATCAAAAGTGAAGAGAAATTATAGTGCACAAGAAAGGGAAGCCCTCGGGATGGTCTACGTGGTACAAATGTTTTGGCACTACCTTTTGGCAACCTCGTTAATGTTCTATGTGGACCACCAGGCGTTAATGTACTTGGTGAAAAAAACCCATCATTTAGGGGAGGGCCAGCAGTTGACTACTCCTATTGCAAGAGTTTACGTTTACAATCATTGTACGACCGAGAAGAAGTCATGTAATTGCCGATTAGCTCTCATGGATCAAGTCGAGAGAGCTGCTAGGAGTGAACAATGACTTTCTCGAAGTTCACCTTTTCCAAATAGTTGCATTACCATCATGGGACACTAGCATCGGAGAGTATCTGTCGACTTCGTAGTCCTTGAGGGACATGTCACCAAGAGAGAAGGAAGTTGGTTCTCAGAAATCAGACATTTCAATTGATTAATGGGTTGCTTTATAAAATGGGACCCGATCGAGTTTTGAGGAGATGCAAGATGGAGGAAGAAATTCTAGGGGTGCTAAGAGAGGCACACAAAGGACCTGTAGGAGGCCACATGTGGCCAGATACCACGGCTCGAAAAGTGTTTGTAGGATTATGGTGGCCCACACTATACAATGATGCTCATGAATGGGTTGTAGGGTGCGACACCTGCCAGAGGGCAGACACACACTTAAGAGGGATTTTATGCCCCTAAATCCCTCGCATGCACAGGAGTTGTTGGAGTGGTGGGGATTGGACATTATAGGGCCATTGAAGTTGAGTCATTTGCGGAGGTGTCGGTACATAGTGGTGGTGACAGAGTATTTAACTAAGTGGCTCAAAGCACGGGCACTATTAGACAATTCAGCCTTGAGCACGACAAGGTTTATATATGAGAAAATCATCACCCGGTATGGCATTCCAGTCCAACTGACAAGTGATTGAAGACATTTTGTGAACCATGTGATGAAACCGGTGTTACATGACTCGGACTTGCCTCGGACTTGATGCCCAGACTTGGCAAATTGAAAAACCCAAGAAATTCAGAGATTTTTAAGCATTTAAATCTTTTTTCATGCATCATTCAATCAATTAACATCAAAGACACAATAATTGACATAAATAGAAGCTACTTTGCATACATACTTAGACAAGTTTAGACTTTACATCGATCACATAAGTATACATGCGAAGTGAATTACTGAAGGAAATAAGTTAACTGTTAAACAACTTAAACTAGTCAATAAATAACACCATTACAAATCTGAAATATAATATTATAAATAGTGTCACTGTCAAAGACTCAAAAGTCTACAATATCATGGAATATGAAATCCATGGAATCAAAAGTTCAAAACATATATCAAAATAAAAGGCCCTATGTCTTCCTGCGTATATGCCGAAGATAGGTCATGGAAGATTCTGTAGCCATCTTCCATATATCACAAGCAATCAGCAATCAACGTATGAGAGCCAATTGATTTGCTGATTTTTTGTCTAAAACCCCTATATTCTTCTCCCAAGCCTTTTTCCTGTCTTCTAAGCCTTTCAAAATGATAGAATGACCTTTTTAGGTTAAATAGAAGTCATATAAGCAAAAAGAAATCATTAAAAAGTATTAATGTTTTATGTTTTTACGTTTTTTTTGTGGCTGGACACACCAAGTCCAGGCGAGTCCAAGGACTCGGTGAGTCCTGTAGACTCGCCCATGACTCGGCCGAGTCCTTGAGACGGGTCACCGGGCCTCGGCAAGCCTGGCTCGGCTCGGGACTCGCCTGGACTCGCTGAGTCACGGAACATTGGTTGAACCTCCTGACAATCGAGTTCAAAATATTTTACTCATTGTTGATCCCTTACTACTTGAGTGCGAACGGGCAAGCATAAGCTACAAATAAGATATTGGTCTCGGTTATATACAAGAGGATTGCGGGGAAAGGATTCCGTTGGTACTATGGGCCTACCGAACAACCTTTAAGGTCATAACAGGCCGGGACACCCTTCCAACTGATGTATGGCCAGGAAGCAATCTTACCCATCGAGTTCATGGTACCTAGTTTGCGTATAGGCATCGAGAATTGGCTCGACAATATGGAAAGCTTGTGGGAAAGGTTGTACACATTGAACAAGCTAGATGAGCGAAGAATGATGGCTTAGTGGGCAACGAGGGCACCCCAGGAATGTTAGAAATTGTGGAATGACAAACACATCCGGCGTATGAATTTCATCCCATGGATAATTTGTGTTAAAGTATAATGGCCGCAACGAAATCAAGCCAGGTAAGTTCAAAGTCTCATGGCTTGGTGCTTATGAAATTCGAGAAGTGGGGGAAAATGGAGCGATAAAGTTATCAACCTTGGATGGTTAGCTAGTCTAAGAACTAGTGAATGGGTCAAAATTGAAGCTATATCATGAAAGGAGGCAATGGGACAACCCAATTCGGGTGAGAAGGCCAAACCGGACAGGATAATGGAAGTCGGTAAAAATAAAAAATAAAAATAGGGAGAACTCATTGTACGGAAAATCACCATACGGTTAGGAAAGATTGTACAAACAATCAGCATACTGTCATGAAAGACTGTACGGTTAGGAAAGATTGTACAAAGTACAAACAGTCACCATACTGTCATGAAAGACTGTACAGTGCCGTCGGCAACATAAACCCATGCGGCATACACACCTTATGACAGAAACAAAGATCGCATGATGAGAAAAAACCCCATATGACGGAACATTCACTTGCATCGATTGTATCGTGCATCAATTGTATTGAGAGTGCAACAATTCGACCATACAGAATAGAAAAAGAAAATCGTGGGCAAGAGACCGATAGAGTATTAGAGAGTTTAGTACCGAGCGGCATAGTCTGTGTGCATCATGGAATGGAGAGTTCGACATGGAATAAGATGTGAAGAGGACGAAGAATACATTTGGCACACTTAGATGCAAGTTGATACTTCAACAATGTAAGCAAACAGGCATAGCTTTTTAAGGTCGATGACGATATTCTTTTACCTTGTGTGGGCATTTGGGATTTAGTATTAATCGTTGGGCATGAGCTTTAAGATGCAAAGTGATTCTTCTATTTGAGTTGACGAGAGGTTTCTTTTCCTTCAAAAGACCATTTTACATTTGGAAGTTGACGGATTGACATATATTATTTGTCTTCAGCGTTGTGATTGGATATTCAGGCAGATTGGTGAAACAATATCCTTCATCTTATTTGCGCAATGGCATTTGGTGGGTCATGGCAGGGTTTTTGTGATCTCTTTCATGGAGGATTGTATGCTATAGCATAAATATCTTCATCAGTATATAGTAGATCGAATGATATTTGATTCTTCTTATCATTGTTATGCCTGTGTCTAATCTGTTGGCTTGAGGGTTTTGGGAGCTTGTAAATATTCAGAGATCGTATGGGGAAGTATTGAGCAGAGACCGTACGAGGTAGAGGGTTTATATGCCCTAGCAGAACTACCCACGACATTATATTTATTAACTTTTTACGGCAACAAGAGATCAATGGAGCCTGCTCGACAAGGGAAACAAGACTGGCGAAAATAATTAGAACAATTTCCATCAGTTGCACCTATTGTGATGGACAAAGGGAAGATTGATCAAACACTACCATCTTGACTAAAAGTTGCAGGCGAAATGGATACAGGAAAGGCTGTGAAGGGAAGAAAAATATGGCCCAAGGTTCAGGCTCAAAAGGATGATCAGGAAAAGGTGACAGTGGACACCATTACATTCGAGGGCTTGAGAGACACTGAATGCCGTGCATGGTGGCAGGAGACAGCGGATGACCACCTGGTCAAAGAAGCCCTTTGGCGCACAGTACACTCGGCCATTCAGATGCTAGTGTTCCACATTCGGGAGTTCAAGGCACCCCTTAGAGCCATGATTGCCACATATGACAGACATAGCCGAGAATCTGTCTTTGAGTACCAGCAGTGTACAATCACAGTTTCATTTCCAGCTCCTACGTTCACTCGAGTGTTCAGCATTATGGGACAGGGCTGAAAGATTGATAAACCTGCCACAAAGTTGACTGCCGAACAAAAGAAGGACCTCGTACATTTAGTCTGCCAGGGGATTTGACATCAGTCGAGTAGGAGATTGGCGCAGGCAAGCAAGGGGTGTGGCCTGAAGAAATCATTTATTGCGCCTGGGGAATGGCGGTGTTTGTTAGACGTCATAAAGAGTCAGTTGATAGGAGCTAGCTGAGCTTCGGATACTGCAGTCCCATATGCTTTGTTTTTTTGGGATAGTGTCTCACAAATTGTTTCCACTCAACGCATTTCTAGTATGGCACAATAGGCTGCCTTATAGAGAAACATTGTATTCAACTTTGAACACCTTTTCTGGTGTTTTCTTGTCTGTCATTATTGTTTGGATGAGTTATTGTGGTGGACAGTTCAATTTCTACGAGTGAACAACTCTTGTGCACATTATTGTTATTTGAATTATGAGGGCAATCCTTGGTCAGTTGAAGAATATCGCAGAACATCTTTGTACAATTGGCCTTGGTTCGACCTTCTATCTTCAATCTTGGTATTACAGGTTGCTTAAGTTGCTTCTTGCTATCTTCCTTGATATCCTTCATCACCATAGCATGTCTTGTCTTAGAGCTTGAGCAAATCTTAGCTCACTATCATTATTTGCATTAGAATCATTTTGTTTTGTTCATCTCGAGCATTAGGACATTTTGTTTTTCCCTCTCAATGCTTGTTGTTCTATCACAATGGATGTTGTTTTCCCAGCAGTTCTTTGAGCCTACAATTGTTTTCCAAAATATTTCATTTTTCTCTTGTTTGGTTCTATAGATTTCAACAACTTCATAGTTGTCTTGAAGAACCTCTTCCTCAAAGGCTTGTCATCTGAAAGCAATTCTCAAATGGTGTTGCATCAGTGAACCAATTAATTACCTCTTTGTGAGTGTGGCTTGGAGACCACAACCAGAGACATTCATTTCGTTGGTCATTTATTGTCCAAATAGTTGTGCACACCTTACAATTTTGCATTCCATCTTCAAACATGCACCTAGCAAATTTTGGCTGCTGTTGTCTCATAGTACTTGGATTGTGTGGTGGAACAATTTCTAGCTGTTTTTCTTGATTTAAGTGCAATGTTGGGATCCTTCTACCCAAGGTCTTACCAAGTTGTTTTTCTTTTCTAGTACTATGTTTAAATCCTCATTCCTTTTTGCAGTCTGGGCAATCTATATGCTACTTACGATTTATCACAATTCTCTGCCTTGGTCTTGTTGGTTTAGTGTCTAACAGTATCAATTCATAGATACCTCAAATAATGCTCTTCTATGCTTCCCCTTGTTTTTCCGCAAGGAGATTGTCAGACTCCATTTAAGAATAGAAACTTCCCTCAATTTGAGGATTCTTAGTCAATTCAATGGACTCCTTTGCAACAACTTTGAGCCCAATATGCTTGGCAAGATCTGCACTTTGTTCCTTATAAGAGGAAGTTCCTTAGCAACTTCTACTGAATCTTCTTTTGTGAGCAGTAAACCGATATGTTGAGCTCGTTAATTTCTTGATTCATTCCTGCTTTGATTTTTGTCTTAAGTTTTTGTTTGGACTTTCACTTCTTCAGAGATTGTTGTAATAAAACTGTGGAGTTGGCTGCCTATCCTAGGGGTCTTCTGTGTTCTTGTTGTTCCACTAGTTTGAAAGACCATCTGATTTTTGTCTCCTCCTTGACTGCATTGTCTTCGTCTATCACCTTTGTTCAGTGTCAGCATCATCGATTACTTTGGATTTGTTCAATTTCCAAATCCTTTCCCCTTTTTTGATGCCACCTTTGCTTGTACCACACACAACAATAAGATTTTGAAAGATAATTTGGTGTGTATTTGTTAATGATGATTGTTGAGAACCTTGCATTTCCAAGTTCCACATTATTTCAACTTGACCTAACTTTGCAAATGCAACAAATGTTAGCTATTGAAACTACACTACTAGACAACGAGTTGTACAAGATAGGAATTAAAATTCTTACAAAGAATGGTTGCATGAGAATGTGGATGTATGATGCTGTATTTCAGAGCAGTGTTCAATACAATGGAATTAGTACAGTGAGGTCCTATCATTAAATTATGAAATTTAGAGTGACAGCAGAACAGCTATTTGAAGGACCGATGGTTGTAAATAAAGACCTAACTATTGGTCCAACTGTTTACAAGCAATGTTTAACAATTTGACTTACACTAAATTCGCTGATAATTAACAACTTAATGAACTTAACTACACAATAATTAGTTTATTTTATGCTGATAACCACATTTAATATGAGAGGATACATTCCCATCAATGATATCAAGTAAATATGGCCCTCAAGGCTTGATATGTCTGGTTAGTAAATATTTTTGTCAGGATTTTTCTTGATGAACCTTTTGTGGAAACATGGTATTGGATAATTCAAAGTAATTTCGGACATCAATTTTTATATAAAAAATAATTTTGTTTTCTTCATAGTAAGAGCTTGAACAAGCGAGTTGTTCTTTGGTTAATATTGGCTTGATATCAAAGTAATCTTACTGCATGTATTATGAAAGGAAGAAAATGAGTCTCCAGCATGGACCCAATTGAAGCTTCCTGGACAAGCACCTGCCCCTCGTTGTGGCCACACAATTACCTATGGAGGTACCCAGGTATTGGAATTTTAATTGATGGGCTATTTCATTTTGGCTTCTCATGTGACAGAATCATTTTTTCCTGTGATTTATTTCTCTGGAACAACTTAAACAATTAATGGCATGTATATGTTAAAATATGTGTCAAAATTCATATGCACCAGCTTGTGATTGCTTGTAAATACAGATTAGATCATATGTTATCACCACCATGGTAAGCAGATATCTGTTTTCTGGAAATAAAGTATTTTTGAGGGTATGTTGTTTGAGAGTGGGCCTCCATCCACTTGAGCAATACCATTGATATAAATCACAAGTAGAGTATAGGGTAAAAATTGTATTGAATGGAGAAGCAGATTAATGAAAGAAAGAGAATCACATCATAATTCAAAAATGATAATAGAGGACAAAAAATATTTATTTTGAGTTTGTATATTCATAAGAGGATAGGAGGGTCAATTCAAGAGATAATATTGTGAAAAAGATTATACATTATGATATGAGGTCCAAGTTGGGCTATTTTGCGAGAGATTGCTCCACTAATCTAGTCACTCTTTGTCATGTCCCCATTCTGGCTGACATCGTTTAGCATGCCGGATCAGTCTATCACTAACTCTCGTAGACTGGTGGCGATGTGGAGAGAGTCATTTTGTAGATCAGTGGTCGTATTTGCTCTTGGAGAAGTGATTTAGAGCTTATTTTTATTATTATGACTTATGCGGGCCCCACATGTTATAATTTTAAGTTGAGTTGCACTTTTTATTTTATAAAGTTATATTATTATAAAAGTGCATTATAATGGGATTTTATAATGGATGCTTCTAGAAGTTCTTAGTAACTTCTCAAAAAGTGAATAAATAGGGGGCTTGGGCATTCATTTGGACAAGCTGATTTGAGGATTCTTCTACTTTTCCATATTGGAGCAATTTGTAGTCATTTGGTCTACAAATTTTCATTAGATCTTTGGGAACGATAACTCCCTTGGATTTGCATAACTGAGGAAGTGAGATATCTTCTGAAGGGTTGCACATTGGAAGTGGTATTCAGCCATTTCATGTTGAGCTTATTTGGAATCCTCAGATTTACCTGAGGGTTTGAGTTTTGGTTGCAAGAGGAAGAAAAAGCAGGTCCGAAAAAGCAATCCGAAAAAGCGGATCCGAAAAAGCAATCCGAAAAAGCAAAACGAAAAAGCAGATCCGAAAAAGCAGTCCGAAAAAGCAGACCGAAAAAGCAGTCCGAAAAAGCAGACCCGAAAAAGCAGTCCGAAAAAGCAAAGCAAAAAAAGCAAAGTGAAAAAAGCAGTCCAAAAAATTATTGCAGCCATCTACAATCAGGTGTAAATTGGGATCAGTTCGGGTGCAATTGGAGGTGTCTACATCAGTATTCAGTCAACAATAAGTGCAGCATTCCAAGTTCTTTCATATGATTCAGATGTTGATATTTGATGTCAAGGTTGTGTTGAAAATTGCATATAAGTAGGCATTGCTGTGACAGTCAATACATAACTATAATTCAGTCACTGTTATTCATTTTTGGATTGTCATAGTGAATGAGAGTGGATTTGATAAGGTCTGGTCATCACAAGAGTTTCATTGTTCATGTGTACTGTTGTAACAGTCCATATATGTATTTTGAAAAAACAGTCAATAGAAATCAGTCATTGCTATATCTTGCATATTGTAATCAGATTTGTAGTGTTGATAATCCAATAGACATTGTCGGTCATTGCATTATCTTGTTTGGCAAAAGTTCATTGTATTATCTTGGTGCCAAGTTATTGAAGTCTGAAAATTGTTATAGCTTGTAAAGTCAGCACTTGTATTGATAGCATATTGTAATAGGCAACCTTCTTGAAACACATCATTGCTTGGGTACTGTTCTTACATCATTTAGTGAGCATTTGTATTGGGTATTCAGTTGTATGCCAACTATTTGACATAATGTCAATGGCTGTAGTTGTGCTTATCAGAATATAGGTTGCATACCAACTATTTGTGAAAATGCCACTTGGCTGTAAGAGTACTTTTCATATCAGAACTTCATGTATTTGCATTGAAAAAGAAATCTAAAGAAGTTGCTTATCATTTGGCTTTTCAAGTAGTTACTTAGCAATCATTTGCAATCATTAAAACATCATTGGTGCCAAACAGTCAAATCAAAACAAGCAGACATCAGCAAACTCAGGTTGCAGGGAAAGTGTTTGACGAAATTTCTTAGTTCAGTATTAGTGGTTTTTAGTGGCCTATTGGTAAGGGTCATTACACTCTTGGACTTCTCTGCCAATAGTCAATGTCAATATGATTGTCGTTGTTGATGAGGACAAAGTATTGGTAAGAACAATATCTCAAACAAGAGAGGCAAACTATCTAGATCCACTAGTAGAGAAGCTAAGGTCGGCCAAATCAAGAGTGGAGGTTGAGAAGCAAATATCAAAAGAAAGGTGAGAATTCCATATGAAGGAAACAACTACGAGAAAAATCAGTTAGGACAAGGCTATTGCAAAGCAAGTGTTGCAAACCATAATAATAGATTTTTTGCATAGTGTGCATAAGGAAAATATGGTTCTAAAATAAGAAATGAAACACAATTATATTCTAAAAATCCATATTAGCTCAAATGCTTGATAGAGCTAAAGTGATTGCACCCATGATCACTTGATTTGCTCTTTGTACTTGTTGCAATATGGATTGCTCTTCAAGTAGCATACCAATATGAAATTTCTAAACAAATTTGAGCATAATGATGATGATATGAAGGGAGAAGGCTCCAATTTATAGATTTAGAAGAAGTGGAATGGATGGTTGAGATTCAAAATGGCACGGAGGACTAGGATTGAATGTAAGGAAATGAGTTGGATTGAAGACTTAGCCTTGTGACAAGTGTCACAAGGTTGAAGTCATTGGGAAGAACACTTGTCATGGGGAAGAGGGTAAGGTGTGCTCACACATTTTGGGAAGAACATGGAGGTGACAAGTGGAAACATATATAGCGAAGTGGAAGGAAGGTGTCAAATGGAGAAACGAGGAAGTAGAAGGGTGTCATCTCTCACATGTGTAAGCATTGAATAAAATATTTGGTCACATATTGAGTTGGAAGTGGGGGAAAGTGACATATCCATGTCACATGTCACATGTTTGTAAGAGGTTAATAAAAAAACTAGAAGAATAGTCACATTTGTGGAAGACAGGAATTAGAAGAAATGTTACTGAATTTAGGAATCAAGGGATTAGTTAATTAATTAATTAATCATGGTTTAGAAGAAATGAGAATTAGGTTAAGTTAATTTAATTAAAATTAATTAAAATTTAGAAGAATTGTCAAAATCGTAATTAATTACTAAATTAATTATAGGAAGAAGGCTAATAATTAATTAAATATGATTTATTAATTATGAGGTTTAGAAGAATGATTAGGAGTTATACTTCAATAAATTCGCATGGTTGAATTTAGGGTGTCTACACATAACATTCCATAATTAAAGGAAACTATAACTACAAATGCTTAAGTTTCTAATTGTGACATAGAATACACACACAAACCCTTGTGTCATATGATGCAATATTTAGTGAGGGAAAACATATAAAATGATAGGAAGCAATTGGAGCCTCCTTTGTTAGGTAATCAAGTGGTTAATCCCACACTACTAACAATGATCCTAATGCAATAGTTAGTAGTGGTTCACCATCATATGACATAAACAGTGGATTGGATGTGAACATGGTTTTTGAAGGAAACTTGGAGGTTTGGGAAACATACAGTTTAGAATGGATCAATATAAAGTAAAGGTGGTTGGTGTACTCATTGCCCAAACGTCAAGTAAAGGTGGTTGGCGTACTCATGGCCCAAAATGTACTCATCAACAACCAACCATTCATTTTGAATTTTAGTCATTTCTTTGAAAAAGATGGCATGTGATAGTGATCAAATTGGGTCAAGGCTAGATAGCAGCCAGTTTTAACCATTATTGGAAGAAGGCCAAAAGTACATTGTAGACTTGAAAAACTAGATAGTTAGGATTACCTCATTTGAGAGATCATTGTATTTAGACTTTGATCTGGGATTGGGGTACCATAGAGCTTAATGTTGAAGGTGTTCTAAATTTGTAATCACGTTCAAAAGACTTTGAAACTTCTAAGAATAGAGCATTGGTGAGGATGTTCTATAACTCGAGAGATAGTTTCGATTATTTAATGTTACATGAAGTTAAGATTTGATTGTGCTTTGAAATTCATTTGGAAAAACTCCTCTAGCTTTCCCACAAATCATGATCAGGGAAGGTGAGCAGCTTCAATTTTGTTTTCTTCCAAGTGGGCCTTGTGTGTGGTGGATTTTGGTTGTTGTATGGCCATACTTATTATAAGGATAAAACTAATTTGTGGGATTGACTAACTAATAATCTCATAAGTGTTGACTTGGTGGTCAGCACCTCCTTGGAGATTCGTGACATGGCTTAACCGCCTCCTATAGATTGGGTTAAATCTGACATTTGTATCTGGCATTGAAAGTTCGAGCTTTTGGTGCAATGGCAAATGATTCCAACATTGGTATCAGAGCGGGTTCCTTCTATAAAGCCTAACCGCTTGAAGGTAGATCTAAAGAGCACAAATGGCTGAAAATTTTCAAAACAAGACACCAACTTTTGATGGGACAAATTATGCATTTTGGAGTATAAAGATGGAAGCATATTTAAATGCTATTGGATTCGATGTTTGGCAATCAGTACTAGATGGTTATACACCACCAGCGACACCATGAACAGATTCAGCCGGAAAGAAGAGAAGTGAAAATAATGCCAAAGCAAAACATGCTATTTTATGCAATCTAGCTGACTCAGAGTTCACAAAAGTTATGCATTGTAAATCTGCAAAGGAGATATGGGACAAGTTGAAAAATATTTATGAAGGAGCTGACAACGTAAAGAAAGCCAAACTTCAAACCCATCGAAGCACATTTGAAAGCCTGAAAATGAAGGAAGATGAAGACATAGCTTCATTCCTTTCTCGTGTTGATGAAGTTGTCAATTCAATGAAAGCCCTTGGTGAAGATGTAGAGGAACAGTCTGTGGTTGAAAAGATCTTGAGATCCCTACCCATTAAATTTGATTCTAAAGTGTCGGCAATCGAGGAGAGGAAAGATCTGGACAAACTTACAAAAGACGAGTTACATGGAATTCTTACCGCTTATGAAATGAGGGTTGGAGGCAAGGAACCAAAAAAGGAAATATCATTCAAAGTTTCTAAAAAGGGTAAAAGCAAAAAACAAATCTCAAGTGATAGCTCAAGCAGTGAAACCGATGAAGCTGAAGCTCATTTCTTAAGAAAATTGAAAAAGGGAAGTGGAAAATATAAGGGGAAATTCCCTTTCAAATGCTTTAATTGTGGAAAGGTAGGACACTATGCTTCAAAATGTCCCCAAAATGATGATGATTCAAGTGAAGATGAAAAGCAAGCATACACTAAGAAAAAATGGAAGAATAATAATAAATTTAATAAAAAGAAAAAATATCAAAACAAAAATAAAAAGAGTTTTTATTCCAAAAAGGACAGCTCTTTGGATGAAAGTAGCGAGGAATGCCCAAGTGATGAGGAGCTTGAAATTCTATTCATGGCTGAAGCAGACACGAGTGATAATCTTGAGGAAGAAGAAGACGAATCATGCAATGAGGAAGAGAATGTTGATCTCGAAGAAGAACTTCATTATGCATACAAACAAAATGAAAAATTGAAAAGAAAAGTAGTGAAGTGTAAAGAAGAAGCTATGGAGAATCTAGAAGCATTAAAGAAATAAAAAAAAACAATTGATGATCCAAAGATCCAATTAGAAGAAACCAAACAAGCTGAAACTGATCTAAAATTAGAAATTGAGAAATTAAAAAGAGAGTTGGAGGAAAGCACCATCAAACTGCACAATAGTCTCAAGTTTGGAAAGAGTTCAGAAATCCTAACTGATACCATTGATAGTCAAAAGCCGTCTTCCAGCAAAACAGGGGTTGGTTTTGAAAGAAACTCAAATAGTAACAATACATTCAAAGGTTTTATAAAAGAGGGAAGCAAGATAGTCGTAAATGAACTATCAAAAGAGGACAAGCTTAAAGGATATAAGGACTACAAGAAGAATGAAGAGAATGATGTTCATAAGCCCCGTCATAATTTTCGTGGCTACTGCTACTCTTGCAATTGTTTTGGTCACAAAGCACTAGAATGTAGAATACCAAAACAAAATATGAATGAATGGAAAAGGCCATATCGTAGACAACATTTCTCTTACATGTTCAATGGATATTGCTACTCTTGCAACAAGTTCGGTCATAAAGCACTAAACTGCAGAAGCAAAGAGAAGAACACTCCAAATTTTAGAACCCAAAATCCTTTTGCTCCATTGGTTGATTTTGATATTCTATGTTCAAAATGTAACAATTTTGGACATGCTGCCCACCAATGTAGAACAATTTTTCCTACAAATCAAGCAAAGAAAGATCTTCCTAAAAAGAAGGTTTGGAAAAAGAAAGAAAAGTTGCTATTTGTTCAAATAGCTTTACATGCTCAAAATAAGAAAGATAGGTGGTATGTTGATAGTGGATGTTCAAGACACATGATAGGAGACAAAAGCAAATTCATTTCCTTTGAACCAGCTAGTGAAGGATCAGTAAGATTTGGTGACAACTCAAAATGAAAGATAAAAGGGAAAGGAACTCTTAGTCTAGATCATGGAAAAACCAAAACAACGAATGTGCTATATGTAAAAGGGCTAAAAGAAAACTTACTAAGTGTAAGTCAGCTTTGTGATCAAGGGCATAATGTAACATTTCATCCTAAAGGTTGTGAAATTAAGAAGGATAGAAAAGTGATAGCTAATGCTTGTAGAACTACAAACAACTTGTATATTTTACAAGAGATGAATGATGAAAGATGTTTTTTTGTACAAGAAGATGAAAATTGGCTATGGCACAAAAGATTGGGGCACTTAAACTTTGACAACATTGTCAAAATCAGTCGTAAAGGAGCTGTAAGAGATATACCAAAGTTATCAAAACCTACAAATATCATTTGCAAACAATGCCAACTAGGGAAGCAAACAAGAAGTACATTCAAAGCCAAGGAGTACTCTACATCAAAACCACCTGAACTCATTCATTTAGACCTTTGTGGACCAACCAGGACAAAAAGCTTACAAGGGGAAAAATACTTCATACTATTTATTGATGACTACTCTAGGATGACTTGGGTAGCCTTCCTAAAGGAGAAATCAGAAGCCCTTGACAAATTCAAAGCTCTCAAGGAACTAGTTGAAAATGAAATGGATACAAAAATAAAATGTTTTAAAACAGATAGAGGAGGAGAATTTACTTCCCACGAATTTGATGAGTATTGTGAAAAGAATGGTATAAAAAGACAACTTTTAGCACCTATAACTCCCCAACAAAATGGAGTTGTAGAAAGGAAAAATAGAACTGTTCAAGAAATGGCAAGGGCAATGCTAAATGAATCAAATATAGCTGATTACTTTTGGAAGGAAGCAGTACATACAACAGTCTATATTTTGAACCGTGCACAAATAAGAGTAAATCATGATAAGACACCTTACGAGCTATGGAAAAGAAGACCAGCAATAGTCAAGTATTTCAGAGTCTTTGGAAGCACATGCTATATAAGAAGGGATGAAGATGACTTGGGTAAATTTGAAGCTAGAGCAGATGAAGGGATCTTTCTTGGATATTCCTCTAAGAGTAAAGCATATAGATGTTACAATAAAAGACTCCACAAGATTATAGAAAGTGCAAATGTAAGGATTGATGAAGGAAAACAATTTGAAAAGGTAAAAGAAAATGCTGAATGAAGAAGAAGAAGATCCAAAAGATGAAGAAGCAAAAGAACTAGAACCAGAAGGCTCCAAAACCCCTTTGAAAGCAAAAACTCCCTTGAAGACACCAGCAAAGACTCCATCAAAATTTGTTCAGAGAAATCATCCTTAAGACTTGATAATTGGAGACCCAGATAAGGAAGTCCAAACAAGAAGGAAATTTGTCAACACTACTGAGCATGCACACTTTTGTCTTTTATCTAAAATAGAACCAAAGAACTTCAAAGAAGCGAGTGAAGACAAGCTTTGGGTAAAAGCAATGGAGGAAGAATTGAACCAAATCGAAAAGAATAATACTTGGGAAATTGTTCCAAGACCAAAAGACAAAAATGTCATTGGAACTAAATGGGTGTTTCGGAATAAAATGAATGAAAATGGAGAAGTCACAAAGAACAAAGCTAGACTTGTTTGTAAAGGCTATGCTCAAGTAGAAGGAGTGGATTTTGAAGAGACATTTGCCCCAATTGCAAGACTAGAAGCAATCCGGATGTTCTTAGCATTTGCAAGTCATAAAGCATTCAAGGTTTACCAAATGGATGTAAAATCAGCTTTCCTAAATGGAGACTTAGAAGAGGAAGTGTATGTTGAATTACCTGAAGGATTTACATATTCAGAAAAGGAAGATCATATGTGTAGACTAAGAAAAGCACTTTATGGGCTAAAACAAGCTCCAAGAGCTTGGTACTCAAGATTGGACAAGTATCTTCTAGATCAAGGTTTCAAAAGAGGAATGACAGATAGTAATCTATACATTAAATTTGAAAATGACAAACTTTTGGTAGTAGTAGTATATGTGGATGACATAATATTTGGAGGAGGTAGTGACAAAATGTGTAAAATTTTTTCCATGAATATGCAACAAGAATTTGAGATGTCCATGCTTGGAGAATTATCTTTCTTTCTTGAATTGCAAATTGAGCAATCAAGTAAAGGAATATTCATTTCTCAAAGCAAGTATATCAAAGAAATATTGAAAATTTTTGGGATGGAAGATTGTAATCCAGTAAGCACTCCCATGATTACAGGATGCAAGCTTAGCAAAAAGGATGAATCCCCTGATGTAAATCAAGCTCAATATAGATCTATGATTGGAAGGTTGTTGTACCTAACCGCCACTAGACCTGACATCTTGCAAGCAGTTGTAGTTGTAGCTCGATTCCAAGCAATGCCAAAAGAAAATCATGTTCTAGCAGTTAAAAGAATAATTAAGTACCTAAAAGACACTATGGATCTTGGTTTATGGTATCCAAGAGGAAAAGACTTTTCACTCACAGCCTATACAGATGCAGATTTGGGAGGCAATATTGATGATAGAAGAAGTACAAGTGGAGGAGCATTCTTCCTTGGTAACAGTCTAGTATCATGGTTAAGCAAGAAACAAGGATCCGTAACTTTATCTACCGCAGAATCCGAGTATGTTGCAGCAGTAGCAAGCTGTACACAAGTGCTTTGGATGAAGCAAACTCTAGGAGATATCAAGATTGAATTTGAGAATCCTATTCCCATCTTTTGTGACAACACAAGTGCAATCAGCATATCAAAGAATCTAGTCATGCACTCCAAAACGAAGCATATTTCAATCAAATACCACTTCCTAAGAGAACAAGTACTTGAGAAGCAAGTCAAGCTGGAATACATTAATACAAAGGAGCAAATAGCGGATATCTTCACAAAACCACTTCCAAAGGAATCTTTTGAGTACCTAAGGGAGAAATTGGGAGTATTGTCACTCTCATCCATCCATTAAAGAAGCATGTGTTCAGGGGGAGCTAGTCTCTAGCCTTGGAGACCCTTTGCCATTGATGACAAAGGGGGAGAGATTCAAGAAGAAGGGAGCAGCGAACTAAGGGGGAGCCTCGCACAATCAATACCATATATCTAAGAAGTTGCCATCAATGACAAAGGGGGAGATTGATGGAGATATTGTCATTGATGTCAAAGGTTTGAATGAAATTGTCATTAATGATTAATAAGTATGCATTATGGAGAAACATGTATTGAATAATAGAAAACAATACTGAATCTATACCATAAGTGATGCCATGAATATAGCCAAGTTTGTGCACATAAAGTAAGAAGGATGTAGTAAACACCAACAAGGATATCAGAGCTTGCATAGATAAACAGTTCGAAGAATACGAAAGGATATGAAGTCACTTTTAGTTCATTGACTCTACAACAGTCCAATCAATGATGTATGAATTCATCAAAACTACAATCAGAACTATACAACAAGTTTATTTAATAAAGATCAAGAATTGTTTGTGAGATGAGTTGGTTACGGTTACACAGCGATAGAAACAACAGTATTCATAGTGATCAGCAAAAGATATAAACAGCTTGAGCCTGATGAAAGATAGAGCCCCGATGAAATTATAAATAGAAAATAGTTGAGACAAAAATCAGATGAAGACAAATGAGAATAAAGACAAAAATCAAATAAAGACAAAAATCAGATAAAAACAAAGTGTTTACTGTGATTAAAATATCAGTAAATAAACAACATCGATAATAAATAAAAAGGTTTGCATACGGTGAATAAATCAAAACTAAGAACAAGACAAAAGATAAGAGTAAGACAAAATCATATAAGACAAATGATAAAGGCAACGTTTATTCAAATAAATGAAGTTGCCGATAATATAAGAAGATAGGAGTTTATTCTACGTCAGCACAACAAGTCATTTAAAGTAGAAAATCCGGAACATGGTTCAAACTTCTCATATATGTCAAAGTGTCGTCCGTTATGGAAAATAAGAAATGATTTATATTGTGCATATGCTGTCAACCAAATCATCATAAGTTCTCAGTGATGAGTCAGCCATGAAGTGTTATCGAAACAATAAAAGTCTCTCAAAGTATTTAAGAAGAGAATAAAAAATGATAATAATAGTGCGATTAAAAAAAGAGGATTAACTTATTACAAAATAAATTTCTAAAAGGAGACACCCATTCGTAAATGAAAAGATGCATGTAAAACCAAGTTTAGTTATTATAATAAAAAGTCATAACCTTTGAAAAGAGACACATCGTTTCTTTGAGAATATGAGAATATATAAATAATAAGTCTATTATTTGAACAAAGTAGTCAGCGGTGAGCGAGAATAAAAGGAAAATTTGAAAGGTAGTTTTTGTGGACAGGAGAATGAAGAGTTGATTGAAAGTATATAATCAGAATAAAAATCTGATATATAATTATATAATGTGGTGTCAATGAAGAAAAATATACTTACATATCTTTATTGAAATAAATATTATATAGTTAGTAAAGGCTGACTTCGTAAAGGAATAAAGGTGTATGTGCTGAAATTAAAACTACTATAAAAGAAGAGATATTAAAGGTCCATCATCCGTTGTTACAGCAACATTATTAAGGTGGAAAAATTAATTTATGTGCGGTGGGTTGGTGCTCACGAAGACAGCAGTGGGGGTTGGTGCTTCTAGTGGGTCGGTGCCTTGTAAGTGTGGGAGTTGGAGTTTCTAGTGAGTCGGTGCTCATAAACATAGGGGTTGGAGCCTCTAGTAGGTCGGAGCCTACAAATCATTGTAAAAGGACAAGTTTATATAAAATAAATTATTTGTTGTGGTTTTCTCCCGCATTGGGTTTCCACGTAAACATTGTGTTACTATGTTCATGTGCATAATTGTTTATTTAATTTTTGAAGTTATTTTTGGATAAAAGTTTTAAATTGGCAAAATCGTTATTATACTGATTCACCCCCCCCCCCTCTCAGTATAATTGTGTGCTCTTCAATTGGTATCAGAGCCTTGGGTCACGGGTTCGAGTCTCCCTTCAGTGGGTGCTGAAGGCTCAGTTGGTGCTGAGGGGGAGATTGTTGACTTGGTGGTCAGCACCTCCTTGGAGATTTGTGACATGGCTTAACCGCCTCCCATAGATTGGGTTAAATCTGACATTTGTATCGGGCATTGAAAGTTTGAGCTTTTGGTGCAATGGCAAATGATTCCAACAATAAGGTACCTTAGATTGTAGGTTATGGTTTAAGTTTGATTGAAAATAAAGTTGATAGGTATGAAGTAACAAAATTTGGCTTTAAATGTAGTTATGTTTTGGATTAAGATGAAAAGATGGTGAATTTAGTTGACCCTCTAGGATGCAATAAGAAAGATGGTAAAGGGATTTGGTTTATTTGGTGTAGTAATTAGAGTGGCATTAAAAGATTGTACTCTATGTTGGAAATTTTTTATTTCTATAGAATTTTTTCTATTGTGCAACTCTATTGATTCTGAAGCTATGTTGGTTTCCCTTTAGATGCATGTTGAGCATCACCTATTGAGTTTTTTTTGATTCTTAAAGGGGATTCTAAACCCAAGTAATGTAAAGAGGATGCTTTGTTCAAGTTCAATAGAAGTCATTTGAAGGGGGATCACTTAGACGGTATCAAAATTGTCAAGAATCTAGTTACTGTTTCCTCTTCCAGCTCTTCTTACATTGGCCAATAGAATGAGTGTCTTTGTGTGTAAGAATATATTCAGAATTTTTGGCTGCGTAAAAGCTTTGAAGAATGAGGATCGGTAGAGATTTAGAAGAGGGGTTTTTGAAGCTCAAGGATAAGCTTTAATATCATCCTTGTTATGTAGCCTTGCCAAAAAAGCTAATTAGAAATAAAGATGGAGATGCCATCAAACTATTTGGTTCAAGGTGCAAATGTTAGATCGAGAATGTCCTAGCTTAGATATGGGGCCAAAGTGACTAAATTCTTCTCTAGTTTGCTAGGTTGAACATTAGACATGCAGATTTTGGAGGGACACTCTTTGATCATGTAGGAGAGATTTAAAAAATGTATTTCTTCCATCCCATGTCTTATATTTCTTTTGATGTCTTATAATGGGGAGATTGAGAGGGCCATGAAGTTGTCTAAAGCTATTATTGCTCAGAAACTAGAGTTGAATGATGTCACGGATCTTGGGAAAGACATCACTCTTGATGAGATCTTTTTGGTATATGGATTCTTAAAGAATGATCAATCCCTTGGAATGGATGAATTCTCTATTGAATTTCACAAGATTTATAATGATTAGATTGCTAGTGATTTGTTGGAAACTTACAAAGAAGTTATTCTGATTGGTAATTGAGGAAACACCATTAATGTAGGTGTTATTAAATTCTATCTTAAGTTTGGAGATAAATCCTATTAATTTATTAGTTTGTCTTGCGAAAGACACCACAATACATAAGAAGACACATGTTAGAACCATTATTCAAATTGTATGGGGAATCTCTTTGAAACCTAACTTAATCTAACACGTACCCAAGAGCAAAACTTTAAATATGAAATGTTCCCTTTCTGAAATGTGATTTAATAATAAATACGAATAATAAAATTAAAATATAAAAATAAATAAACAGATAAATAATAATGAAATATAATATAATATAATTACAAGTTAACTAAGTTTAATGAAAGGTCAAGAGGCATGCAATGAAGAGTTGTGAGTCCCTCAACATAAGATATAAAAGGGAGGAGAGTTCATTTGAAAGAAGATATGGAGGAAGGAAGAAAGAGGGGAGCATAGGAATTAAAGAAGGATTAATGGATGAAGAAAGGAACAGGAAGAAAATAAGGAAGTGACTCTTTCAAAGATTAAGGGTTGTGTCTCTTTCAAAGGGTTGTAATTATACAAGTTTGTGACTCTCACAAAGGGTGGACATGATGATGGGTTGTGACGCCTTTGAAGGGTGGTAATTGCGAAAGGTTGTGATCATTGTAAAGGGGCAAACATGATGATGAGGTGTGACTCTCCTTGACATTGGAATATATAAAGGGGAGAAGAGTTCATTTGAGGAAGACATTGAAGGGAGATCAATGTGGGGAATAACATATTATTCTCAGAAGAAACAATGAAAGGTGGTTATTCAATTTTTATGAAAGGTTGTGACCCTTACACCAATAAAGGAGATTTCATTCCAAGCATTGAAGGGGGACTTATCAATCATCACTCATCCATCAATCAATAATTCCTCAAGAAACCAAGCAAACAATCAATCAGCAAGCTCAAACAAAAAAATCATTAAATCGACATTAATTATCACTTCATATTGGGATCAAGAAAGCATAATTCAACAATCAAGCATCACCGTATCAAGTCAACATTCATGCAATCTTCATCCTCCAATATATCAAACTAGTGTTCATTATATCGTCACTTTTCAATCATCTAATCAACAATTACTTAATCATACCTTGCCAATACCTTGAATCATCAAATCAAAGGAATTCATTCAATCATTCTTCTTATATGCATTAATAGATATTCTTTACAATAAGATTGATATTTATAATATATTTCTGCACACACACACACACACACACACACCATAATCAATCAAATGTAAAGTTGGAGGAAGTAAGTTGGGGAGATACAGTTTAGCGTTTCCTCTGAATTAAGTACACCACCCCAAGGGATGGAGCAGGTCATAGTTGGATGTTCCTTCCTCCTTTGGGTCAAGAGACGATTTGATTACCCAAGGGATGTAACTAGTCATAGTTGGACGTTCCTGTCAGTTGTGGGATTCGGATGATTGCTCGCTCTTGGGCTTAGTTGGGCTGGGTAATTTATTTGCGCCCTTTCGAATTTCCTACCAAGACTAAGTAATGATTGGTTATGAGATAGTTAGCTAGTTATATTGCTCATCATGACATACTTGTTGACTAATCTATGTACTTGTACATTACCTCTTAAATTATTGATGGTTAAATGAGTTTAGTTTAGTAGGTTATTAACTTATTGTTTAGGAATGAATTACATTGATGGAATTGTTAATTTTGTGCACAAACAGGTTGAAATTCAAGTTGGGGACATTACACATAGAATTTACAAGTTGCTAGTGTTTTATTCACAGTTTTCAATGTTACAGAATATGGAACAGATGTGTGGTCAAATCACTCTTTGAATTAGAAGGGGAATCTCCTTGTTAATCTAAAAATACTTAAAGCTGGACAGTATGAACTTGTAATTTACAATTTTCAAAATGATTTTTGAGGTGGTTCACATTCATGCTGGAGATAATGTAAATATCATTTTATTTTCCTAGGATAAAAGGTTGAAATGCTCTTTTAACATATTTCAATGGATTTTACGTTTTTTGAGTTGAAGGAAATATTAGTACATGGTTGCATTGTTAAATGCAGAGATTGGAGAATGCAAGTACGCAAATGGTGTTGAATAGACTAACACATAAACATGAATTGCATGGTTAATTTAAATGTAGATTTATACAAAGGCATGGTTTGCACCTTTGAGCTCACCTGCAATAGAAATGTAAGATCCCCTACCAATATTTGTCCTTAAATACTCAATAAGCCTGGACGAATTTTGTCTAACAATTGTCTTGCACAGGTTGTCCTGTAAATTTTGATTTTTCTTGTACCAAATCATATCATAAACACAAAAACTATGCATTGTAATTCCGTCAAATACTTGTCATTCTCAGTCACATAATACTGATTTTTCCATAAGGGTATTTGCAAGAACATTACTTCATCATGCTGTCATAAAACATGCTGACAAAATGTATAAAATTTCTGGAAACGTTTCTACATAAGGCATAGACATTATTCCAAACACTTTGCATTCAATAGTTGCTCTTGTTATTCAGAGGTATCACATAGACATATTGTCAAACACTTGACCAGCTAACTACAAACATATTTCAAGCAGCATTTAGCAAACAATTAAAAAATCTGGGTTATGCCAATGCCCAAAAATGACTGATCGCTAACCAATCTGCTTATTAATAGCAATGACACTTTGAACCAAAACGTTCAAATACAGTTCAAACAACAAACAAAATCAAGATGGATATTGATATGTAACTCATGTGCGCTTGGGCTGTGAATATCAATGGATATCATGTAAAAACATGCTGATAACATAGACAAAAACACTGCTCATGCACTGTAGCAGCACTATTCTCGACAATGTAGCAGTTCTGTAGCGGCACTATAGTAGCTCTTTTCACGGCACAGTAGCGACACTATTCATGGCACTGTTCATTCAACCTTCAATCTGATTTATAACTTCTAATTTGAACTAAAACTTCGACCATTAATTCCAGATGTGAAGTTTGTATGAATCCACCAATCTTTGAAGAAGTGGGTTTTGGTCCAAACCTTCTTGGTTCCAAGGGTTTCTGTTGTCATGTCCCCATTTTAAGATAGAATTTTAATAATAATTAGATAATAAAATCTTCTTAAATAAATAATGATAATAAAATTATATATTAATATTAATATTAAAATAAAAATATAAAAATAAGAAATAATAATAAAATATTATTATTATAATATAAATAATAACATATATATAATCTATTATCAAAAAATAAGATTTAAAATAATTAAATAATAATAAACTTATAATGAATGAATGAATAAATAAAGTTTATTAAAAGGGAGAATATTGTAGAAAGTATGTTGCCTTTCTAAATAGATTTAATAATAAATGATAATAAATATAAAATAAATAAGTAAATAAATAGTATAATATAGATTAATATAAATTAACAAAATCTAATGAAAAGTCAAGAGATATGTAATAAAGAGATTGATGAACATATTGTCATTGATGTCAAAATCAGAGATCAAAGAAGGTATATGATACACTCAAAATATATATACAGCATTCAGCATATTTGATATGATATATATACAGCATATTTGATATGCATATATTCAGAGATAATCAGTATATAATCAGAGAGGCATATATTCAATGAACAAGATTAAACAGTATATTTTCAGTATCCTTTCAGAATACAAGAATAAACAGTGAAAGTACGTATATATAAGATACGTATAAAAGACATATACAAGACTATCATACATAGAGTCTTCAGCATATAGTCGGGAGTATGAGAACAAAATATAGAGGGAAGTCTGAAGTGTGGAACAAATAATATTTGAACTGGCAAATATCACTTATATCAGCACTATTCAGGGAAAGATGCAATATCAAACTTAATATGCCCGGAGATAAATATAGTGGTCATATGGAGGGACTACACACACTATTGACCAAAGGAGAAGAGTAGATAGAAAACGGCAAAGACTATTATTTAGTCCATATTATGGCAGCGACTTCATCGATTAAAAAAGGCGGATTACCTTTAAAGAGAGCAGACAGCGACAGGTTGAAGTAGCGGTGATATACAAAGGAACATATTTTAACGGTGATATAGGACATTTGATTTCACCCAGTCAGCGTATAGGAGCCATGCAAGAAACAAATGATGTATACAGCATATGAAGATACAGAGGGCAAAGATTACATAGTTCGTGATTTTGTTGGCAGCGATAATCACAGAGACAGATAAGAGACTATCGACACTACCATACATGTGATCAGTGATAAGGAGAAAACTATGTCGATACTGGAAAGCCTCTGTCACAGCGATCACACCTGGCAGATTCATTATATCTGAATTCATACGGTTGAAGATGCACATTGCAGATAGGGATGCTATTGTTGTTCCATTCAAAAGCACCGTCTTAAGTAATACAAACTAAAGGAAATATTAATGGTCAGTTAGCGATTATTCTCAGCGTGGCATGTTCAGTAAATAGTGATAGGAAGAATACAAACAGCAAAGAAAGTATACAGAACAGCTGATATGCAAATTAATATTTTAATCTATCAATGGATAGTGCAAACAAAAGAAACGATTATGTATGGAAGCCACGTACACTTATCCATGTGGTAATACAAATAAGACAACTCATATTTCCAATATGAACAAAAGATTAAGAAATAAGTTAACGATAAGTAAAAATCAACAATTATATCATTAGTGTATGTGCAAATTTTAAGAGGCCCGATATAATAAAGGCTGCCATGGTTGTAAAAGAAGATGTCCCTTTAGATAGTTGTCCCTCTTCATGAAGATTCTACAACGTATGAAAGGTCGTTATTTTTGGCTGAAGAAAATGTGGAAGTGAGCAATGAATGAGAGATAAAAAGAGGGTGTGGAAACAAGAGTGAATATAGAGAAGAGTGTGAGATAAATGAAAATATATAGTGATATTTGGTATTAAAGTAATAATAATCAGATATACATATACCAAGAGTTGAAGTTCAAAGAAAAGAGTCGTTTGTGTGATAAAATAAAAAGAATATCAGAAGTACACCTTCAGATCTGTAAATGAAAGATTCAAAGGCAGACTTGTAGAGTGGTATGACAGAGTTATAAGTGCTAATTTGTGAACAGATTAGAAAGATCTTTATGAGAAAATTGTGATCAGCTTTGTAGCAGACTCTTATTGTCACCATAATGACAGTTTGAAGAAGAGCAGTTAATAAAGGGGAGAAGAAGAGCAGTAAGAAGTATGTACGAATGAGTAAGAATGTGCGTTGAAAAAGAAAATATATAGTGGAAAGCTATATCAGGGATATTAAAGGAGAAGAGTAAGTAAAATAGAATATGTGTGAGATATGACAAAGACATATCATATAAACAAACAGAGATATAATATGTGCAGATGTCAAAGATTAAAAGTGCAGATTTGAGAAAAGTATAAGTACATTCAAGACAGAATTATATGAAGAAATTAAGGACAGACTTGTATGAAGAGATTGTAATGTCCATCATCAGTTGAAGAAAGCAACATTGCCAAGGTGGAAGAGAAATTTATGTGCAGTGGGTTGGTGCTCACAAAGATAGTGGTTGGAGTCGGTGCTTCCAGTAGGTTGGTGCTTGCGAAGTGTGGGAGTTGGTGCTTCCAGTGAGTCGGTGCTTATAAACATAGGGGTTGGAGCCTCTAGTAGGTTGGTGCCTACAAAACATTGTAAAAGAACAATATTATATAAAAGCAAATTATTTTTTGGTTTTCTCCCATATTGGGTTTCCACGTAAATATTGTGTTCATGTGGATAATTGTTTATTTGAGTAATTGAAGTTATCTTTGAATAAAAGCATTTAAATTTAAAAAGGTTATTATATTGATTCACCCCCCCCCCTCTCAGTATAATCGTGTGCTCTTCAGAGATGTGACTCCTTGAAATTAAGATATAAAAGAGAGGAGAGTTCATATGAAAGAAAAAAAGAAGAGGGGGAGAGAATAGGAGTTAAAGAAGGATTAATGGAAGAGGAGTGGAATAAGAAAGAAATATATAACAAGGATTACAACGAAGACTTCAACAAGAAGTTCATTTTTGGTATGTCAATTAATACGAATTAAATTATTTATTTATTGATTATTATATATATATATATGTGTATATATGTATATATGAACATTTCTATTTTTATATGAATATATATGTGTATATGTGTATATGTATATATGTGTGTGTGTGTGTGTGTGTATATATGAACATTTCTATTTTTATATGATATTAATATATATATATATATATATATGTATATATGAACATTTCTATTTTTATATGATATTAATATATATATTATATATATACATATGTATACATATAAATACATATGTATACATATTTATATATTTATATGATATTAATATATATATATATATATTATATATATACATATTTATATGTATACATATGTATATATATAATATATATATTAATATCATATAAAAATAGAAATGTTCATATATATATATATATTATATGAATTCTTGATTAATGCATTCTTGAGTAACTTTGGATTTATTTTATGGATAAGTCTAAAAACTATGATTCTATAATCAACATTAATGTTTGTACATTTATATGTTCACTATAAAATGATGATAGAGATATCATATAGAATGAATCTTATATTCATTAGAGATGGTTTCCTGTATCTGGAGGGGGCTACAAGAAATTGTTATAGTTTCTCTAGTCTCGAGATTGTATAATCTCATGTAGGCAGTATAAATACTGATACTAGTCATATGTATATGCGTAAGCTTGGAGAGCATTTATTGTTTCCACGAGATTCTTATGGGCAGTGCTCTATGGGAAGACGTGCCGATAGCCCGATTGCTTAGAGTGGATCTTATATCCCACAAACTGACAATTGGGAATTCTATGAAGCCCGACCTAGAGGCAGCCCCTAAGAATCAAATCCCCCCTTACTAACTTTGAATAGAATAAGATTCATATAAATATTGTGTAAAATTCTCTACTAATGTTGGTTTTGCAGGAAAATACATAAGGAGATTAAGAAGGGACATTACAGTGCTATCAGAGCATGATCCTACCATCTTGTAGGGTAAAAGAGGATATAGGAAAATAATTCATATGAAATACTAGTGTGAAAAACAAATGGAGATTGGAAGAGGTTCAATCATAGCCACAACAACCTAAGAATTTGGACTAAAATATGTACATCTTTCCAATCAATAGAAAACATTATCTAATTGCTTGAGGACAAGCGATTTGAGGAAGGGCAGACTGTCATGTCCCCATTTTAAGATAGAATTTTAATAATAATTAGATAAAAATTTTTATTAAATAAATAATGATAATAAAATCATATATTAATATTAAGATTAAAATATAAAAATAAGAAATAATAATAAAATGTTATTGTTATAATAAAAATAATAACACATATAATCTATTATCAAAAAATAAGATTTAAAATAATGAAATAATAATAAAATTACAATGAATGAATAAATAAATAAAATTTACTATAAGGGAGAATATTGTAGAAAGTATGTTGCCTTTCTAAATAGGATTTAGTAATAAATGATAATAAATATAAAATAAATAGTATAATATATATTAATATAAATTAACTAAACCTAATGAAAAGTCAAGACATGTAATAAATAGATGTGACTCCTTCAAATTAAGATATAAAAGAGAGGAGAGTTCATATGAAAGAAAAAAAAAAAGAGGGGGAGAGAATAGGAGTTAAAGAAGGATTAATGGAAGAGGAGTGGAATAAGAAAGAAATATATAACAAGGATTACAATGAAGACTTCAAAAAGAAGTTCATTTTTGGTATGTTAGTTAATACGAATTAAATTATTTATTTATTGAATATTTTATATATATGTATATATAAATATGTATATATGTATATATGGACGTTTCTATTTTTATATGAATATATATGTGTGTGTATATATATATATATATGAACATTTCTATTTTTATATGATATACATGTATATATTATATGAATTCTTGATTAATGCATTCTTGAGTAACTTTGGATTTATTTTATGGATAAGTCTAAAAACTATGATTCTATAATCAACATTAATGTTTGTACATTTACATGTTCACTAAAAAATGATGATAGGGATACCATATAGAATGAATCTTATATTCATTAGATCTGGTTTCCTGTATCTGGAGGGGGCTAGAAGAAATTGTTATAGTTTCCCTACTCTCAAGATTGTATAATCTCATGTAGGCAGTATATATACTAATACCAGTCATATGCATATGCGTAAGCTTGGAGAGTATTTATTGCTTCTAAGAGATCTTATGGGCAGTGCTCTATGGGAAGACGTGCCGTTAGCCCCATTGCTTAAAGTGGATCTTATATCCCACAAGCTGAGAATCAAGAATTCTGTGAAGCCTGACCTAGAGGCAGCCCCTAAGAATCAAATAAGAGTCATGTAAATATTGTGTAAAATTCTATACTAACGTCGGTTTTGCAGGAAAATACATAAGGAGATTAAGAAGGGACATTACAGTGGTATCAGAGCATGATCCTACCATCCTATAGGGTAAAAGAATAGGAAAATAATTCATATGAAAGACTAATGTGAAAAACAAATGGAGATTGGAAGAGGTTCAATCATAGCGACAACAACAACCTAAGATTTTGGACTAAAAGATGTACATCTTTCAAATCAATAGAAAATATTATCTAATTTCTTGAGGACAAGCAATTTGAGGAAGGGCGGACTGTCATGTCCCCATTTTAAGATAGAATTATAATAATAATTAGATAATAAAATCTTATTAAATAAATAATGATAATAAAATCATATATTAATATTAATATTAAAATATAAAAATAAGAAATAATAATAAAATATTATTATTATAATATAAATAATAACATATATATAATCTATTATCTAAAAAATAGATTTAAAATATGATCTAAAATAATTAAATAATAATAAAATTACAATGAATGAATAAATAAAAAAAATTTACTACAAGGGAGAATATTGTAGAAGTCATGTTGCCTTTCTAAATAGGATTTAATAATAAATGATAATAACTATAAAATAAATAAGTAAATAAATAGCATAATATGGATAAATATAAATTAACTGAATCTGATGAAAAGTCAAGAGATGTAATAAAGAGATGTGACTCCTTGAAATTAAGATATAAAAGAGAGGAGAGTTCATATGAAAGAAAAAAAAAGAAGGGGGGGAGAGAATAGGAGTTAAAGAAGGATTAATGGAAGAGGGGTGGAATAAGAAAGAAATATATAACAAGGATTACAACGAAGACTTCAACAAGAAGTTCATTTTTGGTATGTCAGTTAATAGGAATTAAATTATTTATTTATTGAATATTTTATATATATGTATATATATTGTTATTCCTAACCGGTTTCTGAGGGGGGGGGGGGGTTGAATCAGTAAATTCAATTTCTATCTCTATTTAAGCAAACAGATATTCTTGTTAATACAGAAATTAAAAGAATATTATAACCATAAACAAAAATTAAATTCATAAGTCAACACAACATTTATACATGGAAACCTTAGGTTAGAAGGAAAAAACCACGATGGGAAAGAACCCACAAACTTTCACTACTGCAGTAATAAAGTTGCCTTGTTAGAGGCTTACAAAGCACTAGTGAGAGTGCTACCCGATTAAGGGATTTCGTAGAAGACCTGTTAGGATTTTGACTTTATTAAGAATTGCCTTATCAGAGGACTTAAAACACCAATAAAGATGTTACCCGGTAAAAGGATTTATACAAAAGAACCTGTAAGGGTTTCACCCTAATTGAGGGATTTAAATGTGCTTCACAACTAAAGCAATGATCTTATGATGACACTATATCTGTCGATTCAGATCATACCTATTTACCCTTTCCTCTGTTTGGCTGTTGAATCTTTCTCTCCCTTTCAGCTTTTGTGACTGTGATTCCTCTCTGAAGATTCTGCTCTCCTGTTCTCCTTCGCTCTATTCTCTTGATTTTCAACAACACAACTTTCATGTCTTTCGACCTGTATTTATAAGAAATTGTCTTTATAAAAATACATCTAATAGTTTTGCCAAGTTGTAAACTTTCCCATAAATCACGCATGCAAAACCCTTGATCAAAAACCTTGCAAACTGATCCTTAGTTTACATTGAAACGCTCGCAGAAAAAACAAAGCTAACTTCAGTTCCACTGAAAAAGCTAACTCCAGTTTAATTGAAAAACGCTTTGTATAATCCGGTTCAGATTATAATGCACTTAACCGGTGTAGAACTTGTATCTGGTTAGTCATCTTTTCCCTGTGTGTTTGACAAGACTAGTTGGATAAAACTTGGACCAGTATAAGCGTGACCGGTTTAAGAACACCGCTTTCTTGCTTAGTCTACTGGTTCACAATTACGAGTATCGGTGTTCCGGTTGGATTGATGTTTGTCAACGATTTTACCAATGACAGCTGAGTTAATGTCAACATATATATATATATATATATATATATGTATATATATATGTATATATGAACATTTCTATAAAAACATATATATATATATATATGTATATATGAACATTTCTATTTTTATATGAATATATATATATATGTATATATGAACATTTCTATATATATATATATATATATATGTATATATATGTATATATAAACATTTCTATTTTAATATGATATTAATATATATATATTATATGAATTCTTGATTAATGCATTCTTGAGTAACTCTGGGTTTATTTTATGGACAAGTCTAAAAACTATGATTCTATAATCAACATTAATGTTTGTACATTTATATGTTCACTAAAAAATGATGATAGGGATACCATATAGAATGAATCTTATATTCATTAAAGATGGTTTCCTGTATTTGGAGGGGGCTAGAGGAAATTGTTATAGTTTCCCTAGTCTTGAGATTGTATAATCTCATTTAGGCAGTATATATACTGATGCCAGTCATATGCATATGCGTAGGCTTGGAGAGCATTTATTGCTTCCAAGAGATTCTTATGGGCAGTGCTCTATAGGAAGACATGCCAATAACCTGATTTCTTAGAGTGGATCTTATTTCCCACAATCTGAGAATCGGGAATTATGTGAAGCCCAACCTAGAGGCAGCCCCTAAGAATCAAATCCCCCCTTACTAACTTTGAATAGAGTAAGAGTCATGTAAATATTGTGTAAAATTCTATATTAACGTCGGTTTTGCAGGAAAATACATAAGGATATTAAGAAGGGACATTACATTTGTTCTCTGAACAATCCAGTCACTTTATCTCAACAACAAGAGAAAAAGCTTCAATGAAATAATCTCATAACATATCCCCAAATGAATGAAGAGCTCCTCTTATATAGCTTCTTAAGTCAATGAATGCTCTTACTTTTAGCAATGTGGGATAAAAGTCACTTTTAATTTTATAATATAAAGTGAGTTTAACTTTATAACCCATTAAATAATATTAATGTTTTCTCAATTTCACCCCAAATAAAGCTGTGACTGGAAGACATCCCTTTTAAATTAATTTATTAGCTTATCGGGATGGGAAAATAGGCTAACCAAGCTCTTGGAGATATTACGGAAAAGAAGGGGACATTAAAACGCTCCCTTCCCGAGAAGCAATCACAAAGTTGGATGTTGTAGAATATTTGCACCTTCCAATGTTGCATCCTCAAGTGGTAAGTTCCTCCAACGCTCCAAATATTCCCTGATCACCCTGTTTCTCAGCTGCTTCTCTCTCGCTTCCAACACCTCAACAGGTTCCAAAATTAGCTTTCCCAATTGTAATCTAGGAGTAGACACAACATGATGTCCAATAGCCTTCTTGAGGCATGATACATGAAAGACATTATGAATCCGGCTATCAGGTGGCAACTCAAGCTCATATGCCACTCCTCTAATCCTCCTCACTATCCTGTATGGACCATAAAACCTAGGTTTAAGTTTTTCCATGCCACTTTTCTTCAATGAACTCTGCTTGTATGGCTGAGGCGTAGAAATACCATATCTCCAACCTCAAAAATCCTCTTTGTCCTGTGGCGATCAGCATACATCTTTTGCTGGTTTTGTGCATGCTAGATATTATCTCTGAGAGCCCCAAGGATATCTTGATGATCCTATAACCAATCCTTGGCTTGGAGAGCTTTGCTCTCATCAAAAGCCAAATCAATGAAAGACAAAGGCTCATAACCATTAAGAGCCCAAAAATGTGACATGCCAATAGTCGTATGATATGTAGAATTATAACAATACTCCCCAAGATACAACCACATGACCCACACTCTCTCCTGACTTGCAACATAATTAAAGAGATAACCTTCCACCCAATTATTCACTATCTCCATTTGAGGATGGTAGTTGGTACTAGGTTTCATCTTTGTCCCTACAAATCTAAACAATTCCGGCTAGAAAATATTGAGGAACTTACTGTCACTATCACTGATAATGGTCTTGGGTAGACCAGGTAATCTAAATACCTCTCTGAAAAATAACTCTGCCACTTGATAGGCTGTCCAATCAGCTGCAATGGCATAGAAATGGGAAAATTTAGTCAACCGATCAACCACAACAAATATATTGTCCTTATCTTGTACCCTCGGTAGACTTGTGATGAAGTCCATAGACACACTTTCCCATTTTTGCTTAGGGATAGGTAAAGGCTATAATAGTCCACTAGGAAACATATGCTTCGACTTGTTCTACTGACAAGTCAAACACTCCCTAACATGCTTAAGAATGTCATCCCTGATGTAGAGGCTAAGGGTTCAAACACAACAACTCTTCGTTCACACAACTGACCTCTTCACAATGTTCTTAAAGACATCCTCATTCGACACTTTAAAGCCATCAATTCAACATGGAACAAAGTGGCTATAAAGTAAAACATAGTGCAGCATCACATTCAATACTTGGGAACATTTGTCTGAGAGCTTTCACAACATTAGAGGACTGCAAAAAACTCAAAACAACCATTGGAACAAACCCGAGAAACCTTTCAGTGTCGTTTCCTTCAATGAGCCCAATTAGGCCTACTAGCCCTACCCAGGTGGTTTTTGGCAAAAAAAATTGAACCATTGACCTTGGACATAAAATGAGACCTGATCTAGATACCCATTTGGGGCTGTTGTCACATACTTCAAAATGGGCATATGTTGCTTTTTAATAAAATCCTCAAATGTTGGCTGTTACACTGGATTAGGCCTCATGCATGTGATCAGCAAAAACATGTATTTTGAACATAACTTTAAATATAGGAATGATAACAAAACTATAAAAATAGTTTCAAATACCCATTTGGGCCTTCTACAACATATATCAAAATGGAATAGGGTTGTTTTGTATGTAATGGGTCAAAAATGGATTTTTGCAGAGCTGGAAACCCTAGCTAGATCACAGACCTGCCTGTAAAGAAATTGCCATAACTTTTAATTTATTCAATAAAATTCAATAAAATCAACTTTTTTTGAAACTATATTCATTCCTTGTTCATATCCAATTGATTTCAAGTCTGTTCTCATTCATACATGGCCATACTAAACAAAAGAACATAAAGTTTGCAGGAAAAAAACTAAGAAAAAACAGACCTGCAGTCACTAAAATGACATAACTCCCTCCAAAATCAATGGATTTGCATCCAACCATACCACCCATTGATCTGTACAGTCAATTTCCCGTCCGTAGAATGCAGAAAACAGAGAACAAAATGTAGAAAAATCAGGAAAATAAAGTTTGATTTCATTAACTTTCTTCAACCGTACATCCAAACCCATTCCATTCGGCCACACCCATAGGATTTGACCATTCAAACGGTTTTAACAAAAATCCATGTCATTTACAACCAATTTTCAAGCCCCATGACCATTGGCTTTCACCTTCTACACTTTTTGCAATTTTTGCATTTGCACTATGACAACTTTTACAAAATTGAACCCAAGAGACACTCTAAGACTCAAAACTACTACAAACAAGTTCAAAATGGTCTTTTAGACCTTAGTACAACCTTGAAACATCAATTTTAGACTCAAAATTCAAAATTGCCTCATGGAGGCATGAAGATCATTGGGTTCTCTTGCACCACCATGGAGATGAAACTCAAGTGCCATGAGTGAGTACTGGCAACAACCTTGTGTTTGAACTCTGTGATCGCCAAATGGTTCTATCATCTGGTATGCCCTTCCAATGAACTAGATATTGGAAACGTGCATCAACTTTGGAAGTTGCATCAAATTTGTACTTCGCCTTCACTCTTGGCCTTCTCATTTTCTTGCCTAAGTATTTGGACCTTTCAAGAGAATTTCGCTGGCTTCTCCAACCTGCCTTTCTTGGTTCCTGCATTGGAATAAACATAACATTAAATTCATTGACAAAAATAAATGGATTAGGAACAATATGCTTTAGACAGTTTGCACTTTGCTTCTCAATTCCTCTTTTTTGACTCGTGCCACTCCTTATCAACAATCTGATCACTATCAACAACATTGACCCTCATGCATTCTTGTTGCTTCACCCCTACCTCAACTTGTTCAGTCCCAACTTTACCATACCATTCTTTCTCAATGGCTGCTTAAATTGTCCACAAATCTGATTCTTCATCATTGGCTATTGCATCTACATCTTCTTTGCCTGCTTTTGTTTGTTCATTACCCTTCTCCATCAAGGGTTCTTGTATCTTCATCTCTGGTTCTAATGTCTTCACTTGTCTTTTCTTCTGAATCAGCCTTTGAATAGGCCACACGACCTTCTTTCTAACTGTCAAATGCCAACTTTGCTGTTGCATCTCAATTCATTTTTCCAATTCCTCCAAGGCTTGCCTTATTTCTCTTAGCTCTTTCTCAAACTCTACTTGCCACTTCTCTTCCTCTCCTTTTCTTCCCTTTTCTTTTCTTGCTTCTTCCTTTGTGAACCCTTACCCTACAAATAGTCCCTCAACAAATTCACCAAATCTCTATCTTCTTGCTTTATCTTGCCTCACCTAGGTCTCTTCCCTACCTAGTCTTTTGGCAACCAGGTTATCTCAACCTGCACAACCAAAAACTAACAACCACACAACTACAAACTCCCTTTACTATTGGAGGTCCCATTGAAATTATATTTGATAAACCCTGCTGAGGAGACCAAATATCATTATCTTCCTCTTGCTTACCAGAGTGGGTGGGTGAGGAAAAATGATGAGTGGCCAGAACAGAACAAAATTCATCGAGGCATTTGTTGATCAGAATGCTAGTATTTGCCTGACTTAGCATCTGTGTTTTAAACTGGAGGAGCTAGAAAAAAGGAGGAACTCCAATGAGAAGAGAAAAATATTTTATCAAAACTCAAAAGTTTATTTAGAAACTCTTAAATTGGACGTGCTGTTCTTCTGATATAATACTGTTTCTTAGAGGCTGCCTTGGTGTCATTTGTGGTATCTTATCGTTGTAATATATTGTATTAGTCACATAATTTTATCTCTTTTTGGGTTCTTGGAGGATTCAGTATGCTTCTGACATGGTTATAGTAGTTTTTTTGGCATTTTGGCCTTTGGCGTATTATATATTAATTTTTTTGTTAACTATCTCAAATATTAAAAAAATGAAATAATCTGGAAATGATTCTAAAGCTCTTTTTGCATGGATTTTAATCACAGCTCTACTTTTCCTGCAGCTTTTAGTATTTGGTGGCCATGGGACTGGTGGATGGTTGACACGCTATGATATCTACTACAATGACTGTATCATCCTTGATAGAGGTAGATGGTGTACTAATTTACGATTTTTTTAAAGAATGAAATTGCCAGTTCAGTTCTATTTTGATGTGATTGTTACTGTCATAGTTTTTAGGTGAAACCATGAAAACTAATTGCCTGTATAGCCTTTTTCATAATCCATGAGATTTGTATACATTTGGCTATATTTACAATTTAAATTTGTATATCTACCAATGTTGTTTCCTTCAGCCAAAAATTAAAATTCACTTTTATACTCATATGATCGATGTATACTTGTGTATATGGTCAAAGTAACCTCTATTTGAATAGTTTAACATGTCTCTAAATTTTATTTAATTAAATGGTGCTTGGAACAAGTTTTGAATTCTTAAAAATCTATATTTCATGGTTTTTCCTATTCGCCAAGTCTTTTCTGAGTTTATGTGTTGAGTCCAATTCTTTGTAACAATGGTGAATAGTCTGTGAAGTGTTGCCTTGTACCCTTGAGCGACTTAAACATCTCTATACGAGGCTACTCCTGATGTCTCAAAAGGAGCTGAGTGTTGAAATATAGATTCGATCGTGTTTAAGTATGCCAGATATCTTAAGTATATTCATATATATATATATATATATATATTAGTATTAAATCGGCATACTGCAGAAACCTCGTAAATGAATCTTTATACACTGATGCGATATATTTATCACTGCAGACACGATACTATCGTGTGCTGCAGTATGACTACAGTCACACGATAGTTATCGTGTGACTGTAATCATATTACAGCACATGATACCATTGTGACTGTAATAGTATTACAGCCACAATGATTATCGTGTGTCTGTAATATTATTACAGCACATGATAATTATCGTGTGTAAACTTTGCAATGAAACGACATAAGTCGTTTGGTATAAAACGCATTGTTTGGTTAAATGATGATTATAGTTAATATAACATAGGGTCATGACCCTACATGGCAACCGCCATGTATGGTGATGACGCTACACATTAATATTTATATTAAAAGGATATTGCGGAATCAATCAATCACAATAGGCAATTGCATTCTACAACAGCAATATTAAATAATATAATTCAATCTTCTGATCTAATATTCCTTAACATGGTATCAGAGCAAGGTTATTAGAGAAGATATATTTTATTTTATTTGATATTTCATATAAACATAATAATAAAATTATATTTGTGTTTATTATAATATCAAAGGGAAATGGTTCACAGTATGAGAATGGAAGATAGACTTGAGGGTGCATCCAACTTTATATCTTGGAAAACTAGAATTACCTCTCTACTTTTAGAAATCGAATTGGAGGACTATATAGAGAAAGAACCAAAAATACCTGAAGATGAAGCAAAAAAATCCACTTGGAAAAGGCGGAATAACAAAGCCAGGAAGTTGATTATTGACTCTGTCAAAGACTCTATACTTCCTAGCATTTCAAGATTAACCATTGCCTTTGAAATATTCAAAACCATTCAGGACACATTTGAAATCAATAATGCTAGTAGATTATTGACTCTGAAACAACAACTTATGAATATGAAAATGGACAAAGGGGAAACAATCACCTCTTAGTTCCTGAGAATATCAGAATTAAGGGATCAACTCTTTACTATTGGAGATAATATGGATGATCTGGAACTATCCTTAATTGCTCTAAGAGGATTACCTATCTCCTGGGAATCATTCATTCAGTGCATAAGTGCAAGACCTCCATTACCAAAATTTGAACAATTAAAAATGATTGCACTCAAGAAGAGTCAAGATTAATCTCAAGAGGAATAGGACCTAGCAAAGAAAAAGAAGTTCTGGCACTCCACATGTCTAACAAAAAGAAAAGTTTTCAAAAAGGAAAAGGAGTACTAAAACCTTCAATAAAAAGGATCTTTCAAAAGTACAATGCTACAAATGTGAGAAATACGGACATATTCACAAATATTGTCTAGAAAGGAAGAAAATACAAGCAGCACTAGCTGAAGTCAAAGAAATGGAAAATCCACTTTTCTTCCTAGCTTTATCTAGTGAACTAAACTCAAACAAGAGTACATGAATAATTGATAGTGGAGCCTCCAGATATATCACTAGATTCAAGGATCAATTTGAAACATTCAAAGGAAACTCCTCAGAAGAAGTTACTATTGGTGACAACTCTACTTATCCTGTGAAAAGAATTGGGACCTGTTCAATCAAGATAAGAGGAGTAACCTTACAGTTAAAAGAAGTACTATATGTACTTGTTCAATCAAGTTAAGAGGAGTAACCTTACAGTTAAAAGTACTATATGTACTATAATGAGATATGGCACAAAAGGTTAGGCTATATTAGATATAGTGCTCTTCCAACTCTAAAAAGAATCACCCTAGGGATACCTCATCTTAAATCTGAACACTCAGGTATATGCAAAGGATGTGCCTTAGGAAAAAATACAAAAGGGACTTTGTTAGCAATTTAAGTTGTCATTAGTGAAGATTAGATGCAAACACCATTCCCACCGGTATAGGTACACCGAAAGATCACTCATATTACTTTATAGGCACTGGTAGACTATAACTGAGTGTATGCACCGGTAGACTAAACAGAGGAGATGCACCGACAGACCAAGTAGAAAAGGAAATGAACCGAGGATAAGAGTCTAATGATATGGACCAAGTATAAGATTGATACCGGTCAACAACATGTCTATTCGCACCGGTAAATGCAGAGCTGTTTAAGTTAAAACCGGAATATGTGGAGCATCCACCGTTTTGAATTGAAGTTATCTTTTTAACTGGAGTTAGTTTTATTTCCATGTGGATGTTTCAAGGTAAAGTCAAGATTAGAACGCAAAGCTTTTTCTTTGTTGCATGATTTTTGGACGAGTTTACAGCTTGGCGGTTTTATGAGTTAAGAGTTTCATTGAGATGAACTTTTTAATAAATACAGGTCATAGGACGCAAGAAAAGTTGTTGTTGATAGTTGTTGAATATACAGAGCAGAAGAGGGATATCTTTTGAGAGAAGAGCTACAGTCACAGAGGTGAAAGGCAGAAAGATTCAACAGCCAGGTAGAACCGGGTGAGAGCAACAGGTATGATCTTATCAAACAGAGTGTCAAGTTGAGATCATTGCTTTTGTATTGAGAAAGCATATTGAAATCCCTCTATCAGGGTGAACCCTAATAGGTTCTTTGTAAAAATCCTTTAATCGGGTAACATCTTTGTTGACGTTAAAAGTCCTCTAACAAGGCGGCTCCTAACAAAGTTAAGATCTTAACCGATCTTCTACCAAATCCCTTAACTGGGTAGCACTTTTGCAAGTGCTTTGTAAGCTTCTAACAGGGCGTCTTTATTACTGCAGTAGTGAAGTTGTGAGCTCTGTCTCACTGTGGTTTTTTCCTTCTAACCAAGGGTTTCCACGTATACATGATGTGTTGATCTGAGTATTTCTATTTCTGCTCATGGATGATTATTTACATTTTGTTTATCCTGCAAGAATCTTGATACAAGTTTTAAATTGCAATAGAAATAGTATTTATTGATTCACCCCCCCTCTTAGTAACCAGTTAGAAATAACAATTGGTATTAAAACTGAGTTCTCTAATATATAAAGCTTAATTGCTTGAGAAAAAGATCATGGAGGGTTACAGGTATTAGAAATAGCTTGAGGAAGCCAATGATATTATTGCCTCTTTGGAGAATAGGCTGAGAAGATCACTTGCTAAGAGAAAGGAGGTGGCTCTGCAGTTGAGTGAGAGCAATGAAACAATTGATGAACTCTCTGGGCAGAGTGGATCAGATGAAGCTGAGGAGGCAGTCTCTAAGCTCATGGAGAGGAACTAGATCCTAACCGATCAGATCTCCAACTTGAAGAGGGAGCAGGAAGATAATGCCCTAAGGATGACTGAACTGATTGAGAAAAAGAGGAAAGTTGAAGATGAAAGAAACACAACAGTCAAGTCCTTAACAGCCTCTGAGAGAGCAAGGAATCTGGCAGAGGAAGCGGTAAGGGAAAATGATCTTGTCGTTCTGCAACTTCAAGAAGACATGCAAATTGTCACTCTAGAAAATGCCAACATGCAAAAGGGTTGGCATGATAGAGATGATGCATGCAAAAGGCTTGCAATAGAGTTGTATCAATTGAAGGAACAGATGAAAGAACTTGAAGAAAGGAATGAAACCCTAAGAAGATACAATGAGAGCTCAGTCAAGCTTGATGAGCAACTCAAAGCTCAAAGAAAGCACAAAGATCGCATCGGACTTGGGTTCACCGGTCAAGACACCAAAGAGATTCATGAGTCATCAGGAGCCAACAAAAGCAAGGAGGAAAAGAAGAAACCGGAAGAACAAAAGGGTAAAAAGACCTTCAACATTTCTTGCAAACACTGTGGGAAACCGAGCCATAAAACAAGTAAATGCAGAAATGCACCGGTCAAGCCAACTAACAATTACTGCAAAAACTGTTGCAAGTATGGCCACAAGACCAATGAATCCTAGTCGAGCCCCACAAGTGTGTCCAGTGGAAGCATGGGAAGCTTCAAGGGCTATTGCTACGCATGCAACAAGTTTGGACACAAAGCTGATGAATGCATATCCAAGACATTGACATTCAGATCCCCACTGAGACCGGTATTCTCCAAAAGAAACAAGAACCAGAGCACAACCAATTGTGCTAATTGTGGCATGCACAGTCACAATGACTCCTGGTGCAGATCACCTAACAATAGAAGGGTGAATCCATGGAAGGCAACCGAGATAGTCTGTTACACCTGCAACAAAGTTGGACACCTAGCTAAAGACTGCAGGAACCGGTCAATGAACAAAAAGAAAAGATCAGTCAAACCGGTGGAGAAGACCTCATCTCCAAATGAGAAGAACAACAAAGGAAAGAAGACTGAGGAAGAAGTTAAGCAGATTTGGTTCAAGAAGGAATCAAAGAGCTCTGCTGAGGAGAAGACAGAGGAAAGATCATCATCGGCCGTTGGTGATATCTCTTCAGCAAACTGAGCCTACAGGGCTTAGGGGGAACCGATAGCTCGTCTACTGTTCCTGGTAGGATTGGTGAGCAACCCACTCACTCAGTTAGGAAGTATAACTAGACAGGTAAGCATTGATCAACCAGGGTTTGTTCAACCGAAAAAGCCTAAATACCGGTTGGCGAAAAAGGAAAGAAAGGTTAGGTAAGGCAATTAATGTGGTAGCTGTTTAACAATAGTTACCGTTTGGTAATTACCGTTATGCCATAACTCTATATAAAGAAAGGAAGATTACCCATTTACTTTTACTTTGCGATTTTGTGATTAACAAATTCTTATGCTTGAGTAATAGCCGAGTTTGATATGAAGGATATGGGCCTACTACACTACTTTCTAGGTCTACAAATCTGGCAAAAGGAAGATCACATTTTCGTAAATCAGGAAAAGTATACCACTGACATTATAACCAAATTTGGAATGATGGATTGTAAATCTTTGGCTACCCCAATGGAAACAAATCTACACAAGCTAAAATGTGAAGTAGAAGATTCTAAACGTATAGATCCCTCACCATACATACAAATTGTTGGGTCTCTCATGTATTTGGTAAACACGCGTCTTGACATTTGTTATGCAACAAATGTACTAAGTCACTTCATGTGTGAACCTAAGCAAGTTCACTTGATGGCCGCTAAGCACATTCTAAGATATTTACAAGGAACCATTGGACTTGGTTTGAAATATGAAAAGGTTGAAATCCAACTTCAGGGTTATTCTGATTCAGAGTGGGCAGGCAATCCCTCAGATCGCAAGAACACCACAGGATGGTGTTTCAGTTTAGGGTCAGCAATGATCTCTTGGTTCAACAGAAAACAATCGGTTGTTGCTCAGAGTTCCACTGAAGCATAATACATGGCTGCCTCTATGGGAGCTAGAGAAGCAGTTTGGTTAAGGAAGCTATTATTTGATCTCTTTGGAAAACCTCTGGTACCTACCATTATTCATTGTGATAATCAAAGCTGTATCAAATTCTCAGTAAATCCAGTCTTCCATAATTGATCAAAACACATAGAGATTCCTTACCACTACATAAGAGACATGGTTGACAGGAACATCATTAAACTAGTCTATATCAGCATTGAAGAACAAAATGCTGACATCTTTACCAAACCTCTTGCAAAATTGAATATAGATTATTTTAGAAATTGGTATGACTAGACTTTAAACTTGTTGGGATGAAATTCCTACTCTTGTACTTTGTATTCATGAATATGTAAATAAAGTTATTTTGAAATATTTCATTTGTGTTCAAAGAAGATGACGATCTTCTGTGTAAATAATCGGGGTTACTATTTCAAGGTGACGATCTTGACAATAGTTAACCAAGCTTCAAGATCGACACCCTAATGGGTTGTCCTGGACTGTGGCAGATATCTCGACGTTGAGATGTTATTACTGGACTTTGTAATAACTTATATATCATGATTGACACCGTGATAGGTAGTTCTGGATTGGGCCGGATGTCATGATATTGAAATGTCTAAGTATATGTCATGACGAAGACTTCTTTATGTTGTCCCGAATTGTGTTGGTAATCATCACTTATTATGACTTTCTACTATGCATCTTAAACCCTCTCTTACTAAGAGGGAGTGTTGAAATGTAGATTCGATCATGTTTAAGTATGCCAGATATCTTAAGTATATTCATATATATATATATATTAGTATTAAATCGGCATATTGCAGAAACCTCGTAAATGAATCTTTATACACTGATGCAATATATTTATCACTGCAGACATGATACTATCGTGTGCTACAGTATGACTATAGTCACACGATAGTTATCATGTGACTATAATCATATTACAGCACAGGATACCATCGTGACTGCAATAGTATTACAGCCGCGATGATTATCCTGTGTATGTAATATTATTATAGCACACGATAATTATTGTGTGTATTAAACTTTGCTATGAAACGACATAAGTCGTTTGGTATAAGACACATTGTTTGGTTAAATGATGATTATAGTTAATATAACGTAGGGTCATGACCCTACATGGCAACCACCACGTATGGTCATGACTCTACACATTAATATTTATATTAAAAGGATATTGTGGAATCAATCAATCACAATAGGCAATTGCATTCCACAGCAGCAATATTAAATAATATAATTCAATCTTCTAATCTAATATTCCTTAACACCGAGAAGTGAGAATTGTAATCTTTGGGCCTGAATGCAAAAGCGAGAAGATTCAATAGAGTGGACTATTTTGATTCATCTCTATTCAATGTGTAATGTCCCCACTTGGGATCTACCTTTATTTAGTCATGAAACAATAATGTCAATTTGAAGTGAGAAATTTAATATATTTATAAATATAAATTTATCAAATTTCAAGATATTTCATTATAATATTCAATTTAAAATCTTAACAACAATTCAAAAGATAGAACTTATCTTGATTTACTACATCACTTCCCTTCTCTTGTGTTAAGTATTGCTTTATTCCATGATGAGCCTTGATAAATAAACCCTAAGTTGTAGGGTTTGGGTGTGTCTGTGGGTACGTGCTGGGTGTGCATAGGGTGCGCGCCCAACACTGTGGGTGTGCTCACCTACGCACCCATGTGCATCCATAGTGTTGGGCGAGCCCATGTGCACCCACAGTGCTGGGCCCGCACCTTGTGCACACCTAGCATGAACCTGGGTGCACTCGTGTAGACACACAGGCCTGCCTTAAGAAAAGTGGGCCCAAACTTAATTAGAAAACATTTTTAATTTTTTTTTCTTCCTAACCCTAAAACGGCCCAATATGCGGCCTTCATTTTTACATCTCATTTTGCTCTCACAATATTTTCTCTCCATCTTGGTATTTTGAAGGGAGGTGATTCTATTCGAAGGAGATCGATTGTGGAGTGCCAAATAGCTTCCACAAAGAAGATTTAAATGTTTAAGGTATGAATTTAAACCCTATTCTTTGGTGTTTTGATGAATTTTTCAAGTTTGTGAAGAAGTTTTTCAATTATGTTTTTTTTCCATTTTTTAATAGATTGCAACAATGGTTCAATGGGTGGGGAGGGAAGTAAAAAATTCAAAATTGATAAAGCATCTCCTCTATGGAGACATACCGCAAGAATTTCACAACTTCTTGGAGGTGGGGGATTTATTTTCAAGTGTAATTTTTGTAATGTACAATATAATAGCTCTTATTACTGAATGAAACTTCATTTTATGGGCCCTAGTGTGGTAAAGGGATTCATATGTGTGAGGGCCTAGATAAGAAGGGGTTGCATGCTGTACAAATAGCAAGATTTATAAAAGAACAAGAAGATGCCGACAAATTGATTGCAAAAGGAAAATAGAGTGGTTATAGTTCTGGAAAGAAAAAAACAATGACATTACCCTCTCAGACAGTTGCGGCCTCCAAACATCCGTTCTTGTGTAATGGCCCTTGTTGGGACCTTACTCATTATATGTTTTATTTTTCTTTTGGTAAAAATACAAATTATCTTCCAATGATTCTTCTGTTGTGATTTATTACAATATATATCTCTCCTTTTTTAGAGTCGGGCCTTTTGGAAGAAGGTATGATATTGTTTTGTAATAATAGATTTATATTGATTTTTTTGTTAATTAATTAATGAATCTATTTATTTATTATTTTATTCTATATTCCATATTATGATTACTATTATATATTATAATATTATTATGTATATAATATTATTTATAAAATATTATATTTATATTTGAAATAACAATAATTTTAGTTTAAATAATAATATCATTTATTAATATTATGATTATAACTTTTATTTGAATTTTTATATTTTACCATTATCTGTAATTCTTTATCATTTGATTCATTTCCTTACTTTAATATTATTATATGACTATAATTTTATATTTATATCATTATTTATATTATATTATTCTTTTTTTATTAGTTATTCATTTATATTTTAATTATGTAAGTATTATTTTGATGGGGATATCACAGTCCTCCTCTCTCAAATTTTGCTTGTCAAGCAAAGATCATTTATAGATAACCTTTTTCGAAGCATATAATTGGATTCAAGAAAACACAACTGATTCACGGAGTATGAAAACACGAAGCATACACGAAGTGAACACATGAGTGCATGAAGACACGAAGTATACACATGAATGCACGTAGACACAAAGCATACCCATAATACATGCATTCTTAATTAAACCTTACATTCTATAATTTGCAATGAGTTGGGGTTAAGAAAATGATTTACAAAATTTACTTCTTCCTTAAGCTTTTGATTATGAGCCCTGCAACACCAAGTTATCATAAGTACATACATGTTTATATAAGTTTCAAAAAATTGAGTCACGATAAATTTCTCCAAGCCAATCCCATACTAAGCCCAAGAGCGGAACTTTGGCCCCCTTGGCCTTGGTACGAGGTGGCCTACTTAGCGGGATTTATTTGGGATGCTTGTTTTGTTTTTCTCTTATTATTATTCTAGTTGAGAAGAATGCTTAGGATTTAAACAGATTGCTTAGGCACCAAACTCCACGGTTTCCCTCAAAGTTTATAGATCCAAGCCCTTAAGCCTTTCTCAAGACTTGCCTGCAAGGCGCTTGGGGTCGGTGATCCCCACCCTATTTTGGGAATAACCGATTGGCTAGATTTACGCTAGCCTCTCTCTAAATACACCTATGTTCTCTCTTTTCAAACTTAATACTAATTTTAATGTTCCCTGATAGGATTAGTTGTTCATACTCATATCCAACCTTATTACTAATTCAGCTCAAGATGGTAGGAGTTGATGTTATCCAACTTGCCTAGACACCACTATCAATGGATTCCCTCAAAGTTTACAGATCGAAGCCTTTAAGCCTTTTTTGGGTCAATGCCTGTAAGGCGCTCATTGTCATTGATCCCCACCCTATCTTGGGACAAAGATCCATTGCTTGGAATCTATACAAGCCCCTCCTTAGTAACATCACAACCTTCCCTTCTTAGCCAAATAGCAATAGATTGGGTATCAATACATATATTTATATAGTTCTGATTTAGTTATCACTGCCATTTGTAATGTCCCTTGATTGGGTTTAGTCCAAATTAACACAGATTAAGGATCTTACTATCCATGATCATTACAATCATGCTAACCTTATTATTATTTTAGTTTAAGAAGGATGTTTCGGATGTAATCAGATTGCTTGGACTCCAATCCTCAATAGGCTCTCCCTCAAAGTTTATAGATCCCGCCCTTAAGCCTTTTTTGGGATGATGCACTCAAGGTGCTCAGGGTCACTGATCCCCACTCTATTTTGGTAATAGCCTCTTGGCCGGAATTTACTGTAGCCTCTCGTTGAAAAAATCCTTTTCCCTCCTTAAATAAAATGATAATAAGTCTTAAGCATTCATATTCTACTGTATTCATTAATGAGTGTTAACCATTAAATAATCATCTCCAGTCTGTGTACATACTTGGTACTTATATCTGATTGATACTTGTTTAATATATATATTTATCAGTAGACTGATTGACTGTTCTGAGTCTCAATGTCTCATATATTGTGAGTGCCTTAACTGCTCTGAGTCTTGATGATTTCCTTTTTTCTTATTATTTTTTTGTTGTTCGGTGTTGACTATGTAATCCGCTAACTTTGCTTTTAAGTAACAATTGAATTTTTTATTACTTTATTGTTCCAATTCCTTATTATCGTCTTTTTCTCCTTGTTATCGTATTTGTCTACTTCTTTGTATATCAATCACTGTGCATCTATATCTACCGTTGATCCCTTCATTATAATATATGTCTGCTAGTGTAATGTACTCACATATTACAATGTCTGTCCTTGTTTATCCCTTATATTCTATTGTCTTCTACATATCAAATTAAGGATGATAATGTCGTAGTAAATCAGGCATATGTGTTTTCCCATGTTGATCGTTGGCTCTTTATTTTCCTGTGATTGCCGGTTGTATCCTATATATTTTTGGTGTTGATTTTCCTTGCTTTGACTGTCAATACTGAATATGTATTTAACAATTTATATATATGTTTCTGTGTGTGTTTCCTTCCTTGTAATGAGTACAATAATATCGTATTATTTTTAAAATCCTCTTCCCACATACTCCAGAGTTAGTAATAATAATGATGTATTCCCTTCATCTTCCTCATGAAACGCAATCTCTTATTTTCTAATCTTTTATGTGATGGTCTTTACCCACGCTGCTATTGGCTTTTTAAAGAAAGTCTTTGATGTCCTCTTCTCACTAGTGGCTTCGTAGTTAGTAATCTACTCTTTGCCTATGCTGCTGCAAACTATATCTTGATTCTTGATTGTTCTGCGATGATTCCCGATGATGCAATTAAATGCTTGAATCAGTGAGAGGGTGTCGCAGGAAAGACTTTGATTCATTGCTTGTCATGATGAGCAGTAACATTGGATTGTGGGTCACAATCTAGTATTTCACTAGATGTTTTGGAGTGCTGATGTGTCCAATATGGGATCCCTATTAATGCTTTACCATCCAGTAATTTCGTTTTTCACAAATTTTAAAGATTCTAGAGCTGGTCTTTACCCAATTAATATCATTGTTATTTGGGTATGTCATTTCACCGTATCCATCATTGATTGCTGGTTATATTCGTTGCTTGGTTATAGATAAGTTCTTAATCTTTCCACGCCCTGTGTTCATTTCTTTCTTATCGCTGGTCCAAGTCAAGTCTTGAGATATGCTTATGCTCATTTCTGATTGTTTTAGACTCAAATAAGATATTCACCTTTTCCATCTAATCCATATTCATTATATATTAAATAATTTGTATATTCTATTGACTTGAATCTGTCTTTACGTTCATAATAAATTTTACTTTAGCATTCCACAATCAAAGTTTCGAACAATTGATCTTTAGTGGATTAGTCAGGTCTCAAATATAATCATTTGTAATGTCCATTTGCATATTGTTTCTTTAAGATTGATGTGATTCCTTATTGCTCTGCCATTCAATTTGATGCCTTCTTCTCTTGTGATCGAACTCTTGGATTGCTTAATCGTATGTATATTTTATCAATGTATTGGTTGTTTGCTCCTAGCTTAAATTAGTTTTTGATATTATACTTTGCAATGGAATGATAAAGATTAATCCATGTCCAAATCCTTGTTTTATCTTTTCCCTATAGGATGGCAAGATCTTGCTCTAATACCACTTTTAATGTCCCTTGTTGGGACCTTACTCATTATATCTTTTATTTTTCTTTTGGTAAAAATACAACTTATCTTCCAATGATTCTTCCCTTGTGATTTATTACAATATGTATCTCTCCTTTTCTAGAGTCGTGCCTTTTGGAAGAAGGTATGATATTGTTTTATTAATAATAGATTTATATTGATATTTTTGTTAATTAATTAATGAATCTATTTATTTATTGTTTTATTCTATATTCCACATTATGATTACTATTATATATTATAATATTATTATATACATAATAATATTATATTTATATTTGAAATAACAATAATATTATTTTGAATAATAATATCATTTATTTATATTATGATTATATCGGTTATTTGAATTTTTATATTTTATCATTATTTTAAATTCTTTATCATTTGATTCATTTCCTTTAATATTATTATATGATATTATAATATGACTATAATATTATATTATTCTTTTCTTTTAATTAGTTATTCATTTATATTTTAATTATGTAAATATTATTTTGATGGGGATATCACATCTTGCCTATGTCCTCTATGGAAGATGAAGAACTATAAATCCCCAACCGCGAGAGAGGTCCATGTTGATGTCAGTTTTGTACCACTACATAACATATAGCAATTGAATACTTGATATAGAATACCAAACACTCAACCCTCTCTTGAAAAGTAATCACTCATGAAGAACATGAGAATACTCCAAGGTTCCTTACACCTGTGGATACTAACTCAGTTATATTAATGTGATTTGCTGGTTAATCACGTAGGCAGGCTTACGTTGTTCATTCAAAGATAACTTGGTGGTACTTCGCTTGCTTGACTTGTTCTTTTCTCCTTGATCACTTTCACTTTCAACTACTCCTACCACTAATTGCTTACTGCTCTACTACTACTCCTATGAATGAAGAAATTAGCAAATGGATGGGGATCCAATCAAATGAAAGCCTGCCTGCGGCGCTACCTCCATTGGTGCAATGATTCAAAGGGATACTCTTAGAATTTTCACACTAACACCTATCTTCCAACCCAACTTGAAGTACAAGCGGAAAGATAAAATGCAAATAGAACTTGGGAGCGATCAAACTAGATTACCACACAAGGCTTCCTAACAAGCCGCTAGGATGCTAGTGGCCTAGTATATGGATCCCTATCAAACATTCACTAACATCACCATACAACTAGCCATCTACTTCTACTCTAACAACATGAAATGAAATCCTACTTTAATTTGAGAGATGAGAAGAAACATGCAATACACCAAAATGATCATGTATATCCACCATGCAAACCACAACAATGAATAGAGAACAATTTTGATAGTATTTTGGCAACAATTCTCCAACATAACACTTTTTACAAATGAGAACAAATGGCCTTATATAGAGGCTCAAAATTACGACGAGTGGCCAAGATTAAGGGGCAAAATCAAGGGCCAAGATTAAGCCTTACAAACCCTAATTAGGGTTACCATCTTTCAACCAATTACATGAGGGCACCAACTTTGTTGGCCAATGAGAAAATTACAATAATCTGTCAACCAATGAGAACATAGGACACTTGGCATGATTTGATTGCATGCACATGAAATTGCCACCTCATCAACCTTATCTTATAAATTTATTGAATCCTTTAGATGAGGTGAAGCCTTGGATGCTTGAGCTCGTCCTTAGAAACTTTCTTATCACCACTTGAACTTGCTTGTACCTGATGTCCTAACCTTGAAAGGGTGAGGTCTCTATGCACTTGGGGTAATCTTGCCTTGGCCTCGGTGGCTTGCCTAGATGTGAACCTCCTTTCAATTTGAGAGCCTTGCTCTTGGCCACCACCTTGAAATCAAACTTGACCTCTTTCAACCTTTCGTTTCGCCTTCCTCCTTCATTATCCCTGCCTTCCTTTAACTTTCTTGGTCTTCCCTAACCTTCCTACTCGAATTTGGTTTGCATGCACCCCCCCCTCTGCTTCAATACTCTTGGGTTCTGGGTGCACCTGCCTCGGCCATACCTCTTGCAAGGCGCACAACGCACCCATTACTTGATTTGAAATAATCCTTAAGTTCATCAATTGCCTCCTAGCTAGTTAGTGAGTTGGTTCCTTCACCGCCTAATTAAGCTATGTGGAGTTCATCTTACATCTGAAATTATGTGAATTGTTCATTAAGTCCATTTCTAATAGATAATTACAACTTAGTTTGTGTGTTGATCAATCTTATCATCCAAGTTACGATTGCTTTGTTTGTATCAATTTGTAGTCCATTCTTATCTTTCCTCTTAATGTGATTGAATCTAATTACTAGTTGTCTTTGTCTGATTTGCAATGAAAGAAAACAACTAGCCAAGGAAAGAAAACACATAACTCCACTCCATGGAGCTCACCACCGAGGGTAGACTCCTAAACATGGAGGGCCAACCACATAAAAAAGTCCAAGTCCAAGTTCCTATTACATTGGTGTAATGTTCCCACACTTACCTCTTGACCTTTAGAACTTTCCTACTTAGCCTATTACAACTTATCAACAAAATGCATGACCCTCTTGGGTGCTAGAACCCTCTCAAATCTAACCAAGCTAGCTTGCACGAATAGCCAAGCCCTGCCTAGCCTCAAATATGTTCAAATCTCTTCCAACTTGCAATGAAACCTACTTCCTCGCTTGCACTTGGAATGAAAATATGGAATGGAGGGTGGGGGTGAAGCGGATGTAAGTGAAAGATGGAGATGGAGGATGGAGCTATGAAAATGTGGTGGCAACTTGTCTTCTTATCTTTCTTGGCCAAGGGGGAGGAGCTCTCCATCAACTTGTCTCTCAACTGTATCATGTTCATTGTGCCAATGCTGGTGTCCCTCACTTGCTTCAATTTCGAGAAGAAGGTGGTCTTGGGCCTCATGTCTTCCTTGTCTTATTTGGTATGCATTGCCCTTTGGCTCTTGCTTGCACTGACATCCGCCATCCTAACCCTTATTTCTGCCTCTTCTTTCTACAATGAGATGAGACTACACTTATCTTTGCCTCTCCAATCCTAGGGATGGAACTACCACTTATTTCTGCCTCTTCAATTCCTATCACACTACACTTATCTCTGCGTCTTCGCCTAGGGATGGGACTACCACTTATTTCTGCCTGTTCGAAAACTTATGAGATGGACAACTGAAAGAAAACCTACTCTAAAGAACTAAAAGGAAACCTAATCTAAGCCAAACGCGAAAGCAAACTAAACTACTCTCCTGAACCAAATGGTCCAAGACAAACCTACCCTAACTATGTTGATGTTGATGTCAGTTTTGTACCACTACATAACATATAGCAATTGAATACTTGATATAGAATACCAAACACTCAACCCTCTCTTGGAAAGTAATCACTCATGAAGAACATGAGAATACTCCAAGGTTCTTTACACCTGTGGATACTAACTCAGTTATATTAATGTGATTTGCTGGTTAATCACGTAGGCGGGCTTACGTTGTTCATTCAAAGATAACTTGGTGGTACTTCGCTTGCTCGATTTTGGGAGGCTTTGAATGCACAATTGTATCCATAGAATTTATCCGAATTGGCATCACCTTGTGAGTGTAGGATTCATGAGACAACCACACATGATGAGGTTAATTGTTTGACATTTTTGTCAAGATTAAAGCTGGTATTGCAAAGGAAGCTATCCTTTTGGGATATCCTCAAACCAATTCCATTTGCCGAATCGGATGATAGAGTTAACATGTTTGTGTATAGTTTCAAGGAAATGATCAAGAAGCGACTAAGTGAGGAGGAGCTATATGTGGAAGGTATGTTGCTCTCTGGTTGGTGTAGATTACACAATGTGAGACATTCGGAATATACTTGTCAACCATGTCGGGATATCATAAAGCAGGCCAAGCAAGAGATGGGATGGTTTGATTGTGAGCAACCGAATACAGACGAAATTTGGAGTGCACACCTTGAACAAATGAGTGTGGCATCAAAGGAAGGCATTAGGGATTGCATTCATCTCTTAAGTTGGAAATCAAAAGATGAGCATATTCTATCCTCATCCGACAAAGAAGAAAGCAACTTGCGAGAGGACAACATGGTTGAACCTAATGACCAAGATATTCATGTGGAAGATGAGCCTTCACACTTTAATCCCTAGGAGGAGGGTGTTAAGAAAGAAATTAAGGAAGCAATTGAATTCATCAAAAGAAGAGGAAGCATATCAGACAAAGATAAACACCTTGAGGAGCTAGAAGAAGATCATAACAAGTTGAAGAGGTGATCCTTGGTGAACTTTCCCTCATGCTACAAAGTCAAATTCTTGAGGATGAGTTGGAAGAAATCTCTAGCACCCTTCATGAAAGAAGCAATCAAGTGGACAAGTTGAACAAGGAATTGCAAGTTACTACAAGTGAATCAAGATTTGAGGAAAAGTTTGATAAAGCATTCCAGGACATCATTACACCATATTCTTTGGGGGGATGCGTAAGGATCTTATGGAAAAAATACGAATGGATTCATTGCCAAAGGCATCCCAAGACAGACAAGTTATTGCAAGTGGCATGATTCACCATCAACTTTGACCTCCAGAAATTTTACCACTTGAAATGGAAGTTGATGGGCAACTCACAAAGATGTACGATGGTTCTCCTATCAGCCTTGAAGGTGCTATGTTTGGTTAGAGTCTATATAAAGAATTGCAAGATGTTCCTAAAGAGAGTTCAAATGGAAATTACATGCTAGATGATGAAGCTCCTAGTGGTGAGGATATGCAAGGATTGTTAAGTGCTGATCAAGTTGCTCCCATGGAAAAGGAAAACAAAGAACGGTTTGGGTTGATGCTACAGTTGGATATTGTGTTTGAGCAACTTGGAGAGGTGTTTGATGGGGAGAATACCAAGGAATCCTTAATTTTTGAGGATACACTTGAGGAGATTTACAAGGATGCATGGTTCATGTTTCACAAGCACAAGCCCCCAAAGACGATATTTCATGAGCTTGATTCCAAAATTGATCCTACCTTGACTACCAATGAGTTCGATATAGATGTTAGAGGGAAGATTCATCACCAGTTGTGACCTCTTGAAGCTGTGGATGATCAATTGAGGTTTGAACAAGAGTTACCACATGAATCATGCCAGGTTGTTTCTTTCCTGCTCTTAATGTTCAAAGTTGTTATTTTGATTATGGAAATTTTGGAAAAACATCTTGTATTTGGATTGATCATGGTCCTAATGAATTTCCTCAATTGTTGATCTTGCATAATAATGTTATTGAGTTTGAGTTTGAGGTAGCAAATTTTTTTTTCAGAGTACAAGGATGAGTTTGTGAGATTGAGAACTATCACCCAAACCTTGTTACTTTTGAACATCCTGAGAAACCATGTTAGATCCAATGTATATATTAGATCGGTTAGTGTTGTCCCTTTAGAGTCTTGTACATAGTTAGTGGTAGGAGTAGTTGAAAGTGAAAGTGATCAAGGAGAAAAGAACAAGTCAAGCAAGCGAAGTACCACCAAGTTATCTTTGAATGATCAATGTAAGCCCGCCTACGTGATTAACCAGCAAATCACATTAATATAACTGAGTTAGTATCCACAGGTGTAAGGAACCTTGGAGTATTCTCATGTTCTTCATGAGTGATTACTTTTCAAGAGAGGGTTGAGTGTTTGGTATGCTATATCAAGTGTTCAATTGCTATATGTTATGTAGTGGTACAAAACTGACATCAACATTATTTGGCGCTAGAAGGAGGGCTTGTCTCCTCATTTTCTCATTCATTTCTCACTTGTCTCTTGGCAGCCAAGGAGGAGCTCTTGGAGCAGCAAAAGAGCGAAATTTTGCAAGGAGTGCATTTAGCAAGGGGTGATTTTTTTCTTTTGGTGGAGGAGTGCATTTTTGGTGTTGTCTTCTTCTTTGGAGGAGAATTTGTTGGTGTAGAGGAGGATCTTCATGCTTGAGGGTGAAGGCTGGTCTAAAAGGCAGATTTTCTCCTCGTTCTTGCTTGGTACATTTTTCCTATTTTTTTGCTTGCATCATCCATCCATCACTTCATCATTTCATCTAGGGCTTGAAGTTGGGAGATATAAGTGTAGTTTTCATCTAGGATTTGGAGAAAGGAGATATAAGTGGTAGTCCCACCACTAGGAATGAAGTTGGGAGATATAAGTGTAGTCCATCTCATAAGTTTTCGAATAGGCAGATATAAGTGTAGTGTGATAGGAATTGAAGAGGCAGAAATAAGTGGTAGTTCCATCCCTAGGATTGGAGGTGCAGAGATAAGTGTAGTCCCATCTCATTGTAGAAAGAAGAGGTAGAAATAAGGGTTAGGATGGCAGATGCCAGTGCAAGCAAGAGCCAAAGGGCAATGCATACCAAGTAAGACAAGGAAGACATGAGGCCCAAGATTCACCGGTAGATGGAACTAAGTACACAGTACCGGTCTTATGTTGCAGACAAGGACAAACTGGGTATAAGGGTATACTGATCTAACAACAAGAAAGATCCAATCCGGATCTTGCGGATTAGTTTGAGTTAAAAGCCTGACTATACGAGACATCCACCGCTCTGAAGTGGAGTTAGCTTTTTAACAGGAGTTAGCTTTAATTCTACGGATGATCTCAAGGTAAACTCCAGATCACAATGCATAGCCTTTGTGTGTTGCATGATTTATGATTAAGTTTACTCCCTGGTGTTTCTGTGAGTACAAGGGGTTCAGTCTTGTATAAATATAGGTGATAGGACGCAAGATATGTTGTGGTTGTGGTTGTTGACAATTGGTGATTGCATAGAGCAGAGGAGAGATATCTTCTGAGGAGTGCTACAGGCACAGAGGAGAAGAAAGCAAGGAGAGATCAATAACCAGGCTAACCGGGGAAGAGATCAATAGGTATGATCTAATCAGACAATCAGTGTCACAGTAGATCATTGCTTTTATAAAGTGTGAAAGCATATTGAAATCCCTTAATCAGGGTGGACCTAATCGGTTCATTGTAAAATCCCCTATCAGGGTAATATCTTTGTTGATGTTCAAAGTCCTGTAACCAGGTAGCTCTTGATAAGGTTCAGATCTTAACCGATCTTTTGTAAAATCTCTTAACCGGGTAGCTCCTTAACCGGTGCTTTGTAAGCTCCTAATAGGGCACCTTCATTTTGTACTAGTGAAGTTGTGAGCTCTGTCTCACCGTGGTTTTTCCTTCTAACTGAGGGTTTCCATGTATAAATACTTTGTGTTGATCTGTGTGATTCTGTTTATGCTTGAATGACTGTTATATTCTGTTTATTAGTTAAGGACAATTTAAGAAGTTGGATGACCATGTAGTTGCACCTCCCTGCGTATGCCCTATCTCCAAGGTACTATAGAACTTTCATATTGTCTATCCCTGGGAGAGTACCACCGTTAGAGATTTTGATGTTGCTATTGGGCATTTACTAGACTCTTCAAAGATCTAGAAGTGGAGTCAAATGTTAGGCAAGAATTTGCGTTGTTTGTCTTAGGAAAATATCAAACGCCTTGTTTTGTCAAAGACCAATCCAAAATGGATGCTACTACATGGTGTTATGTCCATGGTCAAGATTATATGAACCTCTAACCTCTTGCAATCAAGATCCTCTCACAAGTAAGTTTTTTTTTTTGTGTTTTTTTTGCTGCTTGTATTGTAGAATTTAACACTTAACATTCTTGAGTTTATCTTGCATTTTCTAAAATTTATTTTGTTGGTTTTCTCTCTAGGTTGCAAGCTCTTTTGCTGCTGAACAGAATTTGAGTACATACTTCTATATCCACTCAGTGAAGCGTAACCGGTTGGCTGCAATAAAGGCTGAAGAGTTGGCGTTTATTCATTCCAATTTACGTTTTGTGTCACGAAAGGATTCCAAATACAAACAGGGGTCAGCGAAGCTTTGGGTTATAGCACCCGAGTCGGCTGACTTGGATGCAACTATTCAAGATCTTGCTAAAGCCACTATGGTTGATGTGGATGATGATGATGATGACATACCACATGGTACATGTAGTGCGAGTGGAACCACTTTGGGTTCAAATGATGATGATGATCTTGAACTTGCAGCCGCTGAAAATCCAATACACGATTTTTTTGATAATCCCTTTGATGATTGATGAATATTGAATCATATTTCATGAACTACATTTTGTAATTTAGTAATTGTAATGATTTTCATTGGAATTGTGAACATTGACATATATGATATCATTGATATGGCTTATTTGAATATTTTTCAACTATGAGTTGGCATTTAATATTTATCTATGGTATTTGGCATTGATCAATGATAAATTATCATACTATGAAATGATTTAGTTTTAAAATTTTGTATATTTCTCTTTTTTTGTATATATATATATAATATATATATATATGCACCCAAACCCCTAAATTTTTTTTTCACGCACCCACCTGCACCTGTCTCTGAATGCGAATTGGTAACTTAAAATAAAGCTAATCCTTTTGGAGAGTTCGTAATCAGGTTCCAAGCTCTTTGGGGAGGACCTCTTGGGCCTCTAGTTGCCTTATGGCTATCCTAGAACAGTCCTCAAGCTATGTCACCATCTCATTTATGACTTTATCCTCCTAAGGCCTTATGGATATCCTTTACTTGGTATATCCATCCTTATATTCCTTGGGAGAGACTTTGTCTCTTCCCAAGCCTTATGGTTACCCACACTAGGCGTATCCATCTTCACATATGCATGTCATTAACTCTAATAGTTATACTGGCCTTGAAAGATATTAAATCTCTGCCTTAATTCCATACTAGGAATTATAATATTCAATTTAGAATGTCCTTGACCTCAATCTTACTTGTTGATTGATATAAACTCTTATTGCCAATAAGAATTCCTCCAGTTAGCTGATAATAACAAAGTTTTTATTTTCTCTGATTTGATGTCTGAGAATGACTGCTTATTCCCTTCGGTACTTTGATGTCCTTGTGATCTTGAATACCTCAATTGATCTATTCTATATACCAAGGCATATGAGACAATTATCTTTGTTTCTCCACCTTCTTTGATGTTGGTAAGTTGTTCACTAACCCTCCAGTATGGTCCTTATTCATTATAAGAGGACTTGATCGCCACTGATGTGATTCCATGTTTTCATTCACTGCTGATGATTTCCAGTCTTATTCAATGATTTGATTGAATGGTTATAAATGACTTCCTATACCTTGTAATTGGAATGAAAAGTCACATTACAAAGGCATGTCTTATTATCTCCTCCTTTCATTAGTGCTACTTCATGGCAATTACCAATTGCTCCATATAACATATAATAGGTTAGTTATCTTATAACACTACTTAGTCTTCTCAAGTCTTAATCATAACTTGTAGCTACATACCATTTCTTGACTCACTTTGATAATGCTCAATATGTTAATCGCTATCTTAAACTTTTAACACATCCTCATTCAATAATAATAATCACTATATTATTGAATGTTTCTCATTAATTGTTCCGCTTTAAATGGTTTGATAACTAATAAACAAATCATGCCTCAAGCCCGCTCATATGACTACTTTATATAATCAATGCTTTACACCTATGAATCGTTGGTATTATATGTTGTTCATCATACTCCTACGCTATGTTATTAGTGTAATGTTTCTTCTATTGGGAATGTAGCCTGTTGATGAGTAATGACTTAGTACTTTGAGTATTGTTGATGAATTGTTTGTAAGAGACGCTTCCGATCAGGAGAAATGCCATAATGAATTGCTAGTGAGTATCGATTGAGGTGTTAATCTAATAATGACATTGCTTGCGTTATATTGTTGTTACTATCTTCTGATGATAATTCGAATGCACCCCGAAGGTATTCTATACCCCATCCTGTTCCCAGCAACTTAAACTTTATCTTTGTTGGGAATAATATACTATGGTAGAACAGTTTGCATCCCCTAGTAGATACTCATGCGATCCTCACACAAATTGCACTTATATCCCGTATCAATTTCCAACAAGGAATGAGTCAACTGTAGTCTTTAGACAATGATGTGCCTACTATTGTCAATTCTGTCATTGTATATAATGATGTCGAGAAGCTCACGGTCCAAGGAATGTAAGGACGTCATATGTCAATTACCGTCCCCATATACTAGGCAACTTTGTATATAATTTCTTCAACGTAATTGCATTGTTCGATAATTCTAGTGTAGTCCGTAGACTTGTAAATGTGATTCAATTCAGAAGATCATGCACAATCAACTAGTCATTGTAAGTTTGGTTTGTTACTCCACTTATATTTTTAATTGCTAAGTGTATGATTATTGTAATGTCCCTCTTTGATTATAATCTCTCGTTGAATTATATGAAATCTCAATCTCAAGATTTTTTGGGTGGAGTGACATAGATATAACATGTTATTTCCAAGTCTGCCAATCTAGTTTAGCAAGATCCCTTGGCCCTTCCTTTTTTTATCATTTCTTTTCTCTCCTTCGCTGCTATTCAATTCATGCCTTATATTTCTTTGTTTATATATGAAGAGAGATTCCTTTTTAGAATGGATGGGATGCACCTTTGAATAGATTGCATTATATCATGATTAATATTATTTATTTTAATATAATTATGTTATTGACTCTTGTATTTTATTTATCATTTTATTCATATTTTATAATTATTATTATTGTTTATTTTTATTATTAATTATTGTTTATTGTTTATTGATTAAAATCTCTTTCGGAAAGGGGACATTACACAATGATTTTGTGTAATTCTTTTAACAAATTTTCTTCAAGATCTTTCTCTTTTGCATTGATGATGACTTTCTTCTTCTCAATCATTGGGATGAGGCCATCTAATACCCTACCCAAACAAGGCTTGTCCATGTCAGTATAACGCATCATGCTCAATAGGGGCTCAGTGAAACTAAGGAGATATACAAAACGATCAATCCAAATGTTATCTAGGATTATTTGCTTAACCTTTGCTGCCTTGTAGTGCTAGATTATATGGACCAATTTGGGCTAACGACCATGTTACAAAGTGCCTCATGATCCTTCACCAGTTGTCTCAATAGAATTGTTTTGGAAGTTCTAAACAACCTATTTGAAAAAAATACATTTACAAAAATTAAAAAGTTTACTAAAGTGAAATCTATTTATTTTAACTTACATTCAGTAGCTTTGATTTCGAGAATGTTCTAACTATGCCTTGCGACATGTTTTGGTTGGTGATGAAAATTTGGATCTTTTTGGCCTCACATACATCTGTTTGATCCAATCAATTTTGGTGTCAATTTTTTGTAGCATAAGGTAGAGGGAGTGGACAACCCAAGGTGTCCAAAAAATGTTGGAGTTATGTTCCTCAACCAATAACCTAGTAGCCCTACAATTTTTGGCATTGTCTTGCACAATATTTTGAGAGGCCACTTCCTCAATGGCTTGACAAAGAATGTTAGCAATAAATGTACCATCCTTCACCTCTCCTTTACAATCCATTGTTTTAAAAACAATGCTCTTTTAGAGGATACTTCAATAACATTGATCAATGCACGAGTTTCTACATCCTTCCATCCCACAAGACCGATGACACCACTTTTTGGACCCGCGAATACTTTATTGGATTCAAAGATTCCTCTACAAATTTTACTTATTTACCAATAAGTTGCTACACACCTTCACAAAACTTGGGCCCTTGTACCCTTTTGGAGTCCCATTGATGTAGGAGCATCCCACTCTCCTCAAGTTTTGGTTTGCTTTATTCAGTTTTGGTTGATTCTTATATGATAATACAGAGTTCCTATCAATATAGCGACATGAAGACTGACAAACTTGTTACAGACTTCTTGTCACTGCGACAACATGAAGACAGATAGACAGTTGGAAAAACAGTTTTTTGTTGTGGTTTATTCTTTGCTGGAAGTTAAACAGTTTCTCAACAACCTCTTTGGTGGATATAAGGGAAGTTGATAGTTTTGGGAATGTTGCCATCAAGTGGTATGAGATCCCAAAAGAGTTGGGTGAGTAGATTGAGTGTATTTACTAATCTTCGGAGAAGTATGAGTATGACAGTTTGATGGTTATAGATTCTTAGAAAGATTTGTATGTTGTAGATTGAGAGGGTACCCAAAGACTAGACAAGAGGAAATGAGTGGAGCCCTAGGTGAGGTATCAAGAAGTAAAAAAAGGGAAAGAAATATGCAATCACAAAGCATTAAGAAGACAGAGAACATGAATATAAATCAGAAGAAGCAAGATGCAGATTTGGCAAGAGAAATAGCAGAGGTGAGAAGAGATTTTGAGATTTTGGTTGTGAAGTGGCTTGAGGAAAGAAGCCAATATTATGTATGGTATTGGCCAATGAAAAAGAAGGTAAAACCACCTATCGAGTTGGTTGTGAAGACAAGAAGGCAAAAGATGGCTCCCTTAAGTAAATAAAATGAATGTATGAGGAAAACCTCGAGGGGTTTAAATAGTAGCAAGTTGTCAAGAGTAGAATGTACACCAGATGTGGTGAAGGAAGTTCTCATTGTGGAGAATATGAAAGAAAATAAGAAAGACTGCACAGAAGTGCAAAAAGAAGCACTTGAGAGAAGGAGCAACAAAGAAAGGATGGTGTCCATGAAGGAGGCACTCATGGAGACATGTTGGTCTCTTATTTTATTTGTTAATGTTGTGTTTAAGTTTGTGTTTGCAGGTATGAGAAGCCTGAAAAGGAAGGTCAACAATAAGACCTTGAAGGTGATGAAGGAAGGGGCAAGTGAAACACCTGTCAAAAGAGTTGAGGATGAAAGCAAGAGAAGACAAGTTCCAACGGTCTTCCAATAGGTCATGAGAGAACCAGATGCACAAGAGGTACTTTGTAAAGTATCTAAAAATGAAGAGGATAGTGTTGATATTCTCCAATATTGTAACGTAGAATTCAAAAATTCCTGAAAGTTTTATGATGCTTTAGAAGATGTTGCATATGAAGGAAAACAAATCCATAAAATGAAAAAAAATGACAAGAATGAAGGAGAATCTGGACAGCAGCCTATTGCAAAGGTAAATAGAAGTGAGAATGTTGATCATATATGTGGAAATAAGAATATAAATATGCAAGTTAAAAGAGAAGAGAATTGGAAAGTTTCCAAAACTTGTTTGGTATCATGGTTATAGAATACCAAGCTGGAAAAAGAAATCAGTTGGTGAGGGACAACAATTAAAGTGTAAAGAAGAAAGTGCTTTTGTTAAGGATGGTGCTAACAAACAGGTGCAAAGGATGAAGACATGATGAGGAACAATTACAGATCAGATTCTAAGGTGAGTTTGCAAGCAAGGAAGCATAAAGAAATTTTTTTAAGGCAGAAATCAGACAATGCAAGTGCAGCAATAAAAAAGCATATGCATAAAGTCTTGGAAACGGAAGTGTGGAAGGTTAAGGCAACAACAAAAGAATGTGATGGTAGGCATGAAAGAGAGGTTGAAGAGTTAATATTGCAGCAGGACTTGACAAGATACCGAGCTAAAACTTGTGAAGAAGAGAGAGAATTTATAGTAGGAACATGTCTTATAGAGGGCATGAAAGAAACAAATGAAGATGAAAAGACAAGGGTATTAGTGGCTGAAAAGGAAAAACTGAAGCATGAAGTTGTAGCAATTTCAGAGGTTGAAGAAACTGCAAGGGCTTGTGGAGGTTTTGTGTTTGACAAAGATCCTAGAGGAAAGAATGGAAATGATAGTGTAGACTTGGTGCAAAAGATAGCAGCAAAGGCAAAAGTTGTTGAAGGTGTTGAAGAAAAGGAGGTAATCTTTCAGATTTTAAACAATGATTATGTTTTTAAATCTTTGAATAAATTTGTCAAAGGAAAGTGTTTACAAGAAGAGGATGACAATGCGATGGAAATAAATAGTGATGATGAGATATTTGAATGTGAGATGAAACTTTGGAGGCTTGTAGATGAGAAAGAAATGAGGAGAAAATATAAAAAGGACAAGAAGCATAAGTAGATTGCAAAGTTCAGAAAGAGTAATTATGAGCGTGGAATGGATCTAAAGAGGCAAATGGATGAGAGTAATGAAAAGCAAGAATGTACAGAACACATAAGGGATGATGAGGAATTAAAATGTGAAATATAGAAAGAAGATGCAAATGAAGAACCATAAGCAGACATTGGGGCAGCCCTAGAAGACAACAAAATTCATGAGGAAGAGATTGCAAAGGAGGGAATTAAAAGAGAGGGCAAATGAAAACATAAGAGCATATGATGGAGTAGTAGAAATTAAGGAAAATGAATGCAAACAAGGGTGTGATAGAGTTGTTGCATCGATGACATTAAAAGAGGGAGCAACAGACAATTACAATGAAGATGATATGTAGGCACAATTAGCATCAATAGAACAAGAATGGGAAGACAAAATTGAAGAGTTGAAGACAAACGGGACAACAAAAGAGGCAGCAATAAAGATTACATTTGATGATGAGGAAGTTGCAGCGAAGAGGGAAGTTGGAATAGAGTATATAGGTTTTTGTATGTATATTGGGAAACCCAATACGGATGAAGAAGTGGAGGATGAATTGATGCAGGCCATTATAGGAGAAAGGTTGATAGATAAAGATGTAGAAGGTGAAGATGTGATAGTAAGTGAAGATATAATATTGATGATATTGGAATGTCTATGCGTGTGGAGACTGGGTTTGAGGACATGGGAGTCTTAAATTTTCATATGAACATTTAGATTAATGAATGGATGAGTAGAGATTGGAGGAGAATGGTAAACAATGGGAACAATCTGATGAGAACATAACAAAGAAGTGAGCAACAAAGTGGAAGGAATATTGTAGTTATTCTAGAGCGAGGTTGGAAAAAGAGAAAGAAAGGAATCAGGAGAAGTTGTTAAACCCATGTGTATGAGCGCATGCTCTCTTTTGTTCCCTAGGGAGTTTGATGGAGGAGCATCCCACTCTTCTCAAGTTTTGGTTTGCTTTTGTTCAGGGTTGGTTTATTCTTATATGTTAATACAGAGTTCTTGTCAATACAGTGACAGGAAGACTGACAGACTGTTTTTACAAACTTCATGTCACTGCGATGAGAAGAAGACAAATAGGTGGTTGGAAAAACAAATTTTGTTGTGGTTTATGTGTTGCTGGAAGTTAAACGGTTTCTCAACAACCTCTTTGGTGGATATAAGGGAAGTTTATAGTTTTGGGAAGTTGGTTGGTTCGTTGTGGAGTTAAAAAGAAATATTACTTGAAAGGAAAATCTGTCTGTCAGAAAAGAAGGATATGCAGGCCAACAGTAAATACAGATATGAATGTGTCAGCTGGGTTTTGTTGTTTGTAAGTTTATGTATTGCAGTGAATGAAAATATGATTCCTAAAGGGGAATCAAAACATTATGTAGTTCTGATAAATATATCTTTGTAGATTGAAGATTCAGTTGTCAATGAGATTCTGTTAAATTTTTGAAGTGTCATATTCCTGTCTTTTCCCGTTCTTTTATTTTCTGTGTATGTTTTTGGCACTCTGTTGTTAGTAGGGAAGAGTTATTTGGGTTTACTTTGTAATTATGGGAAACATTGTCATCAAGTGGATGGGTTATCAATTTCTTAGTTATTGTTCATTCTATTCATTCACTATAATACTTGTTGCACACACTTGATTATATGTTAAATATCTAAAACTGTCATTTTCTGGGCAGTTTCCTGTCATTGTTTTGACAGGCAGCTTGCAGAAATCTATTATTGTTTGATGGCATAGTATGTGTGGGTGTGGGTATGAACCATCAGATTGGTATGAGAGGATTGTTGTGTGGGATTGTCACCATCACCCATTAATAGATTTCACCATTTTTTGCCAATATGTTGAGCGAACAACATTAAATGCCAATCTATTGGCACAAATATATCTAGCTATGTCTTGATTGAGAATCTCTCTAGACACATTCTGAAATGAAATTTCCAATGGTCCCTTTGATCTCTTATGTTTAGAGGTCATAGGCTGATTTTTAGGTATGGACAAAAAAGGATGGCTCTTTGTAGATTGAAAATGAGGTGGTGGTAGAGGGGGCTTTGTCCCTAAAGATCCTTTCTTTAAAAGGATGGTTTTATTTATGACCTATGATTGGTCTCTATTTTTTCTTGCTCTTGAATATATGCAAAACTTGCGCTTCAGGAGTGCCTTTACCACTTGTGCCTTGACAAAATCTGCTGCCGTGTTGAGGGATCTCACACAAATGGCTTTTCACTCAATTGTATGACCTCCAATATCCAACTTTAAAATGATCACAAACCCTAACCTAATCTCCACCACTTGGAAGTTGTACCATTTCAACATATTTCCAAAGGGGAGAATTTGGGTCTGTTGTGGAGTGGGGTTGGTTCACGAAGCAGGAAACAATTACCATTGTAATACCTAAGACAACAAGTTCAATAAACAATGCCTTTGAAGAATTGAAACTAATGAAGGTTGAAAACAAAAATATATGAATACAACTTAATAGTTAATTCAATTTAAAAAGTTAAGCATATGTTATAGATACATAGAAGAATGAAAGCAAACCCAAAACTTCAAAACCCTACCTCTTTTTAATAAATCTTCCTCTACACTATTTTTTACAACAAATAGACACTTGCAAATGAGTAGGAATAACATAACTAGCTTGGAACATTCAATGATGAATCTTCAACTCTATTTGTGCAATGGCAAGAAAGAAAATAAGTTCAGTAATGGAGGAGAATATTCATGTTTTTCATTCACAATATGAAAATGAGAATTGTTTTGCTTTTTTGGTTGTTTTGTATGTCACATTTTACACTTAGGAGGACAAGTGACACTTTTTGGAGTGAAAAAATGTAGGAAAAGTAATTTTTTTTTAAAGATACCTAAATTTGTGGGCCAGACACATTTGGAGGCAAAACTCTGCTTGGGTTCACATGGTTGTTGGCATAAAGCTTAGTTGTCATCAATGGCAAACATCAAAAACAGCAGTACTTTAGAGCAATAGTGGTGAACCGGTAGACTTACTAGACAAATAGTGTACCTTAACCAGTCACATTTATATTGGTCCGGTCTTGTCCAATTGGTCTAGCTAGATACCATAGGAGGCAGATGACTTAATAGATTGCACACTGGTTTGGGTTCCAAATTGCAAATTTACCGGTCAGTGCTTTATAATCCGATCCGGATTTCACAGAGCGTTTTCAGAAGAACTGGAGTTAGCTTTTTTCTTTCTCTGAGTGTTTCGAGGTAAATTCAAGATCTGTTTGCAAGCTTTTTGATCAAGAGTTTTGCATGGAAGATTTTTGGAAGAGTGACAGCTTGGTAACACTGTTTGGTGTGATTATAATAAGATAATTTCTTATAAATACAGGTCATCATGTATGAGAAGAGTTGTTTAAAATCAAGAGCGGAGAGAGAGCAGAGCAGAAGAGAAGAGTCTTCTGAGAAGGGATACAGTTTCAAAGAGTGAAAGAGAGAGAAAGATTCAACAACCAAGTAGAGGAAGGAGTGAATAGGTATGATCTGATCGACAGATAAAGTGTCAAAAGAAGATCATTGCTTTGATTGTGTGAAGCACATTTAAATCCCTTAATCAGGGTGAACCCTAACAGGTTTTGTTGTATAAATCACTTCATCGGGTGACATCTTTGTTGATGTTTTCTCAGTCCTTTGACAAGGCGACTCCTCATAGGGTCAAGATCTTAACAGATCTCTTTTAAATCCCTTTACTGGGTAGCACTCTAACCAGTGCTTTGTAAGCCTTTAACCGGGCAACTTTATTACTGCAGTAGTGGAGTTTTGTGGGTTCTGTCCCACCATGGTTTTTTCATTCTAATCGAGGGTTTCCACGTATACATCTTGTATTGACTTGTGCATGTGATTTCTATTTATGATTGTTCAAGCATTCTTTATATTTTCAGTTTTAATAGGAATAATAAACAGAGAAAAGAATACAAGAAATTGAATTTACTGATTCACCCCCCTCTCAGTAACCGGTTAGGATTAACAATGGTTTCATTTGGGCCAAACTCATAGCCTATGGGTGGGACCTTGCCCAATCACATAGGGGATTTAACCCAAACCACAAACCCGAGTTGGCCTAGATCAACACTTGGGGTCTATTGCAGTCAGACTGGTAAACATAGATTTGTTGGCCTTCTTTACGATCCCAACATGAGCATGAGTCATCCTATAAGCTATTTCATGTGGATTCATGTCTTGTCAGCATCCAAGTAGACTTTTTTTGTGATAGATATGATCATTTTATCTCTTAATGCTTTCAAATTTTCCTTTGTTGATTGAATCTAGATAAGAATAGTGCCACATGGATTTGACTGACCTTTGTTAAGTGATATTTCTTTTTGAGCCGACATTTCATGCAAAAGTGAATGACCTTGAGATAATTGTAGGTTTCACAAGCTCAAAAGTTGAGTTCTTTATCCTGTCTAGCCCTTTTCTCTTCAAGTTTTGTGTAGGAAGTCATTTGAGAAATTGAGAGAGAAGAGGGGAGAGGAATGAGCTTATTTCTTTTGACAACCCAAACCAATGAATTGTGTTTTTCCTCTTGTTTTTAATGGACTTTTTATATGTTATGTTTTCTTTGGAGAAAAAAGTTTTTTTATTTTTGTTCTTTTCTTTTCTAGGGAAGGAATTTGAATTGTATGTGTTGCTTTTTTTAAGAAACTGTGTATGAGAGTTGGAGCCTTCAAATCCTTAATTTATTTTGTAATCAAGTAGCCCAATACAAGTTTCTTGGTTTCTGATTTCAACAACTATAGCATTTAGAATTTTGGATCAATTTGGTTCAAAGTAGTTGTGAATCTTTTGTGGATTTGTTAGGGCATATACAACACCATATCTGAAGTTGTAGCATGTTTTCTTCCATTGCAATGTATCTCGTGTCATGGAAAATTGTATGACTTGTGTGTTGCAAGGAGAGAGGAACTTTTGTAATTGTTTCTAAACCATACCGGCCATTGTGGCTTGCTTTGAGCCATAGACAAAAACTCCTGAATAACTTGCAAAACTATTGAGTACTAAAGATTTGTTTTGACTTGTGAGTTACTCGCACAATAACATTGGACCCAGTTTTCATCAAAAACTCATTTGTGACATGGAAACAAATTGTTGGTAATTTGGCAAAAATAGACAAATTTGGAACAAAACCTTTCTGAATTTGGATATACTGTCTAGCGCAAAAGTTAAGGGAATGGAAGGAATGAGGGTATTTTTTTATCATGAATCTTATCCATTAAGCATTGGACATTCCTTTTACTATTATCTCCCCTATTACTTCTACCTCTTCCTCTTCCAGCTCCTCTGATGTTGCTACTTCTTCCTCTAGAATAATTTTCTCTTCCTCTGGAATTGCTAGTTTCACCTTTGTATTCATTCTTATTGTTATCGTCATATTTATTACGACTCTTGAAGAATGTGTTTCTTTTTCCTCTTATATTTGCTTTAGAGGAAAATGCATGCTCTAAGCTTTCTTCATTACTTTTCATTCTTTCTTCAGCAGTTAACAAAATTCCACTTAATTCATCAATTTGCATGCTTGAGAGATCTTTAGATATCTCAATTGTAGAGACGACACCTTCAAATTTTGGAATCAAGCTTCTCAAAATCTTTTTAATGACATGCTTGTCATCTACATCTTCCCCTTGTATTTTCATCTGACTCACTAGACCTTCTACCTTTGTCAGAAATTCATGACAGATTCACTACTTGTCATCTTTACATTTTCAAAGTTCTTTCTCATTGTTTGCAATTTAGCAGTTTGTGCACCTTAATATGCATTACTTAATATTTGCCATGCTTGCTTAGAATGAAGAGCACCACTTATCTTGGGAAAAATAGCTTGAGTGATTGCACCTTGAATTAAGAGTAAAGCTTGATTATCTTTCTTTACATTTGCTTTGTATTCCATTTTTTGTTGGTCAATTAATGCATTTACATCTGCTATCTCAACATAGCCATTTTGAACAATTTCCCACAAATCCTTAGATTTGAGTAGAGTTTGCATTCTACTGCACCAATATGAAAACTGTCTCCTTCAAAGATGGGAATCAACACATTAGACATTACTTTGCCTGCCATATTTGCCATAAAAATGTGCACAATAACCCAAGTTGCTCAACACAAAGTCTAGGAGAGATTTGCAAATGAATACTCTCCTCGTCCCTTCAATTGCGACCCACACACCAAAGTATTTTTTATATATATTAATTTGCTTGAGAAATAAGTGTCGGTTGCAATTGATAATGTACTTAATAACAAAAAATTATATATCTCTTACAACAAAAAATTCTTTTTAATAATCTCCCTCAAAGATTCTAATTCTCAATATAAAAAATCTCTTATATGGTCATGCAATAATTATGTATTATGTAAAAGGGATTTTTTTGTTTTTAACAAAAACAGTACCATATGTTTTTGAAAAGAAATTATGTAATCTCTTTTCAAAAAATAATCTCTACCGAATCAAAGGAAATAGTCTCCATTGAATCAAAGGAAATAATCTCCTTCTACACTTTTCCACTGGCTGAGCACACTGCCACCTTCCAATAGATGGCTGCACTTTCTACTAGCCTTTGCAAAAAACAAAAAACAAAAAATACAATGCTTGTATTATTTCCCAGCCAGTACAATGATCAGATTTCAAGATCCTTCTAGTTATGCAAATTGCAACAGCATATGCGTATGCAATCAACAACTTCTCTTCTCCTGCAAACACAAACAAACTTTTAGACTCTTCTAATTTATACTCCAAATTCTTTTGGCTCTCCAAATTTTGAAGACTTGGCTCTGATACCAGATGAAGGAAACTGAATAAAAAAACAATGATCTGCTAATCACAAAACAAGAATATATGAAAAAACCCCAAATTGCCTTAAAGAAATGAGAGGCCGGACATCTATTATATAGAAAACCAAATGAAAGGTGCAATTATGGAATTCATTCATACTCGCCAATATTCCAACTACAATATTAAATATTTGCAACTATCAACTATAAAATTAATAACATACAACCATATAATTAATATCAGACTGTGAAGTCCCCCAAATGACAGCAATAATGCCCATTTTGGGGCCTACCTGCAGTCCTTATTGACTGCATAGTGTGATATTAATTATATAGTTGCATATATTTATGTTTGTAGTTGATAGTTGCAGCTCTTTATGATTGTACTTGTAATATTGGTGCATATGGTTGAATTCCATAATGTCACCTCCCTCTTAATCTTCTATATAATGGTTTCCCAACCTCTCTTTTTATTAAGGCAATTTGGGGCTTTTTCATATTTTCTTGTTTTGTGATCAGCAGATCATTGTTTTTTTATTCAGTTGCCTTCATTTGGTATCAAAGCCAAGTCTTCAAAATTTGGAGAGCCAAAAGAATTTGGTGGAGTATAAATTAGAAGAGTATAACAGGTTGTTTGTGTTTGCAGGAGAAGAGAAGCTGCTGATTGCATACACATATGCTGTTGCAATTTGCATAACTAGAAGGATCTTGAAATTTGATCATTGTACTGGCTGAGAAATAATACAAGCATATGTATTTTTTCTTTTTTCTTTTTTGCAGAGGCCAGTAAAAAGTGCAGCCATCTATTGGAAGGAGGCAGTGTGCTCAGCCAGTGGAAAAAGTGTAGAAGGAGATTATTTCCTTTGATTCAGTGGAGACTATTTCCTTTGATTTGGTGGAGATTATTTTTTGAAAAGAGATTATATAATTTCTTTTCAAAAACATATGGTGTTATTTTTGTTAAAAACAATAAAATCTCTTTTACATAATGCAGAATGATTGCATGACCATATCAAAGATTTTTTATATTGAGAATTAGAATCTTTGAGGGAGATTATTAAAAAGAAATTTTTGTTGTAAGAGATATATCATTTCTTGTAATTAAGTGCATTATCGGTTGCAACCGACACTTATTTCTCAAGCAAATTAATATATAAAAAAAGGACTTTGGTGTGTGGGTCCCAATTGAAAAGACAAGGAGAGTATTCATTTGCAGATCTCTCCTAGACTGTGTTGAGCAACTTGGGTCATTGTGCATATTTTTATGCCAGGCAATGTAATGTCTAATGTGTTGATTCTCGTCTTTGAAGGAGACAGTTTTTCATATTGGTGCACTAGAATGCAAACTCTACTCAAATCTAAGGATTTGTGGGAAATTGTTCAAAATGGCTATGTTGAGATAGCAGATGTAAATGCATTAACTGACCAACAAAAAATGGAATACAAAAGAAATGTAAAGAAAAATAATGAAGCTTTATTCTTAATTCAGGGTGCAATCACTCAAGCTATTTTTCCCAGGATAAGTGGTGCTCTTCATTCTAAGCAAGCATGACAAATATTAAGTAATGCATATCAAGGTGCACGAACTACTAAATTGCAAACAACGAGAAAGAACTTTGAAATGTAAAGATGACAAATAGTGAATCTATCAATGAATTTTTGACAAAGGTAGAAGGTCTAGTGAGTCAGATGAAAATACTAGGTGAAGATGTAGATGACAAGCATGTCATTGAAAAGATTTTGAGAAGCTTGATTCCAAAATCTGAAGCTGTCATCTCTACAATTGAGATATCTAAGGATCTCTCAAGCATGCAAATTGATGAATTAAGTGGAATTTTATTAACTGCTGAAGAAAGAATGAAGAAAGCTTAGAGCATGCATTTTCCTCTAAAGCAAATATAATAGGAAAAAGAAACACATTCTTCAAGAATCATAATAAATATGACGATAACAATAAGAATGAATACAAAGGTGAATCTAGCAATTCCGGAGGAAGAGGAAATTATTCCAGAGGAAGAAGTAGCAACTTCAGAGGAGCTGGAAGAGGTAGAAGTAACGAGGGAGATAATAGTAAAATAAATGTCCAATGCTTTCATTGCAATAAGTTTGGACATTATGCTTCAGAATGTTGGCGCAAACAAGGTGAAACAGAAAAGAGAATAAACAAAATTTGTTTATTTCTTGCCTCAATACAAGTTTAAGTGAAAATAATGTGTGGTATATAGACTTTGGATGTTCTTCACATATGACATCTAATGAGCATCTATTTGTCAACTTGGATCAAAAGCATCAAAGTACTGTAGTACTACGAGATAATAATTCTCATGGAAGCAAAGGTAAGGGTACCATTGCAGTTACAACAGATTATGGTGAAGTGAAGCATATCAATGAAATATTATTGGTTCTTGCACTCAAAAAGAATTTGTTGTCTGTTGGACAAATGTTAGAGCAAAATTATCAAGTAACTTTTGATAAAAATGAGTGCATAATAAGAGATACATTAAAAAAGAATGCAGTTGTTGCAAGAGCACAAATGACAGGGGATAGGATGTTTCCTGTTCATTTTACTCATGGGAACCAAGCACTAAGGTCTAGTGAAATGAGTGAACGTAAGATTTGGCACAAGAGATATGGTCACCTCAGTTTTAATAGGTTAATTTTACTCAAAAGATTAAAAATGGTTGAAGGTCTACCATTAATTGAAGACACAAAAGAGGTGTGAAAAGTGCATTGTTTCCTGTCGGTAAATCTAGCAGAGCTAAACAACATTTTGAGATAATCCATACAGATTTGTGTGGTCCTATGGAAACATCTTCTTTGAACAAATCCAAGTATTTTCTAATCTTCATTGATGATTTCTCAAGAAAAACTTGGGTGTATTGTTTGGTTTCAAAATCAGACATATTTGAAGAGTTTGTAGAGTTCAAAAACTTGGTTGAAAAAGTGATAAGGTCAAACAATGGAGGTGAGTACAAGTCAAATCAGTTTATTGATTTTTGCAAAAATCATGGAATCGAAAGAGAGTTCACTACTTCCTATACTCCACAACAAAATGGAGTTGCTGAAAGGAAGAATAGGACAATTGTTGAAATGGCAAGAAGTATGTTGAAAGAGAAAAATTTGGATAAAAGTTTTTGGGCAGAAGTAGTATACACAACAGTGTATCTTCTAAATAGAAGTCCTACAAAAGCGGTTAAAGGAATGACTCCTAAACAAGCATGGTATGGGGTAAAGCCAAGTGTTGATCACTTTAGAGTATTTGGATGTGTTGCTTATGCACACATTCCAAAAGAAAAAAGGTCTAAGTTAGATGATAAAGGCCTTAAATGCAATTTTATTGGTTATGGAACTGAAAATAATGCATATAGGTTGTATGATCCAGTAGCGAAAAAGCTTGTGATAAGCAAAGATGTGGTATTCAATGAACTAGCAGAATATACCAAAGAAAATGAAACAAAAGGAAAAGAGATAGTAATTGATGATATTGAAGAGGAGGAAGAAGAAGATGTACATGAATCATCTAGCGCAGGAGAAAGAAAATATCAAAAATATTAAAGAAGGACAGAAAAGAATCATCCATCAACTTTGATGTTGGATTCAAATTTTGAAAAAAATGACAACAAGGTTACAAGCAAAAGTGAATTTTGCATTGATGACTCAAATCATGGAAAATAATGAGCCACAAACATTTGAACAAGCTGAAGAAAGAGAAGAATGGATTGAAGCAATGAACAATGAAATAGACATGATTGAAAAGAATGACACATGGGATTTGGTTCAATTACCTCCTGGTAAGGAAGTTATTGGTAAAAGATGGGTGTACAAAACAAAGTATAAATTTGATGGAAGCATTGATAAGCATATGGCTAGATTGGTAGCCAAAGGGTACACTCAACAGGAGGGTATTGATTATACTGAGACATTTGCACCTATAGCATGAATGGATATTATCAATTTAGTTTTGGCATTGGCAGCTCAACAGAGTTGGATAGTTTATCAAATGGATGTGAAGAGTGCTTTCTTGAATGGATATATTGATGAGGAAGTGTATGTTTCACAACCTAAAGGTTTTGAAATACCTTCTAAAGAACATTATGTGTGCAAATTAAAGAAGGCCTTATATGGTCTCAAATAGGCACCAAGAGCATGGTATTCAAGAATAGACTCATACCTACAACAAAAAGGTTTTTCACGAAGTCAATCAGATCCAAATCTCTATATCAGAAGCTCAGCTAAGGATATCTTTATCTTAGTTCTCTATGTTGATGATCTTATCTACACAGGGAATAATCCAGCTTTATTTGTAGAGTTTAGAGTAGCCATGATTACTGAGTTTGAAATGACAGATTTGGGACAAATGCACTACTTTCTTGGTATAGAAGTATGGCAAAACAAAGATGAAATATTTATGTCTCAGAAAAAATATGCTTCAAATATCCTCCAAAAATTTCAGATGTAGAGTTGCAACACCTATTGAAGTTGGACTTAAATTGTCTTCTTTAAATGTGTCAGATCTAGTAAATCCCACTCTATATAGACAGTTGATTGGAAGCTTGATCTACTTAACTACTACTCGTCCAGATATCTCATTTGCAGTGAGTTTGGTCTCTAGGTTCATGTCAGAGCCTAAGGAAACACATTGGAATGCAGCTAAAAGGATTCTCAGATATGTTAAAGGGACATTGAGCTATGGTCTCAAATTTCAGCATTTAGAGGACAACAGATTGGTTGGCTATACAGATTCAAATTGGGCAGGTCTATTGATGATCGAAAGTCTACTTTTGGTTACACTTTTAGCCTTGGTTCTGCAGTATTCTCTTGGAAGTCCAAGAAACAACCTACAGTATCACTTTCTATAGTAGAGGCGGAATACAAAGCTGCAACATCAGCAGCTTGTCAAACTGTATGGTTGAGAAGATTACTAGAAGACTTACACCACATTTAGAGTGAACCTACCTTGTTGTATTGTGACAACAAGAGTGCTATACAAATGACAAAGAATCCAGTGTTTCATAGTAGAACCAAACATATTGAGATACAACATCATTATATCAGGGAATTGGTTCAACAAGGTTTGATCGACATTGTGTATTGCAGTACAGAAGATCAGATTGCAGATATTTTCACAAAGGCTCTAGCTCATGAAAGGTTCCAAAAGCTTAGGGATCTACTTCATGTTCTTCCCAATGGTCATTATGGGGGAGAATGACAACAATAATGCCCATTTTGGGGCCTACCTGCAGTCCTTATTGACTGCACAGTGTGGTATTAATTAGATAGCTGCATATATTTATGTTTGTAGTTGATAGTTGCAGCTCTTTATGATTGTAGTTGTAATATTGGTGCATATGGTTGAATTCGATAATGTCACCTCCCTCATAATCTTCTATATAATGGTTTCTCTGCCTCTCTTCTTATTAAGGCAATTTGGGGTTTTTTCATATATTTTTGTTTTGTGATCAGTAGATCATTGTTTTTTTATTCAATTGCCTTTAGGAGGAGCTGGCGATAAGTGGTCTTTAGAGAGGTGTATGAAGGGTGGTGGAGCATGAAGGCCGACCATAGGGTCCGATGAGAGGCCTTACATTCCTCGTCATAACATTTGCTCATAGGACATGTGTTCCTAGGCCTGGGAGGGGGAAGCTGGGGGGTGGACAATGTTTGGAAAATTTGCCAAGTTTTTCCTTGAGCTTTTGTTGAGTCCAAGTTTTTAAATTTGTTAGGCTTATTTAAGTTATTGCCAATTCTGAGTTTTTTTACTATACTTTGTGCATCATAAGAATTGTAGTTGTTGGAGTTTTAACAAAAGTTGATACACTGCAAAATCTGACCAATGGTGGGTAATATTTCCTATGTTCTAAATGTAATCTATCATGGGACCAAAAGCTGCTTTGAGATGGTGGTTCCCTACAAGATTCTTCTGGCTGAAATAGGTGCAATTCCTGTTGAGGCCATTGCTACGGTGTGTCTTTTGAGATATCTAAACAGAGTAGATCAGATGGAAACAAATTGCTCGCCCAATATTGTTTTTAAAGATGTCTTAGGTGAAAGAAAGAAACATGGATGGAAAAAAGTTGTAAGTGGATGAGCAAGTGGCACATTTATTTGAATGCATGTCCTAATAATAGTAAAGAAATAAAGACTTATGTGGTTGAGAAGTTTCGTAAGGTTATGTGGACTAAGGCAGTTGGGGAGAAAGAAGTATTATCTTGAAGGATTGAACTCCAACATGGACCATCATCAAAAGCCCTTTATAGAGGCCAACATTTTGGTGGTCAAATACTCGTATTGCCCAGCTGAGGACTAACTCACATTAGCTTCAATGTGAAACAGGAAGGTGGAAAAGGCCAAAAGAGGTTTGGGAAGAGAGGGTTTGTGTATTTTTACAATGGGGACTGTGGAAACTTTATTTTAGAGTGCAAAGATTACAATGACATCAAGGACAACTACATAAATGATTTAACTGTAATGTCCCCACTTTAGCAGTTGACCAAGTCTGTGTGCGTTAGCCTTGTTCTACATGGTCCCGAGGGCTAACAAAGGGTTTAAGGGGATCCTGGAGTGTTTTGGCCTAGTCATTTCCAGTTTGGGCAAAAACGAAGTTGATTTACTTAGTTTCAGGCATACTATTTTTAGTAAGTCAGCAGGACACAGTGGAGGCCAGTTTTGGTGATTGGATTTGATACTCCTCGGTGAGAGCTTTCTGACGAGCTATCACTCGCATTATTCGGAGTCCGATTGCTAATACATTTTAATGCCTGAAGTTTTATTAAAGTAACATTTAATTTAATTGTAAAATATTAAAGTGTTACTTTAATATTTATTTTATGGGGATGTGTACCCAAGGGAGACATAAGTGGATATTTTAATATATGTTTTATATTGCACATCTTTTATCCCACATTGCCCATGAGAGTTGAGTCGATCCTTGGAAATAGAATAGAAGGAAGCGTTTGTGGCTTCATTAGATATGTTGAATATGAGAAGAAATTGGTGTGTGAGTTGTAGATCTGTTCTTGGCATTAGAGGACGTCTATCCTCTCTTGTGACATTCTAGACGTCATTCCCTTGGGGTTTGGCCTTTGGAATCTATTGCTATCAGCTTCATTATCAGGCAGTTTGGGTGCATTTCTAGCTACAGGCAAGATTGATGTTTTGCTCATATCTTCTTCACTAGTTGTCTGATGCTTATGCCACTTTGAGGGGATGATTTTATGTGGATATTGAACCAGCTGAAGACAAAATTACTACTGCAGCAGCACTGTTCACGTGGTTACTATTCATGCACTATTATTCATGTCACTGTAGCAGCAGGTTTGAAAGCATGTGCTGGAGCATTATGCCAATAATATTGGAGCAATTAGTGAGTTGATAATCTGCCATGTATTTGTTTTAATTAAATTCTGAAAATAATATCTTATCAGCAGCAGTTCAATGTCCATTTGCATATTATTGTAGTTTCTTTCTTGTTTATGTTGTATGATTTCAATTCCATGCAAAAAACTCAAACAAACAAACACACGTTTCATTTCCAAAGTCATAAGGGTTAAATTAGTAAACGGAGGAATAAGGAGTTGGATGCAAACTGTTTGACAAAATTCCTATCAGTAGCTGGTTTAGTTTTTGGGCATTCAAGGGTGCCCATTATAGTGGTAGCAGAGCTATAAGTCCTGCCATCCTGTGGAGGTCTTATAGGGAATTTGGAATAGCCAGATAGAGGGAAAAGTGTTTGACGAAATGTCAAAACACTAAAATCAGAAATTAAAAATAGGTTAGGCATTTATGTTAGAGCATGCGACAGGGGCCTTATAATCTCCGCAATACCAGAGTAAGACAAAATAGGATTTCGGACTTGCAGTCTAGTTCATTCGTGTAGGTGGACATAGAATCTAGTCATACAGACACAGAGGAGATATTCTTTGATTAGGACAGCAATATGGGTGACCGAGATGACATGAACACAGGATTAGGTGGAGGCAGGAATACTGGTCCAGATCAGGGGGAGGTAATGTTCAAACAGTTACTGGATACATTAGAGCAAGGGCAACGTATGCAGGAGGAATAGAATAGGCGAATAGACATGATGTTGCAGCTTATGGCTAGACAGATGGGCATCAATATTAATCCAGGTGATGCCAACAATGGAAACAATAACAATGGGGGAAACGATAACAATAGGGGCAATGATAATAATGGAGGCCGAGGCAACAATAATGGTCCTGAGAATAACATTAATGGTAATAATGGATTTGGCAACAATGGGAATGAGGTGGATAACTTTAGACACGTTGCCACCTAGAGATCCGGTTCAACCAGTGATCGAACCACAGATTACTGAGTTACAGGGTCAGTTCAGGAGGGACTGGGAGGCCAGTGGACCCGAGTTTTAGGCAGATATTTCCCTCAGAGATTATATGGACTTGAGGATGAGACATATGCCTAGAGCAGGAGGGAGGAATTAGAATTTTGAGCTAAGAAAGAAAGTTGGAAAACTTTCCTTGCCTTATTATGATGCTTTAGGGAAGATGACCGCATGAGTTTGGGTGCAAAAGGTAGATACATACTTGCATTTAAATCCTATGCCTGAGGAGGAGGCTATCAAGTATGTGGCTATGCACTTGGACGGCGTTGCGCATGAATGGTGGCATCATGGCATGGTGACTCTGGGGCATAATCAGATTACATCCTATGAGGAATTCACAGAAAGATTGATTGAGAGATTTGACACTAGGGATCCCGAGTTACTTTTCAAGAGGCTAGCACAGTTAAAACAGTCAGGTTCTGTGGATGCTTACATCGCCGAGTTTCAGCATTTGTCTGTACTTGTTACTGATATCTCTCCTAGGAGATTGGTGGTGTTATTTTGTGATGGGCTTGCTGATCCATTACAAGGTTGGGTGAAGGGGCATGATCCACTCACCTTAGTAGAAGCAACTAAAAAGGCATGAGATTTAACCCCTTCGGTATACAAAGGAAAATACCATTCAACAGATTCTTCCTACCGCAAGGACAAAGACAAAAAACCATTTCAGAAAGAGTATAACAAACCCAAAGAAGGATCAAAAGGACTAGACAGTGAAACCTTGAATGAACTTCGAAAGAAGAAACTGTGCTTCTAGTGTAGATAGCCTTGGGACTTATCTCATAAATGCCCTCTCAAGGCTAAGGCAAATCAAATGGAGTATTTTTCAGCAGAAGAGTCAGAGTCAGAGGGGGAGGATCAGCACTCCGATTCAGATGAGGGTAACACTATAGAGGAGAGCAGCATTCCTAAGGATGATAGATTGTTGGCACGCTTGACAGGGGCCCAAAAGGCAATCACATTTAAGGTCAGGGGTACTATCCAAGGGCAGAAAGTGATATCTCTCATTGACACTGGGGCTACACATAAGTTCATAGATGCGCAATTGGTAGCTAGGAGAGGGTTACAGGTCGAGGAGCATGATGGGTTTAGAGTCATGGTGGCCAATGGTGACAAATTATTGTGCACTCGGAAGATATCTAATCTTCACATTAGGTTTGGAGATGGCTATGAGTTGGAGGATGAATTCTATGTTGTGGACATGGGAGATTATGATGTCATTCTCGACATGACATGGATGGCTTCGCTAGTTGAGTTCACACTCAACCTAGCGAAATTGGAGATGAGATTCCAACACGAGGGCAGAATTGTGGTACTTAGGGGACTTTCGGATGGAGGCTGCAGAGTAGTGTCCTTGAGGAGAATGCAGAGACTTTTTTGTCATGATGACATAGAGTGGGTGAAAGAGTGCTACATTATGCCAGCTTCACTAGAGCCACTGGTAAAGAGTCATCCACCAGATATCTAGAAGATACTTGATAGACACGCCAAAGTATTTGGCGATATTCCTCATGGGGTTCCTCCTAACAGGGGGATAGAGCATGTTATTGAGCTTGAGGAGGGAGCCAAACCAGTTATGATTATCCCTTATCGTCATCCTAAGAAACACAAGGATGAGATAGAGAAGGCAATTAAGGAGTTGTTGGAGATGGGGCACATTAGGCCTAGCAAAAGCCCATTGGCTTCAACAGTAGTACTGGTGAAGAAGGATGGACGATGCGCATGTGCATCGATTACAGGGCACTGAATAAGAAAACAATTAAAAACAAGTATCCCATTCCTAGGATTGATGAGCTGATTGATGAGTTGCATGGGGCATGCTTCTTCCCCAAAATTGATTTGCGATCCGGATACTATCAGATCAGGATGAGAGCAGAGGACATTGAGAAAACAGCCTTCCGATGTCACTATGGCCACTTTGAGTTTATGGTTATGCCATTTGGACTAACCAATGCACCTGCTACATTTTAGAGTTGTATGCACCAGGTATTCAGGGAGCAGTTGAGGAGATTTGTCTTGATCTTCTTTGATGACATCTTGATCTTCAGTAAGACCTAGGAGGAACATTCATAACATTTGGAGGAGGTGTTATCTATCCTAGAGAGAGAGTCATTGTATGCCAAGGAGTCTAAGTGTGAGTTTGGTATGACATAATTACTATACCTTGGGCATATTATTAGTGTAGATGGAGTTCGAGTAGACCCTGAAAAGATTAGAGCTATAGTTGATTGGCCTACTCCTACGAACCTCACACAGCTTAAGGGGTTCTTTGGTCTTTGCAGATTTTACAAAAGGTTTGTTAAGGGTTTTTCACAGACGGCAACGCCTTTGACAGATCTCACCAAAAAAGGGGCCTTCATGTGGACAGGGGCAGCACAAAGGTGTTTCGAGCATTTCAAGCAGGTAATGTCTTCATGTCTAGTTCTAGCTCTACCGGATTTCACAAAGCCTTTTGAGCTTCATTGTGATGCATCGGGTGATGGGATTGGAGCAGTATTGATGCAGGAGAAGCATCCCATTGCATTCGAGAGTAGGAAGCTCCGGGGAGTTGAGAGGAGTTATTCTGTCTATGACTAGGAGATGTTGGCCATAATGCATGCATTGGCCAAATTCCGATCATATTTGGTAGGTGGGCATTTTGTGATCAAGACTGATCACAACAGTATTAAATACTTTATGAGCCAGCGTGATCTTAATGACCGGCAACAAAAATGGGTTACTAAATTGCAGGCTTATGACTTTGACAGAGTTTGTCAAAGGTAAGAAAAATGTGGTGGTTGATGCCTTATCTCGGAGACCTCACTTATGTGCTCTGGCAGAGATTTTAGGAGATTGGTGAGATCGGATTATAGCAGAGTATGTCGGAGATGCTTGGGCTTCTGGATTGATTTTAGGTACTATACAAGATGATCGCTATGAGGTGATAGATGGATTGATCAGAGTTCAGTGCAGGGTTTATTTGATTCCGTCATCACATTTGAGAGAGACGATACTGAAGGCATTTCATGATGCACCCACCGCTGGGCATCTGGGGGTCTTCAAGACCTACAGACAGATCCGAGAGCGGTTCTCATGGAGAGGGCACAAGGATGATGTTCAGAGGTATGTCAGGGAGTGTGCGGTTTGTCAACAGAATAAGGGAGAGCACACATTTCCTACAGGTTTATTACAGCCCTTGCCCATTCCTGATAGGAAATGGGAAAGTATTTCGATGGACTTCATCACTGGTTTACCACGAGTGCAGGGAAGGGATTGCATCTATGTGGTGGTGGACCGCTTGACGAAGTTTGCTCACTTCTTTGCTATTCTGTCCACTTACACAGCAGCACAGGTGGCAGATTTTTTCTTTAGAGAGATATTTAGGTTACATGGGCTGCCCAGATTCATTGTCAGTGACCGGGATAGTAAGTTTATGAGTGTTTTTGGGCAGGAGTTGTTTAGGTTGTGTGGTACAGATCTTACACCTAGCACTAGTTATCATCCGCAGACAGATGGGCAAACAAAGATTGTGAATAAATGGGTGGAGGGATATTTGAGGAACTATGTAATTGCACAACAAAAGGCTTGGGTCAAATGGTTGCATATGGGAGAGTATTGTTATAACACCACTTATCATATGTCCATCAGGATGACTCCTTTCATGGCACTCTATGGTTATGAAGCACCTATCTTCATGGATTTAGTTTTGGGGGACAGCAGAGTGCCCAAAGCCAAAAACTTATTGCAGGATAGTCAGGACATCCAGAAAGTGCTCAAGGAGAATATACAATAGGCCCAGAATCAACAGAAATTGTACACTGATCAACACCGAATAGAGTGCAGTTTCGAGGTAGGGGATATGGTTTACTTGAGGCTACAACCATATAGACAGTTATCACTCAAGAAGAGCGGAGCTGAAAAGTTGAAGCCTAGATTTTATGGTCCCTACAGGGTGATTCGTAGAGTGGGCGAAGTCGCCTATGAGCTTGAGCTTCCAGAAGGCAGTCGGGTGTACAATGTGTTTCATGTGTCTAGGCTTAAGAAAGCCATTGGTCAGAGTGTAGTGCCTTCTGCAGATTTACCCCCTTTGGATGACGAGGGGAAGCTTGTGTTAGTACCCGAGGCTGTTCTGGACACCAGAGAGAGGAAGCTTAGAAACATGATAGTGAAGGAGTATTTGGTCAGATGGAGAGACCTGCCGGAGGAGGATTCTACATGGGAGAGTGAGTAGGTTATTCAGCAGGCTGGACTGAAATTGCTTGAGGACAAGCAATTGCTAATGTCCCCACTTTAGCAATTGACCAAGTGTGTGTGCGTTAGCCTTGTTCTACATGGTCTCGAGGGCTAACGAAGGGTTTAAGGGGATCCTGGAGTGTTTTGGCCTAGTCATTTCCAGTTTGGGCCAAAGCAAAGTTGATTTACTTAGTTTCAGGCATACTTACTATTTTTAGTAAGTCAGCAGGACACAGTGGAGGCCAGTTTTGGTGATTGGATTTGATACTCCTCAATGAGAGCTTTCTGATGAGCTATCACTTGCATTATTCGGAGTCTGATTGCTAATACATTTTAATGCCTGAAGTTTTATTAAAGTAACATTTAATTTAATTGTAAAATATTAAAGTGTTACTTTAATATTTATTTTATGGGGATGTGTACCCAAGGGAGACATAAGTGGATATTTTAATATATGTTTTATATTGCACATCTTTTATCCCACATTGCCCATGAGAGTTGTGTCGACCCTTGGATATAGAATAAAAGGAAGCGTTTGTGGCTTCATTAGATATGTTGAATATGAGAAGAAATTGGTGTGTGAGTTGCATATTTGTTCTTGGCATTAGAGGACGTCTATCCTCTCTTGTGACATTCTAGACGTCATTCCCTTGGGGTTTGGCCTTTGGAATCCATTGCTATCAGCTTCATTATTAGGCAGTTTGGGTGCATTTCCAGCTACAGGCAAGATTGATGTTTTGCTCATATCTTCTTCACTAGTTGTCCGATGCTTATGCCACTTTGAGGGGATGATTTTATGTGGATATTGAACCAGCTGAAGACAAAATTACTACTGCAGCAGCACTGTTCATGTGGTTACTATTCACGCACTACTATTCATGTCACTGTAGCAGCAGGTTTGAAAGCATGTGCTGGAGCATTATGCTAATAATATTGGAGCAATTAGTGAGTTGATAATCTGCCATGTATTTGTTTTAATTAAATTCTGAAAATAACGTCTTATCAGTAGCAGTTCAATGTCCAGTTGCATATTATTGTAGTTTCTTTCTTGTTTATGTTGTATGATTTCAATTCCATGCAAAAAACTCAAACAAACAAACACATGTTTCATTTCCAAAGTCATAAGGGTTAAATTAGTAAATGGAGGAATAAGGAGTTGGATGCAAACTGTTTGACAAAATTCCTATCAGCAGCTGGTTTAGTTTTTGGGCATTCAAGGGTGCCCATTATATTAACAGTAGCCTCTTTTCTAGATTTATTTACGGAAGAATGGGAGGGCTCATTATCAATCAGTAAACTGAACAGCAGAAGATCAGTACTTCACAGTGCAAATATATCACCGTCTACTGCCCCATAGGCTTTTGCCTTGTGGGTGCTAAAAGTCTTCTATTCTAAGAAATGAGTTCTCCATAATGGATCATAAGGAAGGAGTTTACTAAAATGTTCACTTTTAGAAGACAACGACAAAACGTAATTTGGAAATCTTCAGGGAATTTCTGAAAATGAAGGATGGACTCATGCCTGCAATATGGAGTCTGCAACTGTGGAAGTGACTTGGATTAGATCTGTGAGTGCAGAAGTGACCCTGACTGCACAAGAAAATGAAAAAGAAATATAATACAACTTTTCAGCTTCCAACATACAACAGGACTCTTCTAGAGCTAAGGAGAATAGCCCAGCATGAACACTAATCATAAAGAAAGTAGGAACCCATGCTGGGAGAGGAAAATGGAAATAAGTTGTAACTTTTGAAAGTAGAATTCCACATTTATAATTTGTGCTTAGAGCATATCCAAATAAGTGTTTTATTGAGCTAATGGAGCAAGGGGCAGATTGCATTCATATGCTCCAGAGTGCTTGCCAGATTCTTAACAGATTATGGTAGTAGTGCAATTACCACTACCAAAACTGGGTTTCCTTTGTAAGAGGGCTTACAGATTAAAATATGGTGTTGACTTTTATTATGTCGATCTTTCCATCCTCTCTTGACTGGCATTAAATATGTATCAAGTAGCACAGCTCAGATTTCTTAGTTTGTAATTTCTATTGGCATAAGGTTGAGAATTTACATATCACATATTGATTGAATTATATTTGAAAAGTACTTTATTGAGTTTTTCTAGAAGTTGCTATGACAAGTAACTAATAGATTGAATTATAACTAAAAAATGCTTATATAGCTGCAAGTCAACAATCCTTTGTAGACCTTCCAAGTGTGTTTTACTTGTTTATTAGTGTAATGCATTGAAACCATCAGCGTTTTGGGAAAAATTTGTTTATTTCAAGACTTTCTAAGGATATTTTACTCATTTAGTGCTGCTATATGTGCCACAGCATCAGTGCAGTGGAAGCGTCTCGCTATCAACAATGAACCTCCGCCAGCTCGTGCATATCATTCAATGACTCGCATTGATTCTCGTTTTCTACTCTTTGGGGGTTATGATGGAAAGTCTACTTTTGGTGATATATGGTGGCTTGTACCCGAAGGTATCTTTTGTTTGCTTTATTACAATGAAAAAATAAGTTAACTGCTGATGCCATGCATTTATCTATTTACTTTATGTTGTAAGTTTCTTGCAACCTGCAGCTTTTAGATTCCAATTTGGTGCACGAAATGTTAAGTGGGCCATTAAACTTATCCTTACGATTCATTTAAATGGGATGATAATGTTCACCTATCTCAGTGCAATATTTAGAATAATATTCTATTCATTCTTTGGATTTGACATGGTGTCCTTTCTTTGGATTTAACATGTGGAACTGCAGAAACTTTTCATTCTGTTTCCATGTCAGTTGCTTATAACACCAGAAATTAAATGTTTGCAAAAGGTTATCTCATTCCTTCTTATTCAGGAATCTATCCTCTGCTGCATATATGGATCAGTTTAACTTTGCAGTATAGTTTATGTAAATGTAAAAATCAGTAAAAGTATTTGTGATTGACTGCTGTGAGGCCAATTCAAATTTTTGTTAGACTTAATTAATTACAGGTGCTGAAGTTCTTGAAAGAGATCATGGTAATACTCAAGATCCCACTTTATAAGGTGTATTACAGTTGTTACTGTCCATGTTGAGGCGTATATTAAATATAAATCTATGAACTCCCTAGGCAGTAAAACTTGTCTAGGCAACCATTAGATGAAATTAAATTAATGAAGGCGACCAATCATGTATAAATTTGTTTCCATTGTGATTTAAGAGTATTCGGAGAAAGAGAGATAAGACTTTTTAGTTTATTTGTTTAAGTTGGATTAGTAGCATAGAAATAAAACTCGGACTCAGTTTGGACTCAGCAAGACTGAACCGACTCAGGGCTCCGCAAGACTTGCCAGACTCAGCAAAAACTTGGCAGGACTCGACAAAAAAACATGTTTTGGGGTGTTTTGCCTTGGGCGAGTTTCTGGTGAGTCCTGGGCCCCTGGGATTCAGCCAAGGTCACTTGACTCAGAACGAGTCCAGGAATCATGATTAGCAGTTATGCAAGATTAAATCATTATTCTGCTTTTGAAATCCATACCTAGACTAAAGTGTTCAAAGGTGAAGGTGAAACATTTATACCCTAAATAAGCAATCTTGCCAGAAGTGATAGTGAAATTGTCACTATACAAGAAATTCACAAAGTGTGATCTTGTGAAGAAATAGAATCCAATTCTGTCTTGCAGAAGTCAGATAAGATTGAGAGTAATTGGTACAAAAGTACATATTTGAATGTGCCATACTTACATCCAGTAGAAAAATCCTGGTCGACTTCTTATATGAATGTATCTTATTAGTAATTTGCTACTCATGATACCAAATCTAAAGAATTGAAAAGCCAGGTCTGATAGCAGATCTGAGATTCTGAGAGAATATTTTAAAATTCTGAGAACAGATCTGAAATTTGGATTGTGGTGTGAAGGGAAGCACAAATGATGCAAAACTTTGGCCCTCTTATTTTTTGAATTTTCATGTAGATTCTAGTTGTATAGACGGAAGAGCGCACAATTATATTGAGAGGTGGGTGGATCAGTATAATCACAAACTTTTATTTTTCACAACTTGATTAGTTAGAATAGCAATGATTCAAAACTTAATCAACCAAAAATGCAAGACCTAGCAAGTAGAAACACAAGATGAACACACAATTTATGTGGAAAACCTTGTGGGAGAAAGCCACGACAAAATATTGCTTATATTAGAAACTTATTATAATTTTGTAGGCACCAACCCACAAAGGACACTGATCCCCTTTAGATATTTTTTAGGCACCAACCCGCTGGATACATTAATCCCCACAAGTGAGCATCAACTCAGTAATAGATACCAATCTCTTAGAAAATGAGGCACCAACCTCCAAAAGAATAACGTGAAAAGCACTGGACATTCTTCTTGAATCAGATCTGATCCTCCTCCACAAATCTACCCAAAAATTGCTTCTTAAATCTGTTTATGATCTTCAAGAAGCTCTGCTAGTTGGTCTGCAATAATTCGCCCTTAGAGTCTGTAATAATTCTCCTTCAAGATCTGCTCATAAGGTCTGCAACAATCTACAATAAAATCTGTTCATAGATCCGCAAAAAACTTCAATAATAACTACTCATATCTGCTCTAAGGTCTGCTTAAAATCTGCTTTTAATAGGAAGAATATTCAATCAATTGCTTGATCAAAAGATCTCAAATGATCTTTTAATTTTTACCCATCTCATGCACCACTTCACCAGGTCGACCAATGCAGCAAGGTTAAATATTTTTTTAAAATTTTCTGCTCAACTTCACAAGGTTGGCCCAAACAAGGTATCTTTTATTTAATTTAAATGCTACTCAGAATAGGGCACACAAGACAAGGAGGTCGGTCGCATAAAATAATATTTATTTGCCTTACAAGAATTTATCAAAGAAAGGGCACACAAGACAAGGAGGTCGGTTGCATAAAATAATATTTATTTGCCTTACAAGAATTTATCAAAGAAAGGGCACCAAGAGCCAAGGGTTGGCTCTATTTGAGGATAAATTTCTGACTCAGGAAACAATAATTTTTCCATGTATTTTTTATATTGTTGTGTATAAAACCTCTGATAAAATGTCTGAATAGATCCTCCTTAAATATGGTGCCCTCAGATTTTTCTTTTGACATCAATGACAAAAAAATCCTAAGTTGCCGAATCGGATACGGACACGGGTACGGGTACGTGGATACGGTATGTAGATACGACATAATATTTCTAAGGGGTTGGGTACGTTTAGATACATCCATACAAAAATATATATATAAATCGTAAATATATATATATATATATATATATATATATATATATATATATATTTTGCAGCGTAAAAACAAGAATTAAGAAATAGTATACTTGTAATATTAATAATTTCATATACAATTTAACAAATTAATATTATAACAAGAAATAATAAACATAAATTAAACAATTATATATTATATAATGTTACTATTAAAATATAAAACAATTTGAATTGAAAAAATAATTAAATACAACTTTAATAATAAATTACTAAGATTCCACAGGGATTCCAAGAAGTACCCGATTCGGGTATGTACCATACCCAGGATTGGCAATTAAACTGGACGATTCAGCAATACAGAAAAAATCCATTAATCTTCTCACCTCTGACATTTCTACATGACATCATTCTTGGACTCTGAGACCCTCTGACATCAATTGTAATGTCCCCTTTTTTCATGAGCATCTGAGTTCAAGGGATTAGCCTATTTCCTAATGCTTGTAGGCTAATCAGTTGGATAGAGGGTCTCAGTTGCTTGAGCTCGAGGCTAGTTTCCCACTCTAGTTGTCTGGGATGTTTAGGATTGCTCTTCATTTGAGTCAGATTGACACACTTACTATTTATAGTAAGTGACTATTTTGGGAAAAGTTAAGGTTTCTATCTTTAGCAGGGTGCCTAAACAGCTTGGTGGTAGTGTTGAGATTCAGTATCGTTGATTGGAGCAGTTATTTAGAGACTTACTATTTATAGTAAGTCATTGTCGAGGAGTTGCTATATTTGGCAGGGGGCTCCTGGACTCGTGGTATGCACAATGATTGATCCATTCATCAGTTGGCTCAATTTGAGGGACCTACTATTTATAGTAAGTCAATTATGCCCATGTTGCTATTTTTGGCAGTGCACCTGGACTTGGTATTAGCTAACTTCATCAGTTGATTAAGTGAAATAAGTTATTGGCTGAAGCTCGAGGTCTTAATCATTAATAAAGAATTATTATTAAAACTTATATTATAAAGTTATTTAATGAGTGGGGCCAAGTGACTTTAAAAGTGCATTAAATGATTATAATATTAAAGGGGGCCAATTATTTAATGTTTTCCTAAGTCAACGTGAGCTCATGAAAAAATAAATATCATTTAATGATTTAAAACAAAAACCAGTAGTATCTCATGTGAGGGGCATTTAATGAATTAAATATTAATGGTGAAAGCCAATCTACACATCAAAAAACCAATGCATTTAAGTTATGTAAAAATGAAAAAGAAGCTACTTGGTCAATTTGTGAAGAGGAAATATTATAAAGAACCTTGGAAAGAAATGGTATTCATTCTATTGTGCGTTTGCTTTTGTTGATTTGGGTGAAGTGAAGAAACAAGGGTTTGAAAAATTTCAGCGTGGTGGAATTGTGAATTCTATACAGGCTTCAGCACTTTGAATTGGTGAAACATCCAACTAATTGTGCAATCCAGCGATGGCTTTATACAGAAGCCATGTTTGAGTTTAAGGGTAAAGAATTGATGTTTTGAATCCAAAGATATCTCAGGAATTGCTATAGGTTGAAGGAATTGGTCTGCATGTCAAGTTTTCAGCCATAAAAATTGGCGTGATTCATCAATAAGGCAGCCGCAGTCCCATATAGCAGCCGTGTGATGCAAGGAAGGTTAACACAGATGTTTGCAAGGGTATGATTAGAAGGATAGACGACTCTTGGTTGCATTTCTTCAACTCAACTCATAGGGGTGCCATTACTCCAGCGATATCATTCAGGTTCCTCATTACAGCTGTAAATTTATTTTAGATTTGATATCTGTAATTTATATGTATTGCATATATTAATAAAATTAAATAAGGCACTCTTAGTTTGGCATTTGCACGTTTTTAGATTACCTTTCTTGTATTGTTTTCATTTTCAAAATATCAAAAAAGCATACATTTCAAGTAACCAAAAAAGGTCTTTAAACATTGCAAAGACCAAACAAGAATCAGAGCTTGCATGCAAAGTGTTTGACAAAAATGTCAAACACCCAAAAATTTAAACAATTCAGCATTTGTTGGAGTTGGAACCGGTTTGGGTTCTTACATCAATGACAAATAATCCAACAAGGTTCTCAGAGTTTGTCATTGTTTGCCTTGTAGAAAGAAAGAAAGAAATTATAGTAATGTCTATAGATAAGCAAAAGGGGTCAATAAGACTAGAGGTTACAACAATTAACAATAGAAAGTCATAGGAAGAGAGAACACTAGAATCAAAATAATTTATATAAGATGAAATAAAGCATTGTGCCACCACTAACAAATAGCAAAGGAGGGCAAAAAAGAGCCACCGAAACATGTGCCAGTGAAAACTGGAAGGACTCATTGAATATTGCTGTCTGCATTTGAAACGGAGGAATTGTTTGAGACATCATTGGTGTTAGGTCCTCAAACCTTTGAACTATACAAAATGTAGGCTTGATGATTGTATTAAAAAGTCACAATTTGGAGGGAAAAGCTAGTAATGGATCTGAAAACAATAAAGTTCTGAGAGAAAGAGAGGCATACCTCTTGCAAAGATGTGAGTTTGTCATGTCCCACTTTTAGTTGATTTAATTTCTTGGATAAATTACTCAATTCAAATAGGATGATTTATTTCTACTAAGGCCTTTATGGGCTACCTTGTTTTCTAACTTGTAATTTTTTAATTTTGACCTGGATGCCCGTTTAGGATTAGCTCAATGGTTCTTAAGACATTATAATTTTTTTCCCTCCAAAATGAGGCATGGGATTTTGGATGCCCAAGTTTGAGTTTCACTTTCAACATATAAAATAGATAATATTTCCATTTGGGAAATTATCTCATCTTCTGTCAGTTTATCTTCTAGAGCACTCTGTTAGAGTATCCGTATGAGAATTAAAACTCTTAGAGGATTGTGGCTTTTGGATGAAAACTTGTGAGTTAGAGGAGTCAGAGGACAAATATCATTTGATTTAGGAGGGCATTGTCATTCGGGAACTTCGTTGGAGCTTCATAGATTTGCAAGACATTTCAATTATTGTGTGTCCATTTATTGCAGGTTTCACGTGAAGTATATGTAGTTGGAGAACAATTATTGTGTGCTAGTTTTCTGTTGTGTCGTGCTATTGTGGAATTCCTTATTGCTGTAGGATTCTGTTGTGTCTATTGTAATGATTGCCGCATTGGTCAATTATGCTATAAAAATCAGAATTATATCAATATAAAAGTTGCATGCATTTCTGGTTCAATTTTTGCAAGTTTGGGTGTTGACTAGCTAGTTTTATTGGTGCTGTTTGGTGTAGTTTTGTGGAGTTTATTGCTTATGTCCAAATCTATTATGATTAAAAATCTGATTTGGGACATTATAGTTGTACTAGAGCTAAGATCTTGCTAGCTTGTAGGGTAGATTTGATGGTTTCAAGTGAGAGAAATCCGGTACCTAAAAGGAGAGCAGAAGAAATTGTTAGTACAAAACTCCAGTGAAAGTAAATGTCAGGAGAAGAGAGAAGTCTCAGTGTTGAAGATGTAGAAAGGATCGTCCAGGAAAATGTCATTGGAATGAATCAGAGGCAAGATACATTGACTTCTCTAATGGGGAAAATGTCAGTAACTCAAAGAATTGAAGAATGCACAGTTTAACAGAGCAACTCAAGATGAAGGAAGCACATCAAGAAATGGTAGATCTAATGGGCATTCCATTCCAAAATCTTCAAAGCCATTGTTTCTAAGAAAGAGTTGAAGAAGAAGCTTGTGAAGATCCTTATGGTGATTGTCTAGAAAGAATCCTTGAAAAATACAACAACAAACTTGTGGAAGAGGGCTTCAAGAAGAAGATATCATAATGATCACCAAAATGATGAGAAGAGAGCTTTACAATAGAGAATGAAAGTGTGTGCACCCATATTTGATGGAATTAATAAAACTTCAACTAGTGCTTGGCTATAAAAATTGCAGACATTCTTTACACTCAGCCCCATGGCAGAAGAAGATGCTATTTAGTTTTCTACCTTACATTTACAGGGAATTGTTTACGATTGGTGGCATCATAGATTAACTACACAAGTTCATGATCATGTGTAAACATTTGATGAATTTAGTCAAATAATTTTGTATCATTTTGGAAAGAAAGGATGAGGAGTACTTAAGAGAGCTAGCAACAACTAAACAAGGTGATATAATGGAAGCATATGTGGCTGAATTTTAGTGTGTTGCGGTTATGGTACTTGATGTTTTGACAAAGAGGATCACATTCCTTTCTGTTGAAGGTTAGGTTGAACCTCTCAAAGGAATTGTGAAGACCTTTGCATGCACACCATTACAAGAAGCCATCAAGAGTGCTTTAACCTAAGAGCAATCTATATAGAAAAATACCTTTTCCCATCATTTCGAGGAACGGCCAGAAGAGAGGATACCAAAGGAAAGATTTTCATGCCCAACTTAGAAGAAATTCATACCACCAATTGCAACAAAGAAGATGGATGAAGAGACAAAGAATGATATTAGCATAAAAAATTTATGTTTCTTCTATAGAGAGCCATGGACTCTTGGACATAGATGCTTGGGTAAGGGACAAGTGCATTACATTGAAGTGGTGTCAAAATAAGATTTAGAGTCAAAAGATGTATTTGATGTAGCCAAAGAGTTAGAGAATGATGTCACAAAGAGAGTCCACTTGTCGCGTTTTTAGGAACTCCAAAATATCATCCTTTTAGAGTTTGTGGAGTGTTATCTAGACAATGGATGATTGTGTTGATAGATAGTAGGGTTATTCACAATTTTGTTGATGAAGGTTTGGTGATGAAGAGAGTATTGAAGACAGGAGAGTTCAAAGGTTTTAATGTCATGATAGCCAATGGATTCACCATTCCATGCATGGTTTTGCAAACTTTGTGAGTACAGTTGCCTAGTACTCTCTATTTTTGTTTGTTTGGCAATTTTTCACAAGTTTAACTCTTGTGTTGTACTAGATGCAAAAAGAGTGGGTAAAAATGTCGACGAAGGTAAAATGCTTGTTAAATTGCATTTTTCACATGTTTTTGCTATAAAACCATGCATTTTCTCTTTTGAGATGTTGATTTTTAGTCTAATACATTTTGTAAGTGAATTTTTCAAAAAAAAAAGTTTCTTTAAGAGATTTTAATTTTTAGTGCTTTCTAAGTTGCTGAGTTTTTGTTGAATATTTGTTGAGTTTTTACCGAGTTGAAAATTTTGGGCTTGTCAAGTACTCTCCGAGTTCGAGTCTATGAACTATGATTCCACGTACTAGAGTAATCAAGAATCTCAATATAAGTCTAGAAAACCATAAGATATGTGAAAACTTTTATGTGATTGGTTTAGAAGATACTGATGTGGTTTTGGGTGTACAATAGTTGCATTCCTAAGAATATCTACAAATTTACTAGGGGTGGTGATGACAAAAAGGATGGGGAGAATTTCCACAAAGGCCAAGTAGCATGTGTAGCAAGTTGCTTGATTCTTTGTGCAATGTCTCAATTGGATAATACAGTTACCACTTATCACATTGACAATGAATTTTTAGATAAACATAGTGTAGTTTATAATGATATGCCTTTGAGACTTCCACCAAATATAGGATTTCAACATGTTATAGAGATAGAACGAGGGGCTCAACCTATTATAAGTACACCATACCATCATCCAAGAGGATATAAAGAAGAAATTGAGAAGGTGATCGAAGAACTTCTTGAGATGGGCTTCATAAGGCATAGTTGTAGTCCATTTGCATCTTCGGTAATTTTGGTTTAGAAAAAGGATAACACTGTGATTATACATTGATTGTAGGGCCGTAAGCAAGAAAACCATCAAGAATAGATATCCTATTCCAAGGATTGATGTGCTCGTAGATGAATTGCATGGAACTATGTACTCCAAAATTGATTTGAGATCAAATCTGCATGAGATAAAGATATTGAGAATACAACTTTTGGGTGTCACTATGGACACTTTGAAGTTTTTATCTTGCCTTTTAAACTCGCTAATGCTCCGACCTCTTTTCAATCATGCATGAACCGTATATTTAGAAAGTAACTAAAAAAATTGTGTTAGCATTCTTTGATGATATCTTAATTTATAGTAAAGCTTGGGAGGAGCATCATAAACATCTAGATACCATTTTGGGTATTTCTCAGCAGCAATCTTCTTTGTAAAGTTTTTTGAAGTTTGTCTAGTTTGACAAAGATTGTGTTTGGGTCATATTATAAATGCCAAGGATGTTTGGGGAATCAACGGAAGATCCAAGCAATTTTAGATTGGCCAACTCCCACCAATCTGATACAATTGAGAGGAATCTTGGGATTATGTTGTTATTATAGGAGATTTGTGAAAGGGTTTTCTTTGTTGGTTGTTCCTTTGACAAATTCGACAAAGAAATGAACTTTTGTATGGTTTAAACATGCTCAAAAATCTTTTGGCAAGTTTGTGGATGTAATGAGCTCAAGCCCTGTACTTGCTATTCTTGATTTCTTATGGCCTTTTGTTGTTGAGTGTGATGGTGGCATTTATGCATAGTTGTCATCATTGGCAAACATCAAACACACCGGTCATAATGTTAGAGTAGCAGTGGTGAACCGGTAGTTGTCACAGTCAACAAACATCAAACTTGCTAAGTAACCAGTGTAAATGAACCAGTTACATAAAGGGAACCCGGTCACGACAATATCGGTCTTGTCTAACCGGTCTAGTAGAGAACTAAAGAAGGCAGATGACTCAACTGGCAACACACCGGTTTCCATGCAATAGTCTTAGACCTACTGGTCTATGCTTTTATGATTTCCAATTGTCTCGTATATTTGATCCGGTTTTAGCAGGATACGTTTGACAATTGGAGTTTTGCAGGTGAGCTTTTTGGCATGATTTCCAAAACGACAACGTTTTGGAGGACTTGTAGCTTGGTGCCACAATTCGAATTTGAATTGTGAGGATCATTATACATACGGGTCATTGTGCATAAGTAAAGCGTGGTTGGAGCAATCAAGTGCGCAAAGAAAAAGCAGAATAGAAGAGCAGAAGAGCAGAGTCTTCAGAGAAGGGATACAGTCACCAAGAGTGAACAATAGAGATTGAACAACCAAGCTGAGTGAGAAATAGAACAGTCATTGGTTTGGATTAACAATTGGTATCAGAGCCTAGGTTCTCAAGAAAAGAAGCTTAACCTCTTGAGTAATGATCATGGAGGGTTACCGATATCAGAAGTAGTTAGAGGAAGCAAATGAAAGGATTTCTTCACTTGAAGACAGACTGAGAAGATCTCTTGCAAAGAGGAAAGAACTAGCTTTGCAGCTGAGTGAAAGCCAAAACACGATAGATGAACTATCTGAACATAGTAGTTCAAATGAAGCTGAGGAAGTAGTTTCTGAACTCATGGAGAAAAACCAGAAATTGACCAATCAAGTCTCTAATCTGATAAGAGAATAGGAAGGTCATGCACTGAGAATGACAGAACTTGTCAAAGCAAGCAGAAATCCTGAGGATGAGAAAAAGAGTGCTAAAGAAGCACTACAGACAGATGAGAGAGCAAGGAACTTAGCTGAAGATGCTCTAAGAGAAAGCGATGCACTCATACTGCAACTACAAGCAGACATGCAGGGTATCACTCAAGAGAATGCCATCATGCATGAACACTTGCATGATAAGGAAGAAGCTAGTAGAGAAATGGCTGTTGAAGTTGAAAAAGTAAAGATGCAGTTGAAAACTATTGAAGAGAGAAATGACAAGCTTAGAAAATACCATGAGAGTTTTGAGAAGCTGGATGAGCAACTGAAAGCTCAGGGAAGGCACAAAGAAACCACAGGACTTGGTTACAATGGCCAAGGCACCAAAGAAACCGGTGAGTCCTCAAACCTCATGTAATGTCCCCGTTTTTCAAACTTTGGGATTAGCTTGGTTTGGTGACCCTCACAAGCTAATCAGGCGTTTAGAGGGGGTCAGATTGTGGAGCCAGTGTTGGGACTTCATTCTGGAGGTTTAGTTTATCATATCTGCTCTTCGTTCGGGTCAATTTCGTCGACTTACTATTTTTAGTAACTGGTATTTTGGGTATGGCTTCGATTAGCAGGGTGTCTGCACGAAGCGTTAGATGTTTTAGGATTGAGTCTCAGGGAATCTCCAGTTTGAGAGACTTACTATTTATAGTAAGTCTATTTTTAGCAGCTGGCTATTTTTGACAGTGGGTTATTTCTGCCAGGGCAGTTGGTGTTTGAGGCTCTAGTGTCGGAAATGAGTTTGTTTCAGTCAGCAGAATTTTAAGGCTTTTGGTTTTTAAAGTTATTGTTATTAAATTAAATTATTTTAATTTAATAACTTTAGTACTTTATAACTTTAATGTTATAAAGTGAAGAGGTCATTTAAAAGCTTTTTTAATGAAAAAAGTGAAATTGTGCTTTTTCCAAAAGAAGCTATATATTCTACTCGAAAAAAGCACTTTCATTCATTCATTGTTGATTTGATAAAATTTATAAAGTCTCTTGGATGTGAGAAACTGGCTAGGGTTTTGAGGACTGATTCCTCTTTTGACAATTTGAGCCATCACAGATTGGTGGTGAATTTTGCAGCTGTTAATTCTTAATTAAATCCAGTGCTGATGTATACTGGGTTTATGAGAAGTTTGTTCTGCAGGCAAATCAATTTATTCATTCTGGGGTTTGATTTGTCTTCCTGCTGGAGTTCTGAAATTGTTTGGAGGAGTTCTGTGTTTCTTCATTTGGTAATTGCATTCGAATTTGCTGAGGTTGTTTTTATTGGGAAATCTGCTGTTAATTAATTGTTGATGCTACAATTAATAAATTGGTGTTCGGGTTTTTGGTGAAGTTATTTCTACAGGCGAATCATTTGTTCTTAAGGATTCTGAATTGTTTCATGGCTGAGGTTTAATAATTGATTGAGAGATTGGCAGAGATCTTGTAGATGTTGAATTAATTATATTGAGATTGAATTCACAAAATCTGGAAACCCACATTAATTACATGGCTGCGTTTTTTAATTGGGAATTTGAGGAGCTTCATTGTTTGCTCACGTGACTGGAAAATAGGGTTAGATTAATATTTCTGATGAAACCATCAACACAGCAAGCCAACCTCATGATATTACATCTTGTCGTGAATGTACAGGCTGGAGTTTAGGCGTTAGAGAATTGTGGTATGTTTTTATGAAAGACATTACAAAATTACAAGCATTTTCGAATTGCCAGGTGCCTTTGAGTTTTTTATATTAATTGAAATGCTTATATATTCTGTTTGTAATGAGAAATGAGAATCGATTAAATTATTAAAGAATGTCATTTTGTCTTGGTTGGATTATTTTGAATTTTGGTGAAGATTGATTATTAAATTGCAATTATAAGATTTATTGAGCAAGTGCTGCAAATATTTTAAATAAAATAAGTGGATTTGGAAGAAGCTAGTTTCGGTTTGTCACAGTGGTATCAGAGCTTTGATCTTGCCAGCCTGGAGGGTATGAGGATTTAGAAATGGCACGCAGGTTTGTGTCTGGCATGCATTATGTCTGTAGGGGTAGAGCTTCACCCCCGCTAGAAGGAAATGAACAAGGCCCACAAGTTGATCGTGCAGGCAACAGGCATAGAGATAATATTGGCAATGATGTTGACGGGGAAGCTAGAGATGCTTTTAGAAATTTAGCAGAAGGTCAGCATCATGTTGCAAATGCATTGCAACAACTTTCAGACACTCTACAATGCATCGCATTACCAGGAGATTATGCTAGAGACAGAGGTGCGAGGAGTGTTTCAGTTAGATCACATAGGCCACGAGCAGATAACAAGCATGATTATAGAGCTGACTGTACAGGTATTTATGATAGGCCTCTTCGTCCTACTTTCTTGAGGCCTGAGCTGGATGTAGAGAGTAAAGAGACAGAGCCGACACCATTCATTGATGATATGGTGGCACAGTTTGCAGAGTGGAATGCTCTTCCAGAAGCAATTAAGAGGAATTTGAATTTTGACAGGTACGTGATACAGAAGAGAGAGCATTCCAGAGGCTCTTATTGAGATGATGGGGCTATGACAGACTTGCTTGAGGCCAGTTGCTTTGAGTCTCATCATATCCATGAGACAGGGGCTTGTGATCAGGAGAATGCTGAGGCCATGATAGCCACCAGTGATGGCAGCCCTACATCTACTGGTAGCAATGAAGTTACCAACAATATAGGTTCTGATTTTTATGACAACGGTCCTATGTTTGAGCCTATTGATGACGTTGATGACAGGGCAAGTGTAGAGGATATTGTGGACATCACTATGGCTTTTGACTCACATGATGTGAGTGTTAGTTTTTAGGATTGCATGCTAAATGTGAGTTCTTCTAATTCTGATTTCTATGACAGCAGTGAGTCTCGTTGGCAGCGGTATGAGATATCAGAGGTTTTACAAGTTGGTAATATTGGCATCGATGATGTGGACACTACTGATGTTATGTATGAGGATGATTCATGCTGCAGCGAGTCTGGTATATTGTATCGGATATTGGATGATGATAGGTCCCATGATCATAGTTTACAGGGACTTATTGTAGATAGTGAGGATTCTCAGAGACACGAGTCCATTCAGGTAGAGAAGATTACACATCATGTCTCTTGTAGTTCGCAGATTTTCAGCTCAGATCAGCAGATGGGAGCAGTTCACTTTGTGAACAACCCCTTATTTGATTTGGATGTCGTTATGACTTATGACAATCCGTTGTTTGAGGTTAGTGATGATCCCTTACAGGTGTTGTATGATCATGATGATGATGATGTTTGGGATCTGATTTGTACACCTGATCATCAGGTAGATTACGCAGGAGGCCAGCCAGGCCTAGCTGAACAGTTTATAGAGGTGTACACGGTGAGGAGTGCTTACAGCTTTATATTCAATCCTCACGTTCAGGACATCTATCAGTCACACGGTTCTTCAGGGCACCCTTTTGATGACTGGTATGATGATTTGGTTAGCTCAGAGATTGGGAGAAAGTCCAGTCTGTTGGTTGAGTTGCTTCCGTGTGAGTTACCCTCGATTGAGTTTCTCCCACAAGGCGATCCTATTGCAACATCATTAGTTCAGGTGTTGAGTGTAGTTTTTCAGTTGCTGGTGTTGGTACTGCTAATGTTGTTGACTTCTTTACAGGAGTATGAGGTGGATTGGGACATTACTCATGACCATCCTTGGGATCTGGGTGGATTGTGATGCGGCTTGTTTTCCTTGATTGCTTGAGGACAAGCAATCTTGGGAAGGGAGGACTGTAATGTCCTTGTTTTTCAGACTTCGGGGTTAGCTTGGTTTGGTGACCCTTGCAAGCTAATCAGGTGTTCAGAGGGGGTCAGATTGTGGAGCCAATGTTGGGACTCCATTCTGGAGGTTTAGTTTATCATATCTACTCTTCGTTCGGGTCAATTTGGTCGACTTACTATTTTTTAGTAAGTGGTATTTTGGATATGGCCTGGATTAGTAGGGTGTCTGCACAACGCGTCAGATGTTTCAGGATTGAATCTCAGGGAATCTCCAGTTTGAGAGACTATTTATAGTAAGTCTATTTTTAGCAGCTGGCTATTTTTGATAGTGGGTTATTTCCGCTAGGGCAGTTGGTGTTTGAGGCTCTAGTGTCGAAAATGAGTTTGTTTCAGTCAGCAGAATTCTGAGGCTTTTGGTTTTTAAAGTTATCGTTATTAAATTAAATTATTTTAATTTAATAACTTTAATACTTTATAACTTTAATGTTATAAAGTGAAGAGGTCATTTAAAAGCCTTTTTAATGAAAAAAGTGAAATTGTGCTTTTTCCAAGAAAAGCTATATATTCTACTTAGAAAAAGCACTTTCATTCATTCATTGTTGATTTGATAAAATTTATAAAGTCTCTTGGATGTGAGAAACCGGCTAGGGTTTTGAGGCATGATTCCTCTTCTGACAATTTGAGCCATCATAGATTGATGGTGAATTTTGCAGCTGCTGATTCTTAATTAAATCCAGTGCTGATGTTAACTGGGTTTATGAGAAGTTTGTTCTACAGGCAAATCAATTTATTCATTCTGGGGTTTGATTTGTCTTCCTGCTAGAGTTCTGAAATTGTTTGGAGGAGTTCTATGTTTCTTCATTTGGTAATTGCATTCGAATTTGCTAAGGTTGTTTTTATTGGGAAATCTACTGTTAATTAATTGTTGATGCTGCAATTAATAAATTGGTGTTCCGGTTTTTGGTGAAGTTATTTCTACAGGCAAATTATTTGTTCTTAAGGATTCTGAATTGTTTCATGGCTGAGGTTTAATAATTGATTGAGAGATTGGCAGAGATCTTGCAGATGCTGAATTGATTATATTGAGATTGAATTCACAAAATCTGGAAACCCACATTAATTACATGGCTGCGTTTTTTAATTGGGAATTTGAGGAGCTTCATTCTTTGCTCACGTGACTAGAAAAAAGGGTCAGATTAATATTTCTGATGAAACCATCAACACAGCAAGCCAACCTCATGACATTACATCTTGCCGTGAATGTACAGGCTGGAGTTTAGGCGTTAGAGAATTGTGGTATGTTTTTATGAAAGACATTACAAAATTACAAGCATTTTCGGATTGCCAGGTGCCTTTGAGTTTTTTATATTAATTGAAATGCTTATATATTCTGTTTGTAATGAGAAATGAGAATCAATTAAATTATTAAAGAATGTCATTTTGTCTTGGTTGGATTATTTTGAATTTTGGTGAAGATTGATTATTAAATTGCAATTATAAGATTTATTGAGCAAGTGCTGCAAATATTTTAAATAAAATAAGTGGATTTGGAAGGAGCCAGTTTCGGTTCTTCACACCTCAAAGGAATCAAGGAGGACAAGAAGAAACCAACCGAAGATAAAGGTAAGGGACTCTCCAAACCATCTTGCAAACATTGTGGCAAACTGGGTCATAAGTCTAATGATTGTAGGAATGCACCGGTGAAACCTTTTACCATCAACAGTTACTGCAATAATTGTTATAAGTATGGACATAGGGCCTTTGAATGTAGGTCACGATCCACCAGTTTGTCTAGTAGTAGTAAAGGGAAGCTTCAAAGGCTATTGCTATGAATGCAATAAATTTGGACATAAGGATGAAGAGTGTAGGTATACAACCATGGTATTCCAATCTCCACTGAGACCGGTAATCCATAACAGGAATGCATACCGGGGCATGCCTATGTGTGCTACGTGTGGACAATTAGGGCATAGAGCTACTGAGTGTCATTCACCCATGGACAAAGCAAAAAGATTAAATCCATGGAAAGGAGCCAGGATGACTTGTTATAATTGTAACAAGATTGGGCATTTGGCCAGAGAATGTAGGAACCGGTCAATGAACAAAGGTAAAGGACAAGTAAAATTGGTCAAGAGGAATGAGAATCCCAAACAAAAGGGAAACATAGCTGAAGAGACCAAGAAAGAAATGAACATATGGTCCAAAAAGGGAGAAAAGAGCTCTGAAGGAGAAAGATCAGAGATTAAGTCATCATCTATCGATGATGATATCTTTTCATCAAATTAAGCCATCAGGGCCTAAGGGGGAGCAGGTAGAAGTGCTACTATCCCCAGATTGACTAGTGAGATTTATTCTCACTAAGTGGAAGTTATTACTAAGAAGCACTCACCGATCTAAGACCAAAGGACCCGTCAAAAGAGTGTAGTATGCTCTGGTTAATTACCTTCTCGGTGATAGGCTAATGTAACATGGTTGAAGTATCAACTGAGGTTGTTGCAGTAAAATAGGTAAAGCAGGATTAATGACGAATCAGTCGACAAAGGTCAAGTTAGGTGAAAAACGGAAAGGCTCATTAATGCAATAACTGTTAACAAAATGTTACCGTTTTCTAATTACCGTTGAAGCCCGAGGATATAAAAGGGAAAGTGCATTACTCATTTCCTTTTACTTTACTTTTTGTGTGCATTTTTTTTAGACGTGAGTAATCTATTTGTCTGTGTTCGCAATCTCTGTTATCAAATCCCGCGAATTCAACAGAGTTTTGTTTGTGTTCTTATACCAACAAAATGGTATCATCGGCATCAGTTTCAACCTTCATTGATATCAATCAGCAAGAATGACCTGAATATGATGTGATGCAAGTGCAGAACAAGACAAATGATTTGGTTGGAGCCCTTTCATCTATTCTAGGTGGCGCGCTTATGATTGAAGATGTATCTGCCTTCATTCACTGCAAGCAAGAGGAGTTGGGTGAAACATTCATTCAGAGCGAATTTCTAGGGCTCTGCAAGGACGGGAAGCTGAAGGGAAATTACGCTCGACTGGAAGCAATTGGATTGACAAATGCGTTTAAATACCCTACCATGTTTCAATCCGACTGGATTCAAATGGTACTTAGTCAAGTACACGATCCAGGTATGTGGTTGGCAAAGGATGTTGTCGCACCAATCACAAAGGAAGACTTGAGCAGAGTGGCAGGGTTTAGTGCCATAGGGGAAGCCCTAACCCTAAGAACCATATCCACTCATGAAGTCACCCGACTCACAAAGTCGAGGTATGACAGTCACATGATGACTGTCATAGATATTGAAGATGAAGGTGTTTGGTTCATTGCTGCAGTGATCGGTTATAAAATCTATCAATTGAGTTGTCTCAACAACATACCTAGAGGAGCCATTCATGCAGCTCATAGAATCATGCACGACAATGCCACATACGACCTATGTGCTATGCTGAGAAGCCAAATTTTTGAGAACATGAAGAAGCTCGGAAGGGGTAAGAAGAAATACTTGAAGTATGGAACACTAATGGTATGTCTTTTCTTCTATTATCAAAAGTTCTTTCTAGGTTGTGGAAATGTTACATGGGTAACAAATAGACCGGTCATGGTCCAAATAGGAGAAATGATCAATAACCTAAGAAACCGATTCAATAAGGTTATGATAGACTACTTCAAAGATTTTCAATCTAGAATGCATGAAAGGGAAAATATCCCATCTTCAATTGTTATTGAATACAAGGATGATGTTTGTTTCCCTGTAAGCACTGATCACTGCATAATCCAGGTTGTTGAGCCCAAAACAGAGTTTGCACCGGAGCTAGGATATGAAATATCAAGAAAGACTGGCAAAGCATATGCTGAGGCACTTCAAGAATGTAACCTAGACCTATCAGCCGATTGGTTTGGCACTTGTGATGAGATAAGTGGAAATTTGAAGAAGAATGAACTTTTGAAGATAGCGAAAAAGGTTACTGCAAAAGTCACCAAACGGTCAACTACACCAAGGAAAAGAAAGGTAGCTGAACCGGAACCTAAAGTACAAAGGAAGAAGGCGCAATGAGTCACAACTGAGCAATCTCAATCAGAAGAAGACTCAGATGAAACCGAGACTAAACAAAATGCTACTTATATCAAAAGGAAGAAGACTAGCAAACCAGTAAAGCAGGCGACACCATCATCAAAAGGGCAAACCAATGATGAAATGGTTGAAGGTATAAAGACTACAAGTGGGATGGCATCAGTTGAGAGAAGATATAATTTGTCTAATGAAGAAGATAAAAGGAAAATCGAAGATGCTATAATATATAGCTTGTACAAATTCAAGAGAACCCCTACCGAAATTCATGGCATGATTCCTGCAGAATTACATGAGCTTATTGAAGGAAGGTGGAAATCTTCAATGGCAAAAGAGAAAGAACTCAGAATCAAGGCATTACTAGAAGTGCAAAACGACTTAAGCCTTGAAGAAGCAACCTATCAGGCAGATGCTCACAAACACAACTGTCAAATCAGAAAAGGACACCAGGAAAGGCAAAGGCATTTTGGGAACATATATACTAGTCAACCAAAAGCTAGCAAACAAATCGGTTATGGTGAACATCACTGAAGACACTAGTGGTGATCTAACTCCACTAACTATCTTAGCATTTCTAGTAAAAGGTAAGGCTAAAACACTTAATGTTGATGATATAGTTGATGAGATCATAGATTTTGGTAAGGTTAGCAATGTTGCAAAATGGTACAGTGCCTTAGGTGCTGATTATAAGGCTAAATTAGAACTCGCCCTATTAGAAAGTTTTCTTGAGTTCAACCACGGACCCAAGGATTATAGGTCCATTTTCCTACTAGAACTCAATAAAAGGCTCCTAGCAAAATGGAGAGGAGTAGCCAAAGACGAGAGAATAATAAGGGAAGTTCTAGATCAAATAGAACCAGGTTTACAAGATGAAGAAATCAAAATTCTAATTGAAGCAAAGATACTGAACCTAGACTCTTGAGATAGAGTGGCCAAAATCATAAATGGCAAAAAAAAAGATGTTAATGAAGAAACAATGAAATTATGAAAGAATCATGATTTCACCTCTCCAGCAAAGAAGCAAGAAAAATTGACACCTCATTCAACAGCTCCACAAGATAATTCTCAAGTTCCACAAACAGAGACAACGTGTAATGTCCCCGTATTTAGACTTGTGGGATTAGCTTGGTTTGGTGACCCTCACAGGCTAATTAGGCAAACAGAGGGGGTCAGAGGGTGGAGCCAGCGTTGGGATTCCATTCTGGAGGTTCGACTTATCAGTTTTGCTCTTCGTTCAGATCATTTTGGTCAACTTACTATTTTTAGTAAGTGGTATTTTGGGTATGGCCAGGACTAGCAGGGTGTCTGCATGGAGCGTCAGATATCTCAGGATCGAGTTTTAAAGAATCTCTAGTTTGAGAGACTTACTGTTTATAGTAAGTCTATTTTTAGCAGTGGCTATTTTTGACAGGGCAGTGCCTATTCCTAGCTAGGCAGTTGGACTTGGTGCTTTGTCAGAAGTGCGTTGATTGTAGTCAGATAGTTCAGTGGCTTATATTTTAAATGTGTTATTAAATTAAATTATTTTGATTTAATTTAATAACTTATGACTTTATAACTTTATGTTATAAAGTGAGATTATTTTTAAAACCAATTAAGTGAAAATATTAAAAAGTGCTTTTTCCAAAAAAGCTATAAGTACAACTCGAAAAAGCACTTTCATTGATCTTATGCAATCATTAATTTTATTGGAATTTGTGAGAAGGACAAAACCTAGCTAGGGTTTCGAGGATTGATTCCTCATCTTGTGATTTGAGCCATTGCCTGTTAATGGTGAATTTCACAGCTGATTATTTCTGAGATCACAGTTCAGTGCTGTTGTATATCGGATTGGTGAAAGTTTCAAATCTGAAGTTTGAGTTTGCTGATGAAATTGTGTTTGTTAATTCAACACAACGAAATTCTGAGATAATTTTATTGGAGGCTGCTATATTTCTTCCTGGTTATCGAAAGTATTCACAAGAGGAGTTTTATTGAAATTTTCCTAAAGATTGTTATGAAATCTTTCATGCTGCGTTAATATTTGGTGGGAGGCGCATTGTTGACTACGAAAGCTTTCTTTGCTGCTGGCGTCAACTCCTACTTGGCACGTGAATGCTTTCTTGGCTGCGGGTGTCAACTCTTTCTTGGCATGTGAATACCTTCCTTGCTGCTGGCGTCATTCTCTTCCAGAGGCGTGAGTCCTAGGGCAGAGCTACAGCCCTTTCATTTCTGGTCCGTGTTGTTTAAGCAGGCCGTTTTGGCATTTCTTGCACCTGTGTTCAATGCTGGAGCTCACCTGCGTGAGGAGTCACAGGTGGCTGCTTGTTTCCTAGTTACTTAACAGTCCATAGGTGGCGGTTCAATAATACGGAGAGGTGACTTTGCAAAAGAGGATTTTTGGTGTTATAGATGCTCTAATAATTTCAGAATAAGATTATTATATAACTCTGTTTGAATATAAGGATTCTTTGATGATAGTTATGATGAAACTATTTGTCTGGATATTTGGTAATTCTAGTTGATGAATATATTTTCAGAATTCATTGTTTTCAAGTTTATTATTGAGAATAGTTGTAATCTTTTAAAATTATCAATAAACATTCAAGAAGAGCGGATTGGGTTATTCACACAACGGCCCTACCAGACATATCAATGGACACTGAGGCATCTAAGAGAAAAGATGATGAGACAATAGACACAATCAATGAGCAGATTGCATCAATGAGACCGGAAAACCAAGCAACAGGGGCATCATCAACAGAGAAGGTTGAAGGGATAGATATAGATAACGGCCAGAAAGACAGAGTTAACCTACAGGTCGACGAAGAGATCAACCGAGAAGATCGGGAACTACAAGAAGAAAAATAGGACAAATAGGGAAGAGAAGAAGAAAAGGTAGAAGAAGAGAAGCAACAAGAAGAAAAGGTAGAAGAAGAGAAGCAACAAGATGAAAAGGTAGAAGAAGAGAAGCGACAAGAAGAAGAGAACAAATCAGGAGAAAAGGACACTCAAATGGAACAATCAGAAGATATACCAAACTCTTCTTCACTAAAAAGGAAGCTATCCTTCACAGCAGAAATTGATTCCAAGAAAGCAAAATTGGAAACTCCACAAATAGGCGAATCATTGATTGACATCAACAAAATGTCAACTAAGCAACTCAAGTTGCTCACAAAGAGAAAACAAGATATGATTCTCAATAATGTAAAGACAATACTGTACAATCTTGCTCTAGATGCAGATATTGATGAAGAAGAACCGAAAATAGATCAGCTAGAAATTCTGGCCTAGACAATCCGAGAGGACATAACTGTTCCTGAAGCAATAGCTATAGATCATTATGAAACAAAAAGAATCAATATCCTGCGTGAATAGATTGTTGTCGTTAAAGATACCGTGTCTTCCAGCACCGGGGAATTGAAGAAACTGATTTAGGAAGCAGGAAATATAATAACAAAAACAACTCACTTCAATCCTCTAACCTCTTCAGCAACAGAGTACAGTCATTAGCTCACCAGTTTAGCCATCACATTGAGAAAAGCATCTGAGGAGCATACCAAGAGAATTCAAGATCTCATTGGCTTTCAGTTGTTCATAGCTCCCATTTTTTATATGATGTAGAAAACAACCAAAGAAGTTGATACACTTCTAAATGAGCCAGATTGCAAAACGATTGAGGACATGGAGAACTTCATTATTTCTCTACTTGCAATGAAGTTCACCATTGACCAAGTCATATCTGCATGGAAACCCTTCCTTGTTTCAACCAAGAACATCTTCAAGGATATTTTTAACCGGTTCAATTCTAAGCTTTTACACCCTTTGTCCCTTGGAGGCAAAAAGGGGAAGATTGTATTTTGGTCAGTATAGACACAGGGGTAGCCAATGTATAGAGGGAGTATTGGCTGTATATACCAATTGACAGGGTGATACCTGCCCAGGGAAGTATTATGATAAAAGCTTTATGTGTATATACTCTTTTGCAAGTTTTGATATGTTTTGCCACCAATGCCAAAGGGGAAGATTGTTGGCATTTATGCATAGTTGTCATCATTGGCAAACATCAAACACACCGGTCATAATGTTAGAGCAGCAGTGGTCAACCGGTAGTTGTCACAATTTACAAACATCAAACTTGCTAAGTAACCAATGTAAATGAACCGGTTACATAAAGGGAACCCGATCATGACAATAACAGTCTTGTCTAACCGGTCTAGTAGAGAACTAAAGAAGGCAGATGACTCAATCGACAGCACACCGGTTTCCATGCAATAGTCTTAGACCTGTCGGTGTGTGCTTTTATGATTTCCAGCTGTCTTGTAGATCCGATCCGGTTTTAGCGGGATATGTTTAACAATTGGAGTTTTGCATGCGAGCTTTTTGGCATGACTTCTAGAACAACGACGTTTTGGAGGACTTGTAGCTTGGCGCCACAATTCAAATTTGAATTGTGAGGATCATTATATATGCAGGTCATCGTGCATAAGTAAAGTGTGGTTGGAGAAATCAAGTTCGTAGAGACAAAGCAGAAAAGTACAGCCGAAGAGCAGAGTCTTCAAAGAAGGGATACAGTCACCAAGAGTGAATGACAGAGATTGAACAACCAAGCTAAGCGAGGAATAGAACATCTATGATTTGAATGACAGATTAAGTGTCTACAGAAGATCATATTTCTTATTGTTTGAAGTTCATGAAAATCCCTTTATCAGGGTGAACCCTAACAGGTTCCTTTGTAGAAATCCCTTAACCGGGTGACAGCTTGATTGATGTTCTCAAGTCCTTTGGCGAGGCGACTCCCAATAGGGTTAAGATCTTAACTAATCTATGTTAAATCCCTTCACAGGGTAGCACTCTAACAAGTGTTGTTGTAAGCCTTTAACAAGGCAACTTTATTACTGCAGTAGTGAAGATTGTGGGTTCTTTCCCACCGTGGTTTTCTCCCTCTAACCAAGGGTTTCCACGTATAAATCCTGTGTAGGCTGTTGCATGTGATTTTTGTTTAAGCAAGTTAAACATACATTACATTTTCATTATCACACAATAGCTGTATTTTGTTTCATAGGATAAAATATTAAATGAGTTGATCTGACTAATTCACCCCCCCTCTCAGTCACTGGTTAGGATTAACATGTGATGCATTTGGAGAAGAGGTTGGGGCTGTCCTAACTCAAAAGAAGCACCCAACTACTCTCATTTGAGAGCGGAAAATTAAGTAAATTGGAAAGATGTTACTCCATTTATGATAAACAAATGTTGGCAATTATGCATACATTGGAAAGGTTTAAATGATACTTGGTTTGTGGAAGATTTGTTGTGAACACTAATCATAAAAGTTTTAAATTCATTTTGAACCAGAAAGATGTGAATGATAGCCAACAAAAGTGGATAAGCAAGTTGCAAGCCTTTGTCAAAGAATACATGAAAAGTAAGAAAAATGTGGGCGGCTGATGCACTTTCTAGAAGACCCACTCTATGCTCACTTTCCATTATTTTTGCTAATTGGAAAGATTACATTATTGTTGAGTATGTTGAAAAAAAATTGGTTGCTGATACGCTTGATGAAGTTGTGGAAGATGACAAGTATATTGTGAGAGAAGGGTTGACCCTTTTCAAAAACATAATATTTCTGGTCCTTGAATTGAAAACTATGGAAAATATTTTGAAAGCCTATCATGATTCTCCACTAGCAAGGCATCAAGGGTAATACAAGACATACAAGCTGATTCTAGAGAGGTCTACATGGAAGGGATTGAAGGAGGATGTGCATAAGTATGTTAGAGAGTGTATGACTTACTAGTAGGGCCAGGAGAACATACTTTCCCAACAAGCCTACTTCAGCCCCTACCAATTCCTAAGCAAAAATGGGAGAGCTTATCCATGTACTTCATGATAGGGCTCCCCAAGGGAGAGATTGTATTTATGTTATGGTTGATAGGTTAGCAAAGTATGTCGATTTCATTGCCATTGCTTAATATTTCAAGTCACCTCAAGTAGAAATGTACATTTCATTGTCATTGCTTCATATTTCAAGACACCTCAAGTAGCAATTATATTCTTCAAGTAGATATTTAGGTTACATGGCTTGCTCAAGAACATTGTCAATGATAAGGATTGTAAATTTCTTAGTGTTTTTGAGCAAGAATTGTTTGAGTTGACAAGTACGTAACTTAGACCAAGTACTAGCTACCATCTACAAATTGATGGTTTAACATAATTAATAAGTGGATTGAGGTGTACTTGAGGAATTATGTTTCAAATCAGAAAACTACATGGAATAAGTGGCTGCACTTGGGTGAATATTGCTACATACTTCACATCACGTCCATCAACATGCCACCTGTTAGATCTAGACATGGTTATGTTGCACTTACGTTTGTTGATTTGTTACTTTCACAAAGTAAAGCATCTGCAACAAGTGATTTGATTAATTAGAGGGAATAAATATTGAGGGCACTAAAAGATAATTTGTAGCAAGCATAGAATCAACATAATACTTCTGTTGATCGAAAACGGAGAGAAAGATGTTTTGAGGGGGGTAATATGGTTTTCTTGAGAATGTAGCCATATGGGTAGATTTCTATTAAGAAGTGTGGAGTTCAAAAACTTAAACCTCGATATTATGGACCTTAGAAATTGTGATGATAGGTGAATTGGCTTATGAGTTGGTGCTTCTATAGAGTAGCAGGATTCATATTGTTTTGTGTCTTGGTTTGAGAAATTTCTTGGTTAGCATACTGTGCTTTCAAAGGGATTTCCCACCCTTGGATGACTAGGGTAAGGTTATTTTGATTGTAGAAGAAATGATAAATACTTGAGTCAAAAATTTGAGAGATGGTAACAACACAAGATATCTCATTCTACGAGTTGAGAATGCCACTTGGGAAGGACTTGAAATACTTGAGCATCTCAATTTGCATTGCTTGAGGACAAGCAATTTTGGGAAGGGCAGACTTGCAAGGCCTTTAGGCCGAGCTTGTTATGTAACTTCTAATTTTTAAATTTTGGTCCTAGGCACACATTTACGATTAAGTCAATAGTTTTGAAGAGTTATTTTAATTTATTTTTCCTCCAAAATAGGTGTGAGATTTTGGGTGTCCAAGTTTGGGTTGCAACATATAAAACAGGTGACATTTCCATCTAGGAAATTATCTCATCTTATGTCAATTTATCTTTTGGAGCACTTTGTGTTCAAGTATCCTTTTGTCTTTAAGTTAATTTTTACTGATTTATATTAGTATTTTGATTACCTTTTTTGTTTGTCTTTTTGTGTTCTTTTTATTGTTCTCGTGTTGTCCAGTTAGTTTATTTCTTTTTGAGATGCTATTATTGTCACTAGTAAATTTTCTTGTTTATTTTTAATTTTGTCTTTTTCTCCATTTTTTGTTTTATTTCTTTCTAACTATTTTTTTTATTGTTGCACATTTATAATTAAATAATATTGATCCTAGTGCACAAAAGGTTTATAAAGTTAAGTCTGTTCATTTCTCATTTTTTTACTTCTTCCTAATGATGAATCACAGAGAGTGATTCGAAACATTTCAAAAAACACATACAGTGTCTTCCAAAAGCTTGATCAAGAATTCATGGGCTATGAAAGATTAATACCCACTAACCAAGATTATTTATAGATTTTACAAGTGTGCACACCATACAAAATTACAATTGGAGGTTCTGCATAAATGATTATTACTACCTATGCATGTTTTTGCCCTAGATGCATGTGGTAGACTGTTCTCAGTCAAGCCTTGTAGATGAGATTCTAAGGAGAACACATTGACCACAAGATTTTGGGTAGTAACTAACTTTATTGTATACAAAGCTACAATTTAGATGGATAGATTTTGCCAATGCAAAGCTTGACTCATCTGATTTACATGATGAAGTTACAAACATACAATTACTTTAGCAAAATGCCAAAATGACACCTGAAATACATTATTGTTATTTTCTTTGTTGTTGAAAGAAGTTTTGTTTTTAAATGGCTGGTGGTGTTGTCCTTTGAAAGAGTCAATCTAGGAGTTACCCTTCTTTATACCTGCATTCTTGGGTCATTCAAAAAATGAATAGCAGATGAATTCTCTTTGCCCCCATGAAAAATAATAAACCTATGCCACCCACCTATGGCTTGACAATTTCTTTTAAGAGCACAAAAAGGATGTAGTGAGTCACCCCAGATATGAATTCTGGACCAAATCTGATTTTGCGGGCAAGTCTAATTTTTTTGTTTTTTGAATTTTTTTGTTTTTTAGAGTTTTTATAATTTTTTGGTTTTTTGAAAAATAATGCTTTGCAGTACAAGTGTTGAAGAACAACTGATAAAAAACAAAACAATTTTCTAAAAGCTAAAATTCTGATAATAGCTGAAATTCTGATAATTTTCTAATGAAACCATTTTTATTGGAAATTGCCAGACAATACAAAGCCGTACGAGGAAATAATCATTGGGCTGTCATCATGACTGCTTCACAAATGAATGGTGCAGACCTTGTAATTGTTTTGCAACTGCTGCAGACGGGTCTGAATGTTTATACTGGTGTAATTTCTGTGTATAGAAGTTTTTCTTGCTATTTTTGAACTCCCACGTCCAGCCTGTATTTCCAGATTTCACTGACAACTTCCAAATTGCCTGATCTGCTGTAGCTGACTGGAAATTTTAAGAATTCTGCCTGGAGATACCAACTTTCCCCTGCCCAACATGTTTTGTGATTTTAGTGGCTTCTAGATGGAAAGTATGGCTCCTAGAATCAATAATCAGTTGGTTCTGCAAGTTTGAAATAATATTAATGTCTGCAACCAAGTAATTCTTTTCTGAAATATGCTAAAAACCTAGTTTTTTCTCCACCAATGTCAATCTTTGAAGTCCCTTCTCTGAAATTCACCCTTGGATGGTGTTGCACATCTGCAGGCAAATATCTAATTGAGAGTTTTCATTCTCAACTAGGCAGATCTGATGAAAAAACCCTGCAACAAGGCTCTCATACAAATTTTGGTATCAAAAACTGACTTTTGGATCCAAAATTTCATTTTATGCTTTTCCAATTTTCCCTCCAAGAGCAATTTCGAATTAGGGTTTTTTATTCACCCTTTTTAACATAAAATAATGTTTTATTTTATTTTAATCCCCTCCTAAGATTTCAACTTCATGAGGTGTCATTATTCATTACAAATTTGACCCCCTTTTAAGTTATAAACTTAATTTAATGCGTAGGGACTTTGGCCAAATTATAATATATTATTATATTCTAAGTGATTATAATAATCACTTTTATTATTATTTTATTAAACCAAACATAGGAAATAATTAAATTATTTCCTGATTTATTTGTAGCTTGTTCATCTCGACCCTGTTTCAAATTCTATTTGATGCTCGCTATCCACTGATGTTGACTGACAACTGCGAGATAACTGGCAGTTCCTTCCTAAAATTTAGGAATGCTCCTAAAAAATTGGAACTGTGCCAGAATTGTCCAAGGTTATCTTGGAGGCCCTTTGGTGTGTCCCTGCTAACTCCCAATTCATCCCTAAAAAATAGGGATTCCTCCTAAAATCTAGGAGATTGCTCAATATTGGTCAAGCTGTCTCCCCAAGCCTGATATGTCGTCACACACCTCTAAAAGGGTCCCCTGCACAATTTATTTGCTTACGGGAACCAAATGATAGGCCAATCCCATCTGTCACTGCCCTGTCTAAGGAGGGGACATTACAATCCGCCCTGCTTGAGATTGCTTGTCCTCAAGAAACCTCAAGCCCGAATGTTGCAATATGTGCACACTCTCCCATGTAGCATCCTCCACTGGAAAATCCTAAAACTTAACCAAATATTCCCTGATAACTCTCCTCCTGAGCCTCCTCTCACGTGTTTCCACAATAGCCTCCGGGACTAAAATCAGTTTCCCCTCCTCTTCAAGGAGTGGCAGCGCTATAGAAGGTATCACATTATGTCCAATAGCCTTCTGAAGGCAAGATACGTGGAAAATGTTATGCACTCGACTGTTAGCTGTTAACTCCAACTCATAAGCCACCTCACCAATCCTCTTGATAACTCTGAATGGTCCATAGTAACATGGCTTAAGCTTCTCATCTCCACTCTTCTTGAGAGTGGACTGTTTGTAGGGCTGCAACATGAGATATACTATATCACCCACCTCAAATGAACGCTTAACTCTATGCTGGTCGGCATACTATTTTTGTTGATTTTGAACTTTCTAGATGTTCTCCTTCAAGGCCCTCATGATACCCTGACTATCCTGCAAGAAGTCCCTAGCACTAGGCACTCTGCTATCACTGAAAGGAAAATCCAAAAAATTGGGTGTATCATAACCATGCAACGCCATAAAGGGTGACATCTGGATGGACATGTAGTAGGTCATGTTGTAGCAGTACTCACATAAATGTAACCACCCATTTATTAACAACCTCTGACTGACCATCTGTCTAGGGGTGGTAGCTAATGCTAGGGGTGAGCTTGGTGTCGTTGAGTCTAAATAACTCTTGCCAAAAATTACTCGTACATATGTTGTCCCTGTCATTGACTATACTCCTCGGCAATCCATGAAGTCTAAATACCTCTCGAAAAAACAAGTCTGCAACCTACACCACTGTGTAAATAGTGGTGATTGCAAAAGAGTTCACATATTTTATCAACCTGTCCACCACCACGAAAATACAATCCTTGCTTTGGGCTTTGGGCAAGCACGTGACAAAATCCATAGAGATGCACTCCCACTTCCTGTCTGGAATGGGGAGGGGCTGCAATAATCCCGCTGGAAAAGTGTGCTCTTGTTTATTTTGCTGACAAATAGGACACTATCTGACATACTGAAGTACATCTGACTTGAGTCCTTTCCATGTAAATCTTTCCTAAACCTATCTATATGTTTTAAAGTATCCTAGGTGCCCTACCATGGGAACGTCATTAAAGGCCCTCAAAATCTTTTTCATCTTTGATCCTAGTACCAATAATATCCATCCCTTGCAAATGATAAGCTCATTTACAGTGGTATACCTGTCACTAGCCATCCATAATACTAACTGCCCATGTATCTTTTGTATACTCAGCTGAAATCTGTCCATGCCAATCATCTGTAATCTCACCATTGGCACACAAATGAGGCCTCCACGATAGGGCATCAACAACTATGTTCTTCTTACCTTTGACATACTCGATGTTGAAGTCATAAGCCCCAAGCTTGCTAACCCACTTGTGTTGCTGATCATTAAGGTCTCACTAATTAAGGAGATGTTTCATGCTGTTATGATCTGTCCTCACTACAAATTTGGTGCCCACAAGATACTGCCTGAACTTAGCCAATGCATGAATAATGGCTAACATCTCCTTATTGTATATAGTAATATATTGTAACTCCTCTCTACTCCCCTCAATTTTCATCTCTTGAAAGCAATCAGGTGCTTATCTTGCATCACACTAAAGCTCAAACAGTCCAGTGAAGTTTGGTATAGCAAGTACTGGACAAGAACTCATTAACCGTTTGAACTTATCAAAACACTATTGTGCCTTATCAAACCAATGAAACTCTCCCTTCTTCGTCAAGTCTGTAAGTGGTGTTGCCTGTTGTGAAAAACCCTTGACGAAGTGTTTGTAGAAACCACATAGCCCAAAGAACCCCTTAAGTGGTGTAAGGTTCTTGAGTGGAGGCCAATCCATGAAAGCTTGGATTTTCTTTGGATCAACTCTGGCACCCTCTGCATTGATGATATGCCCCAAATAGAGCAACTCTATCATCCAAAACTCGCACTTGGACTCCTTGGCATACAAGGACTCCCTCTCCAAGATATCCAACACTTGCTCCAAGTGTCTCAAGTGCTCATCCCAAGACCGACTGTATACCAAAATATCATCAATGTATATCAGAACAAATTTTTGCAATTGATGCTGGAACACCCTGTTCATACAGGACTAGAATGTGGTTGGTGCATTGGTTAAGCCAAACGGCATAACCAAAAACTCAAAGTGCCCACAATGACACCTGAACATTGTCTTTTCTACATGCTCCCTCATCTGTATCTGGACCTCAAGTTGATCTTGGAGAAGAAACGTGCCCCGTGCAGCTCATCAATCAGCTCATCTATGCGGGGTATGGGATATCTGTTCTTTATTGTTTTCTTATTCAACACTCTATAGTCAATACACATGCGAAGTGTCTCCTCCTTCTTCTTGACTAGCACAATTGTTGATGCAAATGGACTCTTGCTAGGTCTAATATGCCCCATTTCAAGCTACTCTTTAATTGTTTTCTCAATTTCATCCTTGAGTTGCTTGGGGTGTTTGTATGGGGTGATGATGACAGGTTTCGCCCCATCCTCCGACTCAATAATGTGCTCAATCCCCGTCTAGTGGTCTACCTACTGGAATGTCTCTAAAACCTTATTGTTGAATGTGTGGAGGATAAATTCTCTTATGCTCCTCAATCGTAGTAGGCATCAACACACACTTTGCTGCCCACTCAATTTGCTCATGACGAATAGACCTCTCCATCTTCCTCAAGGACACTGTACGTATGTTGCTATCTGTCATCCCCCTCAACACATGCTTCCTCTCATCAACCTCAAATCTCATCTCCATGATGTGTACATTGAGGTAAAATTCCTCAACCATGTGAAGCCATGTCATCCCTAGGATGACATCCATCTCATGCAAGCTCACAACATAGTAATCAGCCTTAAACTCATAATCACTCAACCTCAAGGGAAGGTTGAGAATCCGCCTAGTGCAAGTGAGTTCAAATCCATTTGCCACTCTCACTTTGAAACTTGGGAACTCTGTCTGAATACCACGCCTAGCCACAAGTCCCTCATCAATGAAATTTTGTGTGGCCCCTATGTCAAGTAAGGTGATCACTTGCTGCCCTGCTAGGAATCCTCTCATCCTGAATGATCCCTCTCGCTGAATGTTAGAGAGGCATGCTGTAGGTGCCTCTTCTTCGTGCTCCTTAATTGACCCTTTTGATGCACTTTCTCCCTCACTGCAACTATGCTCAGTCTGCTGGTCTAGAACTTGCATCATCTCTTGAAAGGTATTCCATTTTGTTTTCCTTACCCTTCGAAGTGCATTTGTGCTTAGGGTCCCAAGATTCCTTACATTTGAAGCACAAATTTCTACATCTCAAGTCATTCAGGGTCACATCATTAGGTTTCTAAAATGGTTTCTTTTGCTGCTCGGAAGTTTTATGAAAGGGTTTCTTATCCTTATTGTTTGGAAAGTGTCTAGAAGCTGACATATTCCTCGAATCAACATGCTCCATGCCCTTAGCCTTCTTCATGACAAGCTGTAGTGTGGGTGGATCAAACGCTCTAACCCAACTATGGAAAGGTTTTGAAAGCCCCTCTATGAATAGTACTATCAACCTCTCAGAAATATTTGTCACCATATCAGATAATCTCTAGAACTCAGATATGTATGCCTCTAATGACCCATACTGCTTGAGCTGTGCAAGCTCCCTGAAATACTTCTCTGGCTCCTTGCAGTCAAAATGCTTGATGAGTCTATTGGCGAACTCATTATAGGAGGTAATGTATCAATGCCCCAATGTGATCAATCCATGGTACCACCACTCATGGGCCACTCCATCCAAATGTAAAGTAGTGAACCTGATCACCTCTTCTGACATAGGTTTCAGTGATAGGTAATTATCCAGATTCTACACCCAAGCACGAGTTGTACACTTATCACCTCCATCAAAATGTGGCAAGCTTAACTTGCCCAGTCTGCTAGAATTCCTTGTTACCTTGTGGTGCTCTATGAACTGCTCTACCTACTTAATCTTCTCTGAGCCTCTTTTATCCAATAAACTGCTCAAGTGTCAAAAGTTCCCTGACCTTGGGTGGTAGTGTCATATACTCAGTGTAGTGATGGTGGATCTCCTCTATCACTAAAATCTGTAAATTTGGCCCTCTGTCCTATGGAATGGATGACTCCTCCCGTGGAATAAATACAAGTTGTAAAGGTTTCGGTATTGTGTTGGATGTTGAACGCTCACCCTGTGGCCTACTGGACTCCCTTATATAAGAAGTATGATGTGGTTGCTCATCTCTAGTCTGATTTTGGTTAGCTAATTGTCCCAGCAGCTGAGATATCTTGTCCATCATGGTATCAAATTTTCTCTCCATCCTAGCTCCTGGACTATGGGATCTAGATTTTCTTTTTCTTTCTCAGTCATGTTATCTGCCAGGGTATCATTGACATTAAAATCCCTGTAAACTTCTCTCCCTATATAAGTTACAAAATGTTGATCACTCATTCACATTGAATACTGTCCACAGGATGGCAGGAAGTAACTGTGCTCTAATACCACTATAGCGAGTCACCCCGGATATGAATTTTGGACCAAGTCTGATTTTTGCAGGCAAGTCTAATTTTTTTTGTTTTTTGACAAATAATGCTTTGCAATACAAGTGCTGAAGAACAACTGATAAAAGAACAAAACAATTTCTAAAATCTAAAATTCTGATAATTTCCAATGAAACCAATTTTATTGGGAATTGCCAGGCAATACAAAGTCATACCAGGAAATAATCATTGGGCAGTCATCATGAATGCTTCACAAATGAATGGTGCAGACTTGGTAATTGTTTTGCAAATGCTATAGACGGATCTGAATGTTTATACTGGTGTAATTTTTCTATATAGAAGTTTTTCTTGCTATTTTTGAACTCCCACGTCCAAGCTCTAGCTGTACGGCTCAAACAAGTCTGATTTTTTTTTTTTGACAAATAATGCTTTGCAATACAAGTGCTAAAGAACAACTGATAAAAGAACAAAACAATTTCTAAAAGCTAAAATAATAAATTCTGATAATTTCCGATGAAACCAATTTTATTGGAAATTGCCAAACAATACAAAGCTGTACCAGGAAATAATCATTGGGCTGTCATCATTATTGCTTCACAAATGAATGGTGCAGACTTGGTAATTGTTTTGCAAATGCTATAGACAGATCTGAATGTTTATACTGGTGTAATTTCTCTGTATAGAAGTTTTTCTTACTATTTTTTAACTCCCACATCCAGGCTCTAGCTGTACGGCCCAAACCCTAGATTGCAAACTGACGACTCTTTCCAGATTTCATTGAGAACTTCCAAATTGCCTGATCTGCTGTAGCTGAATGGAAATTTTAAGAATTCTGCCTGAAGATACCAACTTCACCCATGTCTAGCATATTTTCTGATTTTAGTGGCTTCTAGATGGAAAGTACGGCTCCCAGAATCATTAATCAGTTGGTTCTGCAAGTCTAAAATAATATTAATGTTTGCAACTAAGAAATTCTTTTCTAAAATATGCTAAAAACCTAGTTTTTTCTCCACTAATGTCAATCTCTGAAGTCCTCTGATATTCACCCTTGGATGGTGTTGCACATTTGCAGGCAAATATCTAATTGAGAGTTTTCGTTCTCAACTAGGCAGATCTGATGAAAAAACCCTGCAACAAGGCTCTCATACAAATGCCGGTATCAAAAAAGTGACTTTTGGATCCAAAACTTCATTTTATGCTTTTCCAATTTTCCCTCCTTGAGCAATTTCGAATTAGGGTTTTTTATTCACCCTTTTTAACATAAAATAATGTTTTATTTTATTTTAATCCCCCTAGGATTTTAACTTCATGAGGTGTCATTATTCATTACAAACTTGGCTCTCTTTTAAGTTATAAACTTAATTTAATGCCTAGGGACTTGGGCCAAATTATAATATATTATTATATTCTAAGTGATTATAATAATCACTTTTTTAAATTATTTTATTAAACCAAACATACGAAATAATTAAATTATTTCCCGATTTATTTGTAGCTCGCTCATCTAGTCCCCATTTTGGATTTTGTCTAATGCTCCCTGTCCACTAATGTTGACTATCCATTTGAGCTAATTGGTAGTTCCTTCCTAAAATTTAGGAACACTCCTTAAAAATAGGAACTGTACCAAAAGTGTCCAAGATGATCCTGGAGGCCCTTTGGTGTGTCCCTGCTAACTTCCAGTTCATCCCTAAAAAATAGGGATTCCTAAAATCTAGGAAATTGTCCAAGATTGGTCAAGTTGGCTCTCCAATCTTGATATGTTGTTACATGCCCCTAAAAGGGTCCCTTGCACAATCTAGTAGCCTACGGGAACCAAATGATAGGCCAACCCCATCTGTCATTGTCCTGTCGAAGGAGGGGACATTACAAAGGACACTTAGATGTGCACATGAGTGCAAGGATTCGAAGATTGGAGTTAAAAATTTGTTGTAGAAAAATATTGGAACCTTTGGATTAGGTACGTACCTACTTGTTGGGCTATCTCTTTCATTCCAGTGTTTCAACCATAATTGCACGACTTGTTGGAAACTCACCATTATCAATGAGCTTGAAGACAAGTAGAGCTAAATGAGTCCTACAGACTTGAACCCAAATTTTGGAAAGTCTACCAAACTTGCAAGATTCACCAGGTTTTGAGCCTCACACTAGCTATCAAAACACAGGTGGAAAAGATGGAATCTTTGTTATGTTGTCTTTTGTATGGATATTGTTGATCCATTTTTCCATCGATAAACCAGTTGATAGCTCATCATCTTCATTTGTTTTACATGGCAACGAGGAAAGGGATTGCACAAAAGCTAGCAAATTGTTGAACAATAATCACACCTCTTACACAACAACACAAAACTTGCTATGAAACAATTGGTTCTCTTCTATGTCTCCAATAGTTGTAGAAAGTTACAAACACTTGCTCATACCAAGTCTAGTTCATTAGCTTATTACATCAATTTCTATTTAGAAAGAAATCAATTTATCGACAATAATTAATATAAAACATAAATCACTTCAAGATGTTTTAGGGATGTAATGTATGAAAAGTATGAGTTGGCTTTGTATTAATGGTTATAAAAGTGTGTATATAGTCTAAGAGACAAGTTTATACAGTTATAAACATTTCAAGGGCTAATCATAGCCTTGTTAAAAGCAATAAATTTATCAAAAATGTGCACCATGAAAGTCTGTGTGGTCTCAAAGGCCTTAATTTTGGCATGGTAGTGGAGATTTCACCCCTCAATCATTGCAAGGGGTACTATTCCTTGGCCTTGTTGGGTGCTGCCATCTCTAGACCCTTGCTCTCATATTAAAGAGCAAAATAGAATCGTTTTGGGCCATGCCATATCAGAAAAAGTTTTCTATTTCTTTTGAGTTTTTCCGAACCGAATTCCAAGTAATTGAATTACGTTTATACTTTTGGTTTGCTAAGTCGATTCCAATCCCAAGTAATGCCAGTGAAGACTTGTATATGATTGTAGGAACACACTTAAAGCTAGTGATGTTGCACCAAGTGTTGTAGGCTCCTCTCTACCATAGTTCATGACCTATGTTGTGATTTGTTGTTTTTGTTTTTGTTTTTGATGCCATGCATGTTATACTCCATGAGTTTTATACACACAAAACAATTAAGAATATGTATGTATAAAAAATGTCTTTTCCTTCAACTCAAATTCTTTTTTGCACTCATTAGATTGATGTAGATTTGTATATGTGATTTATTATCTTCTAATTGATAAGTATATTGTCTTTAAAGTTGATTTATTGAAGGGTGCATAGTAAAATCTTTAAATGCTAAATAAACTTTATATTTTATGATTTCTCAATTTGGCAAAGTCTTTGGTGAGTCCTAGTGCTGAGTCTGATATAAGTAAAAAATCAGCCTGCTGAGTTCGAGTAAAAAATCAGCCTATGGAGTCCAAGTATTGTGTCTATGGTTTCAATCAAAGCCATCAAACCTTGTACATTGAAGTTGTATTCAAAAGGGCAAACCATTGTGCCACAGATTCCCTATAGGTAAATATGTTAATCTCCTTCACTTTGATCATCCTTGGTCCTTGTATAGTGGTGTTGTGAGGTTTTCACATCATCACCCCATTGCAAATGGGGACCCCCCTCCTTTTCACCCGTAGTTAGGTTGGTTAGGTTTTGGCAGTAGAGTTGGCATTTCTGAGCTTTAAAAGATTGAGGGGTGACTGAGAAATCAAGTGGTCAAATTGCGATTTTAAAATGGGAATGATGAAATCGAAGTCCTTCCGAGTCAAGTTGTGGTGGGTTGAGCCTAAAATTCTAAGGGTATTTAAATTTTGGCTAGTCAAATAGTCCAAAATATATTATAAAGACATATTCTATGCATAAGGGCCTTAAAATCCTTATTAAAATTGGTTTTCCATATTTAAAATTGTCAAAAGTCTAAGGCAAAACAATTTTTCTTTATACAAATACACAAAATCTGAGCTTACTATGAATTTCCCCACTTAAATTGATCAAAATCCAGACATAGCATGAAATTCCCCACTTTAAATGGCAGTTTTTTGATAAAAATTCTAGGTGTTGAGAGTCTATCCAGATATGGGTTGATTTTCCCCACCTGGAATCCAGAGATATAAGGTGTGAATTAAGAGTCTAGATACAAGGCAAATCCCTCCTTTGGGTTTATACTTAGTCAAATTTTGAGACCCAGAGTAAGGATTGACCCAATGAATGTATGGATTTGTCTAGGGACAAGTCATTTTTCCCCTTGGAGATGACAAAGAATGTGAAAATTTTTCTAAGTATGGGAACTACTAGTCCCTACATGGGTCAAAATTGCCCACTCATGAAAAGGAAGGACAAAATTCTTCTAAGTGTGGAATGTAAGGATTTATCTCTACATGAATCGATTTCCCCAGTTGGAATGAGGAGAAATGAAGTGTGGATATCCCCTTTGAATGAGTGGATGCCTTATTTTGCAAGTCCACACATGGGTCGTTTTTCCCCTTTAGTGCTTTTTTAAAAATAAATAAATTAAATAAAGGGAAAAATAATGTAGTAAATTCTTACATGCTTCTAGAAGGTGAAATGTTTTGTCCCACGTTGCTTGTGGGAGGTAAAAGCCAAGCCAAAACTCCTTTAAAATGACTTGCAGCTACAATATAGAAACACAAGAATTTATGAAGGATCAAGTGATGTGAGCAAATTGATCAAGACAAGAGGTAAAGGGGTTGAGAAGGAAATCGCCCAGCTACAACAGTTCTGGAAATTGATCCAAGAGGAAGAAAGAGGCATCATCTACTGTCATAAAGTCTGATATGAATGAACAAAAAAATCTTAAGCATAGAGGGTTCGATTTTTTTAGAAAATCCCAGGTTGCTTTCATGTCTTCAAGCATTGGTGGGATTCATTGCAGACCTTGATTAAGGAAAAATCCCAATTCTAAAGAGCATAAGAGGCTGAAAATACCAGTTTTCAGAATGAAGTCTGAGGGTTTCCAGAACAGGGGCGATTTTTTGGAAAATCATATAAAATCATGAAGTCCCCAAACCTCCCAATACTTGTTTGTAGATCAATCCCCAGGAAAAAACACATCTTTTGGGACCAATCCAAGGCATTAAAGGGCAGAAGTGAGTAAGTTACAAGCATAAATCTGAAAACTCTGTAATGACCCTTACCAATAGGATCACTAAAACCTTCAAACTGAACTTAGGAATTTTGTCAAACAGTTGGCATGTAACTGAATAGGGCTGCAATATCACTAATTGTTGTGCAACGAAACCATAATATATGATGCCAATAATGTATGAACAACAACTCCAGATTATAACAACTACCAATCTAATGGATAGACGACAATATGAAACTCAAATATGAAGTCCAATGCAATTCTGATTTTATGACAGCAGATTGAATATTAAATATGGCATGGACTGCACTTATACCTATGACTGATTACATATAGTTGTCCATGAACAATGATAACAGCAAGTCCTTCTAATGCAATTCTTCAACCCTCAACGACCACTAACTCAACTATGATAATCCAAATACAATGAAATAAAATTCTGAGACTGTTTATTGCCAATTCTGGACTGATTATGACAGTGATAGTACAACAGCAAATTTACCATAAATTGACATGTATTTTCAAAACACAAGAACCTGATTCGAAGCACTATGGAAGACCACCATGTGATGATGCAGATCGCTGATGTAGACCTCCAACCGCACCGCCAAACAGACCCAAAATGCTGCTGTTGCTTCAGACTGGCAGGGCCGTACCCAGGCCGTACAGGTATGGCTCCTCTAGGAAAATAATGCTGGGGTTTTGGGACCCCCAAATGCAATGAATATGGGCGCCTAGGGCTAGGTAGTAAACCTACCAAAGCACAAAAATTAACTCCAAGGGAATTGGAAGTTATGAGCAATTTATTGGTTCCAAACCCTGTTATGGTAATTCTGAAAATGAGCCAATTTTGTCTTCAAACCCTTGCCAAACGCTTCACCAATGCAAGAGCAAATCTGAATCCCTTATTTCAACCAAAAACAAATCCTTACAACGAAGTCTGCTTTTTCGAATTGCTTTTTCGGATTTGCTTTTTCGAACTGCTTTTTCAGATCTGCTTTTTCGAACTGCTTTTCCGGATTTTCTTTTTCGAACTGCTTTTTCGGATTCGCTTTTTCGAACTGCTTTTTTCGGATTGCTTTTTCAATCACCAACAAACCCTCACAACGAATTCTCAATGATGTCCAAATGAGATGGCTGAATACCAACTCCACAATTGCAACAATTCAAGTGATATTTCACACCCTCAAAGTTGCCAATCCAAGGGAGTGATTCGTTCCCAAAGACTGAATAATGATTTGCAGATCCAAAACCCACAAATGTCTTCACAATGAAGAAGTAGAAGAGATATCATAAACAAGCATGTAGAAATGAGAGGCCTAGCCCTCTATTTATTCACTTTTCCTGGAACTTCTAGAACTCTCCTTTATAAAATCTCATTAAAAAGCACTTTTTATAATAAAATAATATTATAAATCAAAAAGTGCAACTCAACTTAAAATTAGAACATGTAGGCCCCGATAACTTATAATAATAAAATATAACCTCTTAAACTTCTCCAAAAGCCAATATAACCATCTGATCTGCAAAAATGACTCTCTCTCTCCACCATTTGCCTACGAGAGTCGGGGATAGGCAAATTCGGCACGCTAAACGAGGTCAGCCAAAATGGGGACATGACAAACTCTTTTTGAAAATCAATTTTCCCTAGAAATTTTCCGAGTTTTCAAATGGTTCTAAACACTAACCTATGTGTATGACAGATCTTTTGGAGGTGTTCTAGGACTATTTTGAGGCCATTAATGGTCTGAAATCTTGAGTCTACAGACACAAGTCTAAAGACACCAGCAGCAGGGGCGATTTTTAGGAAATTCCTCATAAATTTGCAACTTAACCAATCATTAAATATGTTATTGCTAAGTCATTAGAAGGTTCTTTTGTGCCTAAATCACTGAGTTTGCAGCCTAAATTCATCCAAAAAAGGGGAAGTTGCAGGTATGTCTTCAGACAAGTTAAGTTGGCCTTGGTGGTGAAGTATGGTTTTGGTGCATGATTGAATCATGATTTTGATTCCTAGTTCATACATAAATCTCATGAACATAATGAATGGTGGGCTTAATGAGTTATTCAAACCAATCCTTAGTTAATTTTCAGACTTACCATGTTTGTCCTTAGAAAACTAGAATTGAAAGGAAGTCTGATTTTGTCATTTTTGTGGCTAAGTATTGATCAATTGTTTTTGTTGTCTTAGGATTCTATTTCAAGTGCCTAATTTTGTTACAACTCTGAAGGGATAGAATTACTAAGTTATGACATAGAATTTAAGGATAAATTCAAGGGTTGTGAAGTCTAAATTTATTATTTTGTTTAAGTCTTTTAAGACCATACTGACTTCAAGCTTTGTGCCAAGAATCATGTCCTAATCAAAGACAAGGATAGTTGCAAGGAAGTGAACAAAGGAAGGTGGAAGACAAGTTCAAGCTCAAGGCCAAGGATAACAATGAAGGGGGACTAGTCTAAAGTGATTGAGTTCAAAGGAAGACAACACTTCAAGATGATGCACTTCAAAGATGGAACGAAGGAAATAAAATTCAAGGATCAAGCTGAAGGAATTATTTCAAGATCAAGCCTTCATCAAACAAGGACATAGGACAAGTCCAGATTTAAAGGAGTCCATAGACAAGTTCAAGGATTCAATTCATGGACATTCATGTGTCCCTATGCAAGTCATCTTTCACTTGATTAAATGCTTGAAGAATAGGGTTACAAGGAGATCAACTTGTCCCTATTCACATTAATTTTCCATGAGGATCAAACAAGTACACCAAGGAATGTTTGAGGATGATTCTAACACCAAAGTTAGCATTGGAACATGGACAAGGACCTAAGGACAAGTCTGAGGTCGAGAGAAAGGAAGAATTCAAGGACAAGATTCCCATCAAGGGAGTGATCTTGATGATGATTGAGTCATACAAGGAAATGGATTGAGGAAGATTTAATACGCCAAGGAAGATGTTAATGTGTTCAAGGGATTGCCCCAAGGATCAAGTTTGAAGATGAAGAAGATGAAGAAGACAAAGAAGTATTCTGAACCAAGAAGGTGGCTATTTTTGGTTGCCCTAATTAGGGTTTGTAATGGATTAATTTGGACCATTGATTTCAAATCAATCTTGGTCATTCATTGTAATTGGGGCTCCTATATAAACCCCACCCCTCTCATTTGTAAAGAAAGGACTTGTTGAAGTTGTTGCTATGATACTGCCAAATTGTTCTTAATTCATTGTTGTGCCTTGCATGCTGAATTGTTGTGATCAAGTTTGGAGTATTGCTTGGTTTCTTCATTTCCTCACTTAGCTTAGGATTTCATTTCATGTTGAGGAGAAGTAGTTTAATTGAATGGAAGTAATTGTGAATCAAACTTTGTGGAACTCGCCTAATCCATACCACTAGTTGCTTGTTAATTGTAAGTTTGCCTTGTGTGGTCAATTGGAAGTTTAATGAGTTTTACTTCAATTATTGCTTGCACATTGATATGTGTCACTTGATGGTGTTAATGGAATAGTGATAGTTTGAACATCTTACATCTACCTTAGAAGATCGTACTAGCTTGGTTGATGTCGATGGCTAAACTGAGTCTAGTAGAGTCACACAAACACCCACAGTTTCTTGCATTCTAGGAGTAGAATAGTTCTCTAAACTCTTCATCCTTTAGCAGTTTGTTGTTGGAAGAAGTTGAAGTAGTTGATATCCATTGAATGAATAGTGTAAGTCCCTTTGTGATAACCAGCATATCACATCATAAAACTAAGTGAAAGTCCACGAGTAAGAAGGAACCTCGAGGTTGTCTCATTTGATCACACAATCCAGATGCATTGTTTAACATATGACCATCCTTATTCTAGAGAGGATTGAATATTTAGTGTTTCACTTTGAATCATTGAGTATTTGATTCTGCATGTTGTAGTGGAACAAAACTCACATCAACAGTGGAAGACATATTTCCTTATTTACCTTGTTACATATGCTAGTTGCTCTTTTATCATTCTATAGTGTAACACATTACCTTGGAAATTGCCTTATTTGTCTTTTACCTTTTTTAATGCTTGCTTTGATTTTCCCTTCATTGCGTAGATACATATTATCCATTTATTTTACCCTAGTACCCTTTCTTGAATCCTCTTAGTGTACTGTAAGAGATGCCTTGTACCTTTCCCTATTTAGAGGTTGACCTAGTAGACTATAGACCTTGTGCATGCACTTGACAGGCTTAACGGTCATGTTCATAAATTCAATGTGGATTTGTAACTTGAATTTGGTTCTTCTATTTGATATAAATATATGGAGGCAATGGATATCTCTTTTTTAAAGCATGCTTTTCAACCAGAAATATCTATAATTGGGCACTTTTTTTTTTCTTTTCTTATATATGTATTTATTATTGTTTTTCCTTATATATGTATTTATTATTGATTTATCTCTTGACTAATTTATTATCCTTTCTCTTTTATGTGGTTTATGTCACCAATAATTATTCCATTTGCTTTTTTTTCCTTATTTATAATGTGCAGATGATCCAATGGCAAAGACTGCACCTATATCTCCTAGAAGCCACTTGTCTGCCATGAAAAATACTGAACAGAATCAAGATTCGTCATTGGTGGATGCCAGAGTAAGTTTCTTTCTAAACGGCCTTCCATTTGTATTTCTCTTATCGTGTTGAATTTGCAACTGTCTGTCACTGTGCAATCTGTCATAAGAGTAGTTGATCTTCTCCAATTAATGCAAAGTCAAGCCAGAATTCTTAAGTGATAGAAGGGAGTGGAATTTTTATTGGAAAATGTAATATATAAAAGGTGATAGGATTGCTTGATCTACTAATAATGTGGATTAGAACATGTACGCTATATTTATATTAAGCCTGAGATTTTTGGCTCCTAATGATTGTGGACTAGAACATGTACACTGTAAACGTGCATAGGGCCTAGAATGTTGTTCTACAGCTGAAGTGGAAAGCCTGGAATCGGATATAACAACAAAATCTAACAGTATCCATAATTTAACAATGTATTAAATAAACAGCTATATATTTGCTATACAATGATAGTGTTTCTATACCAAAACAAATGAACATGAGTGTAAAGCAGTGTTGCTGGATATTTACCCTCCCTTGCTAGGATGCATGTAACTGTGTATTGGATGTCAGAGACAAATATAGTACTGCAGACATATCCATATACAAGAACATATTTGTGCCATGTTTGATACATCTGGATATGGTACCACAATAGTTTGTGCTATATCTGGTCTAGTGTATATGAAAATGTTCAAAATTTGCAAATATAACATTAAAAGAATGTACGCAAACATATCGATTAATATCTAAAGACAAATATAATATAACAAATAAATATTATAAACTAAAATATAAAACCCAAAACACATTTGAACAATTAGTTCTAAGTTATGTTCGACGCCCTTAAATTTATAAATAATTAAGTATATTTATATTTTTATAGTTTTGTCTTTATCAAGGAGTCTTTAAAATTTGTCTTATCTGATAGCATATCCATTTTCAGACAACTCTGATCTCAAATAATAAGTTAAAACCCTAGAGTCATACCTTTGATGATACCATTCATAACCAAAATAATATTTAATTTAATGTGTCAAGACAGCTTAACATAAATGGTTTACATGGTAATACTTGTCTACCGAAAAAACCCACTATGTTGCCTACAAAAATCTCTTGGAAATAGATAGGAAAACAAAATAAAAAGTCTTTTTCAATTATTGAGGGCAAAATAAGGTTAGGGTCGGAAAAATTGCTATAGAAATGAGGAAAAAAGACCCAGAAATAAATTTGATAAACAAAAATCTGCAACTTTCTGGTAATAAAGACGTAAAAATCATTTTGATTAAGTGTAAGAAGTCGTAAATTTTCAGTGAAAAATGGCATCAGGTCTGAGTGGGAATTAATTGGAATAATGACAATTTTTTGAAGATTTCTGCAAGTATGGAACTCAACCCTATTCCCCCATAAACAATCAGATTGATTCCTATCTGATTCTCTTGGTGTCTGAAAAGAATTGTGTTCTCCAGAACCTGCGTGAGTTTGAGCCCCTTGTCCTTGTCGTTGTACCATCTCATAAGCTGTGCTCAAGGCCTGATGGAACTGATCCTTCTGAGATTCTGCATTAGTTGGTTCTGCAGGATGACCTGAATCTGCAATGCCTTCTTGAGATTTCATTGGCCATGATGAACCTGTGGAGCATGAGATCCTTGAGAGCATGACAACAATGGTTCAACTTCTCTAGAATTCCGCACAAGTACAGCAGTTAAATTGTTTCCATGTCATGTCTCTCAAAGTTGAAAACATCAAACACTCTACATGCAAAATTAAGATAGAAGGAGACTCTATGCTGGTCATCAGCCCTATTTAAGCATACAGTCAACAACTAAGATACCAGGTCCTCCCCCTGGGACCCCTGGGCCCTGGTCCGGTTCGAACTAGATCTTGGTCTGGGTCTGGTTCCCTGTGAGTTTGGATAGGGTCTGGCCAATGGACTGTGTGTTCGGCCCTACTGAACTGGGGGTGAACCCGCGAAGTATTTGCTTTCCTGCAGTAGAACCTGGGAAGAATTTGGATATTTTTATTTGTTTTTAATTTTTCCTTTTGCCTAGAAAGGTCAACTCAGCCCTCCAACCCTAATTTTGACCACTAAAGATTCTAAAAAGGTGAAACCTATTTCATTTGTGCATTTGTGAATTTTATTTTATTTTTGGTCTTGATTGCTGAACTTTTGGTTTTTCTTTACATAACAAATCAACACTATCATCACTTCTATATCTAACCATATTCGCTAAACCACTGGTAAAACTAGATATGATGAATCTCGTCTAATTTGTCACTTTTTTATATCTCCTCTATATTCTATATTATTACACAATTTGTATAAATTAAATTTTAATATAATATATAATTAATATTTTATAAATCAATAACCAAATGAATTATATCTATTATTATATTATGTAATAACTATAGCCGGTAGCAGCTTAGCTCATACCTGAAACACAGGAAAAGATTACCTGCAGATTACATTTCATACAATCTACATTTGGTTATATACTAGTTAAGATCATTTATATAGTTGAATTCAGATTTCCATATATAGGGTTCACCTTCGATTCTAACAGGTGTGGCAAGCAATTTAAGTTAAACTGAGCTTAGGGTCGTATTGTGTCAAAGGCCTCTCTCTCCTTAGTGTGTTAGTTGTGATAGCATGCTAATTGATGGCTCATTATCATCAGGTGTTCCTTTAATTGTATTTCATCAATTTTTCTAATCTCCGTACCAATTTCACCTTTGTATGATAGCTAACTTTTGACTATTTATCTTTCATATATATATATGTGTGTGTGTGTGTGTTCTTAAGACAAGAATCAGAAAAGATCAGAAGGTTATACATATAATTTTATAAACATGTTCCTCTAGAGATGTAAAGCTGGCCATGCAACTAGGCTATTAGAGCTTTGTTGAAGTTTTGCCCTGCAAGGCATGACACAGCAGTGACAGAACTTTGTTAAAGAAAATGTCATCAAGAGCAAAATAATATAAGAGAAAAGTTTATCAAACCATTTAACAATTTAGAAGTTTAAACTATGGTATTTCGCATAAATCCATAAGAAATCAATAGTTATTATTTTGAAGGAATATAAATCTGAGCTCCTCTAGAAGTTTTTGCAAAACCCCACAGCCTGAAAAGTCAGACCAAAAAATATGTTTGGAAGCTTGAAGAGATCACTACGAAAAGAGCTGTCCCAAGTTGCAGCAAGATGGCCCCCAGAAGGGCCTAGAAATGACAGGTGAACAAAATATGTAAAATCAAAGCATTAGGTGCAGAAAATACAGGAGCCTCGGTTTTATGTAGAAGCCCTGCGATTTATGTAATCTGATACAAATAAGATGAAGGCATAACTTGAAAGTAATAGGTTGTTTTTCTTAATAAACTTTGATTGCTCTGCACATGTAAGTCCATAATTGTGTTATTTATTTAAAAAACAGCAGCAGATTTTGTGCAGTTAAAGCCCTCGAAAACAAAGAGAGGTCCCTGATTAAAAAATTGAGGTTGCATTTCTCTAAGAAGATACTATTGCAACTAAAGGCCAATGCCAACTAAAGGGAAGGCATGTAATAATCTCTCGTCTCATTCTTACCAAGGAAATAAGATCTTCAGATAGGCTAACATGCCACCATGTGTCTTCATGACAAAACAGCATGAACTTATTTCTGTACAGTGTGCAGCTATAACTTAAGGATGGGGTTTATTTTTTGTTTTTAAAAGAATAGATTAAGAATAAGTACTCTGGCTTTTGTGTGCCTATGATATCTTCAAGACCACCTCAACGACATTGTAGCAGATGAAGATTAAATATAACATAGCATCTTTGACTCAAAGTCATATGGCTAGCTAGTCTTAACCTCCATAACAAGTTTGTTGAAGTGGGCTCCCGTTGATAAGCATGTAAATCAGTCAAGTAGTTTATCTTCCACTGCTACAATCAATAAATAAAGTGTTGTACCTTCCAGCAGATGGGAAATGATAATATATCTTATCACAAAAACTTCGGTTGTTACGAAAGCAAGGCTGTCTTTTATATCATAAAAGAAAGGAAGAAATTTTATTATAAAAATGGCATTGGTGTGGAGCCTTTCATTTTGGGTTTCCAGTACCTTCTCAGAAAACAGAAGATACTCTGGAACATCTTGTTACCATTTAAAAGCAGTTGATTTTTGTTTTGTGTTGAAACATAGAAGAATGTAATTTTGCACTTTTATAGATCTAATATAGCCCCAACCCAAAAGAGTGTATATAGCTACCTGACATCTAATCAGTATGTATAAATATCGGTCAAAAACATTTAGACACCAGTAATTTATCATCTCTCACATATTTTGTTTTACATAATATTATACATGCTGCAATATTGTGTTGCAAGGTGTGTGAATGTTATATTGTGTAATTATATACTGCTGAATACTGTGGGAAGTTTCTGCCAATGAACAGGGAACTGATAAGGATTTTGTATCTCCTTTGAGAGAACTGCGAGAGAGACTTGGACTTCCTGTGGAGACTGCACCTGCTTCTGAATTCAATATTCAAGATGAATCAACTGACAAAGAATTTTTGTCACTAGCAGCAATGTTAGTGCCCAGAGATCTAGATAAAACTCCTGAACAAGGCATTCTTGTTGAGGTATCGATTGGAAGATTGTAGAAATATTTTATTCATTAATACCTGTATTTTCTATATTTATGTGGGGAAAACATGAGAGTTTCTAATGCATATGATATGCAATGGAATGACTGTATGTTAATGCAGGCACTACGGGAATACTGGAAAAATTCAGCTGCCACTTCGATACGATTACAAGAGCTAGGTCCTTTGCTTCGTGATTATCACCGTCTGATCTATCGATTGCAAGGGTAAATTAAGTTTTCCTAAACATTATCATGCAGGCTTTTAACTAAATTAATAGCTTAAGTCTAAGTAATGCAAAGTAACTAGTTGCATATATGTGCCTTTTTAAGTTATATCTGTTTGATGAAACTTCTTATTTGATTAAATATCTTTGCATTGTAGAGCCTTGTAATTTTTCAATCACTTGACCATCATCATATTAAATTTTTATAGATCCCCCTAGATATTTACTAGAATTGGAGGCTGTCACTGTCAGTTTTTCTACTTGTTTTAAATGTACAAGAAGCAGTAACTGAGGTAATTTATATCTCATGATGTACGTGCAACAGCCATGGTATGTTGGAGTCAATGGAACTTCACAACAAATCTAACAATTCAGCATTGCGGATGCACCGGTTTTATCATTTAAAGAATGCCAATCAGGTAATTTCTTTGTCAACATTAGTTTTCTGCAAGGCAGGTGAATTTCTTACATTTCTCTTGTTAAGATCAGATGTAGCATATCAGGCATCCCATGTATTTGAAATATTCTTTAGCACTTGTTTTAAAAGCAATGCTTGTTTGTGTTACAAGAAAAGGAAATTATGTGAGAGATGTGAACTGCTACAAGCCCAGAAGTGTGCCAAAACAAAGTATGAAGGTTTCCCAACAATGAGAAAAATAACATATTTGAACATGAACATAAAGAAAAAATTTGAACACAATACTTAAAATATTGAAAATCAAGGAGAATGAACACACATACCATTTGGCATTGACCATTTCAAAATATGATGTGATGAATCTACAGAAATATTTCCAAAGGTTTAAAACCAAATGACAAGGAAAATATAACAAGTTGGATAGTGCATTCTAAACATCCCATAGCAATAGTCAAACAAATCAAAATTTTAATCTATCACCTTTGATTCCTCTTCCTTGTTCGCTGACTCCTATATTATCATTGGAAAAACTATGCATCATCATTGCAGTAGTGTACATTGTCTATTGTTATGTCTTGATAATATTGGTTATCCAACTATGTATTGTTTATCAACTTCAAGTAGTTATAACGTTGGTTGACGGTTTTGTACCTCTTGGCAACCATCGTGCCTTTTAAAATAGATAGTGTATTGTCAAGGAAAGCAGTATGATCTAGTGAGATAGACTCTAATCCTTGGCTGGCCATCTCTAGTCTTCCTCTAAAATAATTTCATATGTGAGTAAATATATATTTTATTTTTGTATGTAGTATGCATTGCCATCTCTATTATTAATACATGTATTTACTTTATTGGGTAGAGTATTTTACATTTAGCATCATTGCCTTAAAAGAAATCGGGTCAGATTTGATTAATTCATTCCCTTAGATCCCAATAAAGCAGAGAAGAGGCCTCAAGGTTGTCAAGACCATGAGATAAGGTGATATTTAAGGATCATTGAGCAAAGGCAACAGAGGAGAAGATTATGAGAAGCACTTGAGGAAAATGCAACTGCACAATTCCCAAGTTAGAGCCCTTCCCAAGAACACAGTTGAAAAGTCAAGACAACTTTCTTTAGATGAGGGAAGTTGGGAGACGAAGTCAAAGTCCTTCAAGAATTGTATAAGAGTAGCATTCAAAGCATTGAAAAATTGTCAATCATAGGAGAAGAAGCTGAGCCAAGGTAGTATCAAAAAAAATGTAAAGGCAAAACAAGTGCATGAAAGGCTGAAGCTGAGGTAAGTATTGAGGATTCCTATGTGGCTGAGAGTGTGAGAGAAGCACCAAGACCTTCAAATCAGAACTCCCTGCAATCAGATTCTAGGCGCTAGATTTGTGTCATGCCCCTGCATAAACAGTAATTCGATTTGCCTTTAAACAGCGATCTTGTTTTTAAGAGGAAGACAGTGGATATATAAAGGCAGCGATCCTTAGTGATATTAATGGAGACCAGCATTAAGATTAGTGATTATCCTAAAGGGACATTACACACCATGGATTAATGTATAAAACAGAGATGAGATCAAAGGACAGCAAATTAAAGTTAGCATCGATACATAAACATGTGCATATACAGCAATCCATATGCAAGACAACAATCTAACAATAAGTTAAGAGCATTGATTTGTGCTTATACTAGTGTTATTAATCATTAATGGGCAGTGGTTTCTAAGTTAAACAGAAACAATTCATTAGTGAAGGGGCAACAGACAATTAAAAGAGACGCCACTCTTGGGAGGGTTGTGACCATGGAAAAGACATAACCCTCTATTATTGATTGAGATATATATATAGCAGATTGGCTCTCAAAGGGAAGCATCGAAGAAAGTGAAGATCGATCAGCACTTCAACACAATCTTCAAATTCAATTTATATAAACACTAACAGTGATCAGCAATATATAAATCTGATATTTTGGTACAAAGAATAGTATATTGGATGATAAATTTGTTTAACTTGTTAAATGTCTTCATTTGATAGATGTAGATATTCCATTGCCTATAATATATGCATAATTAGTAATGTAGTAGGCATGTGTAATGGCGATAAGATTCCTTTAAGACCTTTCACCATTAAACCGTCCCATTATGGAGAGGGTACATGCAAGGAATGCAAGTAGCATAAGGTCCATTTGAGTAGTGGTGATCCAAGAGGGATTGGGAGGCCAAATGGCGAGTGTCATTCCATGCTCCTAGGCTTGATGGACAGGCTTAAGGTGCCCTGTATGTCCCCCAGGGTACTTCATGATGCGGGTAGGTTATTGGAGAAGATCTTAAAAGAATCCAACTCACATATTATATTAAGTACTTTAGGACTCTTTCAATAACATTGTGGAATTGCATATGTTTGCTCAGCTATTATGATAATGATTAGAATTCTCACTTTTTTTAGACTGTGGTAATCGGGTATAACACCACCTATAAAATGCAGTTCACCAGGTAAACTTTTTAATGTGACCATTGACGCTAGCACCACACATCCTTTGGTACCACGTGAGCTAGGGGGAGACTAGACCTCGTGACCTCTTGCTTTACCATAGGAAGCTCTCGCCAATTGGGCTAGGCCCCCAGCCCAATGATTAGAATTCTCTTTGAAACAATGATAAAATATATGTTTATTTATCAGTGGATAGCTAACATGGTTGCAGGGTCTAAATAAAGGTGTTAATCTAGGCCTCATTTAAAGAATTCTAGGGAAAATTAAGTCAAGTCCTAATAGGGCACATTGCAAATGGTATCAGAGCATCCTTCCTGTCATCATGTGGAAGATAGTTGATGCAACCTAACCAAAGGACCCAAAGGGCCGTGGAAAGAGAATGAAGCAAATGTAAACTAATCCTAAACACCAAATTATGGACAGGATACATACATATTAACATGGTACAATATTTCTTGTGCTTTGCCTCGAATACAAGCACCAAATTGGTAGTGGCTATATTTTGTAGAGAGATTTTATAGATCATGGATGAAACAATTATTCTAAACACAAAATCAACATATTAATACCAAAGACAAATACTTGAATAAAGCAAAATGGGAAAGCCCCTAGCATTATGAACATAACCCTGAAAGCTAGAACATCTGGAAAGAAACCTATGGCTGGCAAAAACACCATGTCTAGTTGGGTTAAAAATAAAGGTAAAATTCTGTTAGCAATTGTCCTAAAGGTGATAGAAGATCTGTTTGTCTATCTACTAGGAAGCTTAGTTTTGAATTTGTAATTGTAGAGTAGAGTAAGGAAAAGAATAGAATGAACTCTTCCTATGAGTAGGTTGCTGTTAAGAATGATGGGAAGTCCTTTCAATGTACTGAGCAGTTGAAGGAGAGACCAACCAAAGCTGTCAAATAGCTTGGGAAGGGACTGTGTGCTTACAAGAAGAAAGATGATAAGAATCTTTACAAGAAGATCAAAGAGCCACAATCAAAAAGTGATGAAATTCTTAAGAAGACTTGTCAAGTTGAAAAGGAAATAGAGCTGAAAGTGGTGAACAGTGGTATGGTGCCCCTTGTACCATTTGCTACAGTATTGAGAAAAATACTATGTTGCCCTGTGTTTCGGAGATGAGGTAGAGCAGGGATAGGGGGATGCATTTCGGGGACGGGAATAGGAGGTTGCCATTTTTGGTAGCACGACAGGGACTGTTATTAAAAACTAGGGAAAAATTTAAAAATATAGAAAATTTCTGATTTCATATAATAGCATTCAAAGCCAATCATCATAAACCTTAATGCATAATATTAGAGTTCAATTGATATTTTCATTGAATTCATTGACAAAAGTCGCAATGACAAAATAGTAAATATATGACATTATATAGAAATTACATCAAAATAGTTTTGTGTAATGTCCTGGACACATAAGTAGGCCAAATTGTAATAATAGACAACTGATCAACAGAAATCAAAGGTCAACATCAATCAATATGACCAGGTGAAGGATCAAATACACTGTGATAGGTCTTTTTACGATAGTATATGCGTTGTTATGTGCAGATACAACAATATACACAGCAATATAATGAGCTCTATTATGGAGCGATATGCAATCTCAAAATTGACAGAAGTGCCTTGATTGGCATCGTACTGCTAGAGTCAATTCCAGTTTGAGGTGATGTCAATGGCAATGATATTCGATGATGAGTGGCCTCCTTAAAATAACAATCCAATCCTGATATAAAACGAACTATTTCTTATTATCGCTTGAGGATATCACGTCAATGATCAGGTATGATAATGGCCACGCAACAAATATTGTATGTCTCCTTGAGTGGGAATGGTGGTGATGGTCTAATGTATCGATGATGTTTGCAAGTCTCCACTATTTGATAGAAAGAAGGATGAACACGAGTTGGAGACTTTATGTATACCATTGGATATGTATTTAGGGCGCAATCACTTATTCCTAGAGCCGATAATGGCTTTGCAACCACGAACCATATGTCCTTTCTACGTATGCTGCAATAAGTTGCCCAATTTGCTGGTAAATGCTAATGGATGTAGCCTTGGACATAATGATATCCGATGAACTTCAAGACACTTGAATTGTGGCGCTCCCACCTTATATTATAGCCCAACAATAGATCACAATACAGTTCAATGTGATTTAGTAATTCCGCCAATTTTGATTCAGAGACCTTGTTGTACGGAACCGTATGCACAGGTTATTAACATGCCTTTGTATATTTCAAGTTGCATTCAATTCATATAGTATATCAGCTTAGTGGTTCAGTTATCTTAAGAAAGATGATGACCTTGGCATGATGGTGGAAAACCATGAACTTACAAAGAATTGCCACAAATTTAGAAACAACAGGGCAAGAGTAATATCTTCATATTGATACAATTCATTTCAAACGTCTGATTATAACCATGAACAATCTGAATACACTAAATTCTTATTTCCAATAAAGAATAAGATCTGCACATAATGAATTCTACAATCTTGTCTCCAAGGAAGACTTACAAAATTGTGCAAACTAGGGTGGTTGCTAACCACCAAAACTGCAAGTGGCAGATTAGGGAGGATCTTGTACCCCCGAAACTGCAAGCTAGAATCCCCAATTCCAACTAGAATTGCAGAGACAAACAAGGAAATAGATGACTAATCGATGCCCACGAATGCTTCCTTGAAGTCGAATAAATATGAGGTTGACACCTTGTCATAACCCTATATTCACATATGATTAATCTATAAATTATTCTAAATATAAATGTATGTTCTATTATTGTAAATGTCATCATGATAATTAATATAAATAAATAGTCCATTCATAATCAATATTGATAAGTAGTCTATTTATAATCAATATAAATAATTAATTAATAATATACAACTTATATTATTAATAATACTAAACCATATCTATTAATCAATTATTATCCTTAATCAATCAATAGATATTCTAATATTATAAATACAAATGAAATAAGAAATTATATTTGACAAATTAAAGGATGCTATTTTAGAAATACAAATAAGAAATTATATTTTACAAATTAAGGGACCAAATATTATTAATTAAACATTATAAATTCCTTTTATATATTCATTTTAAATAAACAATGATAATATTGTTAAAAGTAAAGACTATGAAATAACTGTCACACCCTTTCCGGAGGATGGGTACTTAAAGGTGAAGTGCATTCATTAAAAAAGAAGAAGAGATATTCACATTAAGAGGAGGAATAAAACATAAGGAAGGGAAAAACATAGGATAGAAGTGGATAGGAAAACAAGGCAAATTAATAGCCTAAATTATAGGGAAGGTCGAAATAGAAGTGGATAGGAAAACAAGGCAAATTAATAGTCTAAATTATAGGGAAGGTCGAAATTATAGGAAAGGCCTAGATTATAGGGAAGAAAAATAAAAGAAAGGAAACTACATTGCAAGGAAGATAGAAATAAAGTGAGTTAATTTATATGAATTAAATTATTTATTGATATATATATATATATATATGTATGTATGTATGTTCAAGAATTTTATTTCTTTTATCTATAAAAATGTCTATAAATATATTGATTAATATATATATTAAAATTATATTTATACATGTGTAATTAAGATCTATGCAATTATGTTATAGGCATTTTGTGTTTTTGGATTTTTTATAAATCTGAATATATGATCATGTAATTTACATTAATTTTTGGTACATTTATATACTGATGCCAGTCATATGCATATGCGTAGGCTTGGATGACATTTATTGCTTCCAAGAGATTCTTATGGGTAGTGCTCTATGCAATGACGTATCGATAGCTCAATTGCTTAGAGTGGATCTTATATCCCTCAAGCCAAGAATCGGGAAATCTGTGAAGCCCGACCGACCTAGAGGCAGCCTTAAGAATCAAATCCCCCCTTACTAACTTAGAGTAGAGTATGAGTCGTGTAAATATTGTATAATATTTTGTACTAACGTCGGTTTTGCAGGAAATTACAAAGGAGAATAAGAAGGGACAACTAGAATTGTAGAGACAAACAAGGAAATAGATGACTAATCGATGCCCACGAATGCTTCCTTGAAGTCGAATAAATATGAGGTTGACACCTCCATTTACAAACATGTCAACCTAGAATAATTTCAAATATGTCCACAAGTTACAAATAGGACCAGTCCAAAAATATTAAATAATTCCCCCTTAATTAATAATTAAATTAATTATTTAAATAAGTCTTTTATAATATTATTTAAATTTGGGACCACTTAATTATTTAATTTAATTAATTCGCTTTTCATTAGTTTGGGGCCATTAGAGTCGTCCCGGCCTAAAGATTGCTTGCTCTCAAGCAATCCGACATCAAATTGTCTATCATGTGACCCACTCAAGGATCCCAAACCAAGCACAGACATTGGTAGCCATATCCACTCCAAGTGTGCCCATATGCAAAGACGAATCAGCAATGCCATGAGCTCCATAAGACAAGACCTCCACTATGAGGGCATCTAGACGAAACAACTTCACGAACTCTCCATTATGGATCAAACCTTAAGCACTCATGTCTCCCTCAACATGGGAAGATATAGCACTAGTGGCTGACCCACCAAGTGTGTGCTCTACTATCTCATCTTCCTTAATGACTTGAACCTGCAAGGGGATCCCCAAAAGTGGAAACTCGTGATGCAGAGTAGGTACAAAATCAGAATCCTCATTACATCCTTCATACAAAATGTCAGAACCTCTATTGGGAGGCTCCTCAATACCATCATCTTCATGATAAGATGTCAAAGCACAAGATCTCTCCAATGAAACATCCGACTGAAAAACTATTGTCAGCCATTCTTGCATCAAGTCCATCAATACGGTTTCCTGATTTTAGAAGGGCAGCCTTAAGCTCGTCAGTGAGGTTGTCTACCCCATCCCCTTTTCATTTCAAAGCCTTTGAATACATCACGTTGAACTGTAGGAGATTATCTCTATCAGCAAGGTGTAAGAAATCTGATTTCATCGCCACCATAGCTTCTCTAAGAGCCTGCAAATCTGCAAGAGAAAGCTCTCCATCTTACATTCTCCACAAACAATTTGACAGCATTTGATGGGAATCATCTATGTAGGTGAGTGATGCGACAATCATACCTTCCTTTAGCCTCAATTGACCTTAGAAGGGGTGTGATCTCTGAATCAAATGTTCTGATTTGTCTTCAACACCTTTTTCATCAACCCCATGCTCAAACAAGCTGTCATCAGCATAATTGTGGATTGGATCATTTTCCTCATGCTCTTCTTTAATTGATGTTGTAATATAAGATTGTGGGCAATTAGCATCTCCATTTTCAATCAAGTGTTTATCCACCCAATCTTGGCTGTCGTCAATGGGTTGCTCATGCAAGGTATCATTGGTAGAGTCCGCATCTTCATGAAGCTGGTCGACCAATGGTGACCTGACGAACTTCGTGCAAGCAACTTCTTCATCCTTGTTGCCACCATCCGTACCAGATTGTTGTTATAGTCTCTATTAACATTGGAGGATGGATATCTCATCCTTAGGTCTATGTAATCCTCGAGAGATATGAGCATCTGCCATCCACAATTAAACCAATCCTACTTAAATTGTTTCAGTGACTCGGCCAAAGAGGGCACATGCATTTCTAGGTGCTCGATCCTCAGAAGGAAAGTCAGCATTGTCAGCCTTGTTTTGGATCGATGTGAACTCCTATTAGCTCCCTTCATCCTTGCTTCTTTCAAGTGTTTGAACATCTCTTCCATCTGTTTTTGTCCCCTTTCTAGGGTCTCACTGATCTGTTGTTGACTTCTTGTTAACTCCCTAAACAAGGCTATCATATCCACATGTGCATTTCCCATTCCATTACTTGGTGCCATGATTTTCCCAACAAGCTGGAAGGATCACCAGCTCTGATACCATTGTGATGTCCTGGATAGATAAATAGGCAAAATTGCAATAATAAACAACTAATGAGCAGAAATCAAAGGTTAGCACCAATCTATAGAGATGACTTGTGACTTACGATGATAAAAGTGAGTTTGTGGATTCTTTTTAAAGTAATGGAAGCTATGTTGTATCTAATCATCCATTTGTGATATTTTATTTACTCCTGTTGAGGGACGTGTAAGAAGATTCACAAGTATATTGTGTCGAGTGTAGAATGATTATTCCACTCTCCCTAGGATTTCAATAATACCAATACAAAAATTGGCTATTGCTAAACCCTAGGTACGAAGAGGATTGCATCCTTAATAATATTATACACTGGGTTTTCATTAGTGCTATGATATAGCAAGCCAAGGCTATTAAAATGGATGCATCTTGAAATTCCAAATCACTTCGAAAGCACAGAAGATGCATTCTAAGGAGCTAAGTCTAGTCTCAACAGGTTTAATGCATAGTTCTTAATTTATACTGCAATTAGATTGTGAAGCTTAAGAAAATTATCAAAATCCCCATTCGCTGATGGATAATGTAGAGGTTTCATGGTGTCATTTCATCTTGGGATATTACTTTACAATTTGAAACATTTTACCAAAGTGATCTGTCTAGTTTTTAGCTGTGAAATCTAAATAAGCATACATTTCTTTGTTTCAGTGTCTCAATTCTTTGCAAGTGACAATTTTATACAATTTGCCTGGTTGCATTTATTTATTACAATTACAAGAGGGAAGAGCTTTTCTTAACTTATTCATGCTTTCTTTTGCAGTTGCGTATGGATGACATCTCACATCTTTTGAATGAGTACAAGCAGATATTAAACTTGTCATTGGCGAGTACTACACCACACCCTGATCAGGTTTCACAATTTGGTATCTTGTAAACTGGGAAGAGAGGAAAAATCCGGAGCATAACACTATTAGATGTGAGTGATTATTATTGTCCTTGGAGATGTGTGTGAAAATTTAAGGCTCTGGTTCCTGTGTATGATGTGGCAGAGGCACAGAAAAGGAAACCAATCAGAGAATTTTCATGTTGATGAATATTTCTATTACCATCTATTTATTTAATTGACATGAAAACTTGGATTAGTTAGCGCATTATTCTAGTATTCATAAAGGAATGAATTCAAACCAGTTCTCTTTTCTAGTTTTTGAATAAGCATGAAAATAGAAGAGTAAAATCTATTTGGTTCCTTCGAGTATTCATCTTATGCTCATGTTGTGCTGAATTTAAAGACCTCAATGTCTACTGTCAAACTGGGGCATTTGAAATTTAATGGTTCTCTATTTTTTACGATTTTTAGATTAGTCATTGTTTCAATTAAGGCTGATCGTTACCTGAGAATTTTCAAAGCACCCTTCGTTCAAACGTCACTGTATATCATTTTCATAATAAAATTGTATTACACGTAATGGTGTCATATCTATTGTATATGTTTTAAAATGTTCATCTGAAAATAGTATGTCTAGACAAATTGGATTGCAAAGCAAATCATTCTCAAAGGTAGAATTATTGATGCTAATCAGCTTAAATAATTTATAATTTGTTGGTGAGAATGATTTCCTAATTGTATCTTAAATGGAAAAATGCTAAAGAGCCTTACCAAATTGCATGTGCATGGATATGGTTTAGAAAAAAATAAAAAACTAATTAGGGGAAAGGATCTAGTAGTTGAGCATTTTCTAATAGTTGTTATAGCACTTGTTGATCCAATGCCTAATATTTTTAACAATATTTCACCAAGAATTGAGACTTCAAATTGCTAGCATTGATGATGACTATCTATAAGGGCCCGTTTGGTTGCACCCCATAACCGGGTTATGCCGCCTATAACCCGGTTATGGGGTGCAAATCCCTGTTTGGGAACCCTTTTACAAAATTAGAATGTGGATTTACGTGTCCTCATTTTGCCGAAAATGTGGATTTCAGTATTCCACCTTAGGAGGTGGAATGACTTTGGACTCCACGGTTATGTGCTCAAATAAATCCAATTTAATCTGGTGGTCGGGTCCGGGCAACTCCACGTTTTTGGAGTTAAACCCCATTTTAATCTTCGTTGATGCAGTTGACGTATCCACGTTTTTGCGACAGCGATTTCTGCTGCGTGTTGGAGGGTTTGGCTTCTGGTGTTCGACGCTCGAGCTGCTGCGTGCTGGAGGGTTTGGCTTCTCTGCGAAGTGTTTGCACGAAAATTCATCTGCTGACTACAGGTTTTGTCGCCCACATTTCTATTCAAAATTGCATATTCCAGATTAATGTGGTCGACTTTGAAACACCCCAACTGTACTTATCAATCTTCTGCATATGACATAATTTTATTTGCAGATTATCTTCATTAACATGGCACTGGTTTACTGCATTTGTCTTGCATCTCTATTTTTCCTTAGGGCATTAGCTTTTGTATCAAATTGTATTTCGATGGCATCATGTTCAGTTGCATCTGTGTTGTTTCATGTGTATATATTACCAGCAAGGGCACGTTTTTCTTCTTTTGTTGGTATTCATTGTTTGATAAGCCCAAGAACTAGGCGAGGGCATGGTTCTAACGTATCATCTCTTTTACTTTAAGAGGCCCAATGATGCAAAAGCTAGGGCACTATTGCATTGCCACTGGTACCATGTGCCGTAATCCCGTATCTTGCTTTGTTGTGACTCCTTTGTTGAAGATGGCACCATCGTATGAAAATGTTGTTTATATTGTTTGATGGTAACATGATTATATGAATCCTTTAGCCCAAAGACTTAGGGAACCATGGCTATGCACTGCTCTCTGTTTTAAAAATGAAGGTACTGCGTATGTACCTGGCCTGATAATGTAAGGCTAGGGCAATCAAATTGTTGCCCTCTGCATAAGCATTAGGCTCAAGGGTACATACGCATGACAAATTGCATATTACATTATAAATTTGGTGTATTGCATATGTTTGTTTCTCTTGCATGGCACCCTAAAACTACAGGTCTGCGGACAAGGCATAATGTGTACAGCCCGTGAAAATAGGGTTAAACCCTTAACCCTGATTATGATGAATTTACCTAAACCAAGGGTTAAGGGTTTACCTAAATCTTTCAATGAATTCCGAAGGGTTTGCCTATTCCAGGATTTTATATCAGACAGGTAAACCTGTCTCCTCTAAGCCATTGTTAGTTTGTTTTGACTGTCAGGTATATAATGACTGTCTCCTGAATTGATGCCTAGCTCCTCTAAGCCATTGTTAGTTTGTTTTGAACAAAGGGCATAAAATCCTTTGATTGTCCTCTGCTTCAACTGCATGCAAGGCATAATTTTTTTTTGTAATGCATTGTTATTGTGTTTTCCACCCCTGCACAAATATTAGATTTATACTGAGATATCTCAATAATCCTATCCCATGTTTCTCTCTCTCTCTCTCTCTCTCTCTCTCTCTCTCTCTCTCTCTCTCTCTCTCTCTCTCTATATATATATATATATATATATATATATATATATATATATATATATATATATTTTCGTTCAACAGGTAAACAAACTAACAATGGCTTAGAGGAGCTAGGCATCAATGTTTGCTAAAATATCAGATGTTGTCAGGTACCATCAAACAGAGTCAGTCATTTCCTGGGCAAATATTAATTGCTTTAAAATATCAGGCGAGACCATAGAAGAAATTAGTAAAATGAGAATTCCAGTTTTAAATTTCTAAGGTGTGATTTTTTATCATGGCATTGCTCCAATCCCTTCAGTATTAGCATAGTATAGCACTAAGGTGAAGGGAAGTTATTCAGTAGTATAGATATTCAGTGGGACGCTCTCCCAGCTGAGCTTGAAAATCACAGAAAGATACCGTGAAATTCTTCTGAACTACTTAATAGTTTGAAGTCTGCCTGTGTCCTGTGCGCTTCTTCTTCTTCTTAGATTAGTTTCAAAGAAGTTGATCAATGGTTGCACCAATAATCTTTTTGATCATTAAACTAGTTTTCATGTCAATCATTGAAAAGAGATCCTCCTCTATTTGTTCATCAATCATGATAGCCAGATCCCTTTCTGCTAAACATCGTAAAGTGGTAACAACAGCTTACCATAGTGTTGGACATTCAAGTAGAATTGAAGGTTACTCTCCTAAACTTATCTCTTGATTGATAGATAGAACACAAGAGAGTTCCCCAGATTCATTTTTAAAACAAATACCATTTAGGGACCATATGTGAACAGAATCCTTAGTATCCCCTCCCATCAGACATAATGACTGCACTGTTATATGTATTTATACTGATAGTGACATTCCCCCTACACCCTCATGAATACATCCTAGTGCAAGTGAAATAGATTCTCTGTAATTAAAATAAGTTTCTCCAATAGCAAGGACCTTGATGATGCTCACTGTCTCATAGATGATCATTGATGTTGAGACTTGTATGAGATCCTACAAAGGAAAATAATTAGAATTTTTTTTCAGAATTTCTTAAATTATCAACATGATAGAATTAATAATTGTGAAAAATGTATAGTGTATTTATCAAAATAGTTGGCATGTTACATTATGAGATTGCACTACTATATTACACATTTGGGGTAAAAGTTACATTAGACTAATAGCTTAATATAGGACTAATGCCTCTCAAATTTGTTTAAATCCTTGATCCATTCATGGGCAATTCTGTCAACCTAATTATCTCTGTTTGTTTGCCCCTATTAATTATTTATTGTCATCAGATTTTAGAACTACATGGCATGGGAAACATTTAGAAGTTGAGCTGATAATGGTCTCAAAATAGAAAGCCTATACAAAAACCACAGAGAAACGACAACATTGAAAACCCACATACATTTATTTGAAAACCCTATTTCATTTAATATCTATTGCATACATTTTATACCAGATATTATAATACGAAAAATATCACCACATATGTTCCTTGCAGAACATATGTGGTGATATTTTTTTTGTAGGTACATACATAGACATTTACATTAGAGGTTGTAAATCCATGTTCTGCAAGGAACATATGTGGTGATATTTTTCCTATTATAATATCTGGTATAAAATGTGCCATCTTTTATGCCATGATTTTATTCAAATGAGGACATCCCTTCATTCAGAAATGATGGGCGCTGTGAGATGTCCTCATTTTCACAGGGATAGTCACAAATGAGGACAGCCACTGTATAGAAAACATGATAATGTACAGTCACTATAAGGACAGTCACAAATAAGGCCATCTTACAGTGACTATACATTATCATGTTGTCTTTACAGTGACTGTCCTTATTTGTGATTGTCCTTGTCACAAATGAGGACATCTCACAGTGACTGCCCCTTGTGTAATTGTCACTTGAATGTATTGCCTATTATCAAGAAGAAAAGCATTTGCATGGTTCAATACCAATACATTCAAGTAGCAATTACACAAGGGACAGTCATTGTGAGATGTCCTCATTTAGTGCGTCTGATTACATTATGTCCTCTCTAACATAGTATTGGATGATCGTACATTACTATCTATTCCTTCCTAGGGACATAGATTAACTTGACACAAAATATGCATTGTCTTTTCTATTCCTTCCTAGGGACATAGATTAACTTGACACAAAATATGATCGTACATTACTATCTATTCCTTCCTTGTATTTTCTCTATATAACAAAGTACAAATCATTGCATAGGAGAACCTCATCTATAACTTCAATATGCTCTTAAAGCCTTATTTCCTTGATTAGGATATATCAAACTACTTTATGCTATTCTATGTTTTGCTTGATAGGAAAATCATGAAGTCTTACATATAAGACGATTTTCCTTTAAACTCTCAATGCTACAATCTTTATCCACCACATCTAGGACATCGGTACGTATGTATACATGTATGTATGTATGTATGCCTATATGTATACATGTATGTATATATGTATGCTTGTATGTATATATGTATGATAGCAATTTAGATTAGATGATCATGCACAGTGCTTGCATCTACATAGCTAGTCCTCGTTGTATCTATATAGGTATGTACTCTTGCATTGTTCTTTATGGGCTTATGATCCTAACCAGTTGGTAGTCCTTGCTGTATTCCATTTACTATTGCTTGCTCCCGTACTTCGTTTCTTGATATACAATCATGTTTGACAACGTTTATGTTGTCCACGTTTCAGGCGATCGATGGATCCTGACGATAGTATACAAGCGTATGCACAAATACTTAGGAATACCACATACACCCGGATTATCTCTTGTCTCTGTGCCTTGGTTGTTGTGCTCAAACTACTGCAAGCTGAAGAAGGTAGCAACAGAGGGAAAAGAATCCGAAAAGGCAATTCATTTTATAGAGAGATTGTTCACTCTACTGAAGTTGATTGTCATGATCAGATTCGGATGAGTCGGGTTGCCTTCTCTAAACTAGCTATGATATTAAGGCAGAGAGGAACATTGAAGGATAGCAGACACTTGACAATAGATGAACAACTAGTGATGTTCCTCCACACTCTTGGGCACAATCTTCGGAACCGCAAGATTGCCCATAACTTTGGGCACTCCGGAGAGACAGTCAGTAGGTACTTTCACAAGGTATTGACGAGCATCTTAGCACTTCATGGAGATTACTTCAAACCGCCTGGACCGGGCACTCCTCCTGAAATTACTGGGAACCCCCGTATGGTTCTGTACTTCACGGTGCATTGTTTGGTCTTTTGATTATGTTGTTTGGTACAGTGTTCCCCACCATATCAGAGGCTGATTTTGCATTTTCCCATACACCATATTTGATAGGACTGTGTTGGAGCTATAGATAGAACACACATCCCAGTCACTGTCGAGATTGAGAAGTAGAGTAAATATCGTGATAGAAAAGGGAACCTGTCGCAAAATGTGCTCGCTGCAGTTTCCTTTAACTGCATGTTCCAGTACGTTCTTGCCGGCTGGGAAGGGTCTGCTGCCGATAGTCGTGTTCTAGGTTCAGCTCTGACTAGAGCAGAACCACTTGAGGTCCCCCCCGGTAAGCCAAATCATAGTTTAATGTACTAAAGGGCACACTATGTATTTAGTCCTAACACTCTGCTAACGCTCTGCAGGAAAATATTATCTAGTGGACGCGGGATATCCGAATGCCCCTGGATTTCTCGCTTCTTACCGATCTACACGGTACCACTTGAAGGAATTTTCAAGAGAAAACCCAATACAAAATGCCAGGGAGTTGTTCAACAACCGACATGCCTCTCTCAGAAATGCAGTAGAACGCACCTTCGGTATTGTGAAGCGGCGTTTTCCAATCCTGAGACATGCAACGACTTATGATATCATGACACAATCCTATATTGTTTTGGCGTGTTGCATACTTCACAATTACATCACGGAAGTGGATGGCATACTTGAGGTGGAAGTGGAAGAGGAGGATGATCATGATTGTGGTGGGGTCGATGTGCCAATGTTACAGACATATGGCTTCTCTCAACAGGATAGACATGAGTGGTCACAGTTCCGGGATGACCTGGCGAGTAGGATGTGGGAAGACTATAGACATAGAGAATAGCTATACTTTCTTGTTGGTTAATGATTGTGTAGTATAGTGGTTTCCTTTGATATTTGATGTATGGTTGTATGGTTTCCTTTTGATGACATATGCAGAGATATTGATGTATGGTTGTATGTTTTCCTTTTGATGGATACTTGATTCTGACAATGCCTTGTATACATGATTCTGATTTTCCTTTTGATGTATGGTTGTATGTTTTCCTTTTGATGTATGGTTGTATGGTTTCCTTATACTATGCCTTGTATACATGATTCTGATTTTCCTTTGGATGTATGGTTGTATGGTTTCCTTTGATATTTGATGTATGGTTGTATGGTTTCCTTTTGATGACATATGCAGAGATATTGATGTATGGTTGTATGTTTTCCTTTTGATGGATACTTGATTCTGACAATGCCTTGTATACATGATTCTGATTTTCCTTTCGATGTATGGTTGTATGTTTTCCTTTTGATGTATGGTTGTATGGTTTCCTTATACTATGCCTTGTATACATGATTCTGATTTTCCTTTGGATGTATGGTTGTATGGTTTCCTTTTGATGCATGTTGTTTGGTTTCCTTATGCTATGCCTTGTATACATGATGCCTTGTATGTATTTATCTCCTGACATTGATAGCCATGTGCAGACTACTACATGGCAATGACCGAGCTACTCATGAGCATTGATGGCAGTGCTCAAGACCCGATTATGTTGGAAGAGCCTTCGTCCAGTAAGAAAATGATCTGGACCAAACGTATGGAAAGGGTTTTCCTCGATTTCCTCATTGACCAAGTCCACCTTGGCAGAAAATGCGAAGGTGGCTTCAAAAAAGAAGCGTGGGCTGCCATTGAAAGGCAATTCAATGCGGAGTTGACTATGAACCTAAGCAAAGACCAATTCAAGAACAAGCTGAAAACTTGGAAGCAAGGATTCAAGCTTGTGAGAGATTTGAGGAGCAAAAGCGGCTTCGGTTGGAACAAAGTAACGCAGACTGTGGAGGCAGCGGATTCGGTCTGGGACAAACTTTTCGAGGTAAATTTGTCTTTTCATGACTTTTATATCCGCTCTCTTAACTATGCAAATCTGGTTTTTGTTGTGCATGTTGTTTTGATAGTCCAATGCACATTTTTTGGTGTTTGTGTAGTCTCGAGAGTACAGATCAGCTAGGATGTTCAAAAGAACATCTTTCCCATACTACAATGACCTTGCCATAATTGTTGGCAATGACATCGCTGATGGGACTGCCACAACAACTGCTGGCGAGGCCGAGGAAGGGCACTGTAACCGCCCTGCACAGTTAGATGATGATGATGATGATGATGCTAGTGTTGATGTTGATGGGCCCCAGTGTGGCACATCTTTTGAGACTCAGCATGATCTGGATGATGAGACTGCAACTCCCCAATCATGTCCGAGCACGGGATCATCGCAGAGGAGGGTAAGGAAGAGGAAGGCAAGTTTGGCATCTTCCTTGGATATGATTTGTGAGACAATGCAGACCTTAACAGAGAGCCTTAAAGTGCCTCAGGTTGTCAAAGTCGACCATTCTCAGGAACAGGCCGTGTTAGGTGGAGCATGGAAAACTTTGAAAGCCATGCCTCAGGTGAGCAGCAGCGATGTGATCACATTCTACCAGATCTTGATGGAGAAGCCAGCCATCCTCAATGGGTTTCTGTCCATGGAAACCGATGAGGACCGGTTGATGTTGATAGATAGAATTTGTCGATCCGCAGATGCATGAGGAATGGTCAAAGATGTGATGTCATCAATTCCTACTTGTCAATACTTTCATTTGAAGACAAATATTTGAAGACTGAACAACAAAATACCAATCTCTGTTTGAAGACTGAACAATACACAATACACAATACAAAAATATTATGCATTACTGTTAGGCATGACCGCTGAGTTCAATTTCTTTAGAGTAGCATTCCTTTATTTTATCTTGGATCTCTTTCGATTTAAACTCTTCTTGCCGCTTCTGACTTGAGAAGTTCAATCTGTTCTTTCTCTGGATCTTTTTTTGTGAAATGGTAAGGACCGAAAGAAATGACTTTATTATAATAGAACTCCGGTTTGTTAGCCGAGAGACACTGTGGAACTTTACAAATAAGAGTATCAGGGGATTCACTAGGTCTGGTATCTTTCTCTAATGCTGATTTAACTTGAATATCCAAGTATCATCTGCAATTTCCTCCATTTTCATATTTTCTGTCTTCAACATGACCTATGGTGATCAAAGTATACCTAGTCGGATATGTTTTGCTATGCAAACTGAGGATGTCCTCAGTAGCTTGTAATAAGGGTAATTATACTTCTTGTGCTCTTTAGTGCATCAGCAAATTTTTTAGAGATAGTTAATACCTATTTGTCTGTAAAATTATGTGGACTTTGAATTGATCCAGTCTCTTCAATCAAGGGTCAATATTATTCAGTATTATTCAATATATGTATGCATTTTATGTTTCCAATTATCAATGCAACACTCTTATTGGATTTCTGCAACTACACATTTTATACACTAGCAAGTTAACTAGGTTTGTTCCCAAACATTTGGAAATACGGAAATTTATTTGAGAACACATCTCATAGTTGATTCTTTAATCACAGGTTGATTGCAACTTCAATTCTCAATGAGTTTTATATCCAACCCATTACACTGAATCTAAAAGAGTAATAAATATGTATTATGCACACAAACTCAAACACCCAATCAAATTATGCACAAATTTACAACAACAAGAACCTGCTTAGATCACCTGACATTTTCCACAAGAAATGAATCAATATACTGTTTTAACTGTAAAGTGCTTTAAGAAAAATTGGGATTGAAAAGAGGGTAAGAAATCCTAGAATACAAAACTAAACTAAAAAATAATCATTTGATTAAACTGACCTCATGGGGGAATTCGTAAATTGATTCTCTTTATCTTTTGACCCAAATGTACAAGAAAGCATGGACCCGTGTTCTGGACAATATATATTACATCTTTCCATAATAGGGGAAGTGATCATCTACTACTGATATCGAGGGCTAGAATCAATTTATAAATTCCATCAATCCCATCCTCTCTTAATAATTTTTCAATAAATGTTTCTGAATGAAAATCATTACTCTGATCAAACATTTTATCGCAAACACAAAAAATATGAAAATTAACCAAAACAAAAATTATTTTGAGCAACCATACTTACATTGATAACCATAGAAAATAAACAATACACATTTCTTCATGAATATGTTACTGTTGTTCATGAATATGATTGCTGAATATGATACCGAATATGATACTACTGTTCATGAATATGATTGTTGAATATGCTACTGAATATTCAGTATCATAAGTAGTATCATATTCAGTATCATAAGCTGAATATGATACTGCTTATGATACTGAATATTCAGTATCATAAGCAGTATCATATTCAGTATCACAAGCAGTATCATATTAAGTATCATAAGTTGAATATGATACTGAATATGATATTGCTGTTCAACTCCATTCTTAAGATGACAAAGCCGAACACACAGACGAACACGAATGCGCGGCAATCACTGTTTCCAAACCGTGGAAATGGCTGCATCAAAACGTGGTTATTTGCGGACCCGACGGAAAGATTAAAAATGATTTGAAGTCCAAAAACGTGGAGTTGCCCGGACCCGACGGAAAGATTAAATCTTGTTTAGTTGTCAACAAAATCGTGGATTCGAAAGTCATTCCACCTCCTGAGGTGGAATTCCGAAATCCACGTTTTCGGCGAAATGGGGTCACGCAAATTCAGTATCATAAGCTGAATATGATACTGCTTATGATATTGAATATTCAGTATCATAAGCAGTATCATATTCAGTATCACAAGCAGTATCATATTTAGTATCATATTAAGTATCATAAGTTGAATATGATACTGAATATGATATTGCTGTTCAACTCCATTATTAAGATGACAGGAATATGAAGATGATAACCCGATTATGACCTTACAAAATATAGTTTTATGAGAAATGGAAGCATTGGATATTTATGTTAGAGCCACTAGTAAGTACCTGTCGGTATTTTTATTGTGTTAATTCTTTGGATCCATGCCAAGATTATTGTGTGTTGCTAGTGGTTATGTTGGCTTTCACAGAGTGTGTTTGTCATTTTATACTTCATTTTATATAGTGCTCGTTTTCCTCTCTATTATTTTGTGTTGGTAGTGATTATGTTGGCTTTCATAGAGTGTGCTTGTCATTTTATATTTCATTTTATGTAGTGCTCATTTTTCTCTCCATTATTTTGTGTTGCTAGTGATTATGTTGGCTTTCACAGAGTGTGCTTGTCAATTTATACTTAATTTTATACAGTGTTTGTCTTTCTCTCCATTTTTTTATTCTTCTCTCCAGTTTTAGGAAACCTTGTTTCTCTCGTCTTTTGAATTTCGAGTGCTTTTAGACATATTAGCTTGCATTTGTTTTTAAGTGGAATACACGAAGGAGTACCGCATGATGAATGCTTCATTTAATGTATTGTTAAGATGTAGTCTCTTAACTATCCATTTCTAGTTCTTCAGACATGATTTTATAGATGTGTTTTGGTAGACGATTGTATTGTTCATGATTTTGTATGTATTAACCATCTTGTTATTATTGTCACATTACGAAATTAAGTTAAATTATTCTACTTTGTTTAATGCTCTATATCATCTTCAATTTTTTTTCATTTTTTATTCATTTTAAAAAACCATGTGATAGGTACAGAAATAGAAATAGATAGTTTTGAGACTACACATGATAAAGTGAGACTACACATATGCTGACATTAAATATGTTTGAAATAGCTTCTGGATTTGATTTTGTAGATATTTTACGGTCACACTCTGTGATCCTTTGTGGGGATGGAAGAGATAAAAATAACTGAAAGAAAAGTCCATTTTGATCTATTGCAATCATTTTGGTCTCAAACTATCTCTTGCAATCCCGATGATGAATCACAGAGTGTGATCCAAAACTATCTACACAATCGAACCAAGAAGGTATTTCAAATATCGATGCAAACAATATCCACATATGTTGATAAAAAAATGAGCTATCTGATGATTGTTTACTGTACATGTTTGTAAACAGTCAAAATTTCTGATGGTACTCCTTGGTGTATTCCATTTAAAAATGAATAGGTTTTAGTTTTTGTATCATGTTTACTTTGGAGATGCAGGATTGATCATCGAATGTGGGGCATAAGGGCACAGACGGTGGATCTACTTGTGCTTTTTTATTTAACGGTGTGTTTTCACACCACCACCCAGTTCATGGATATTGTTATATCTGATGCTATAGTTGTGTCATTATATTTTTTGCATAACTTTATTAATTTGTACCCATATAATATATTCATGTTGTTATAGCGAACAAAATTAATATGAATGAACAAATTTTTGCTTGATACAGTGCTGATGGCTACGAGGAATGCTCCTATGTGTGACTGCGGTGGTGGATTACGTTGTGTGTTGAGGAAGTCACAGATAGAGGAGAATCCAGGCCGTAAATTTTGGGGATGTAAAAACTTCTATAAGGTTGTTAAATGCACAATATTTAAATATTTACAAATAATAAATATTAGTCATTATAGCGAGACTAACTTATTTGTATTGTAGGATGGAGCTGGATGCGGTTACTTCCGATGGGTCAATGACACCCCGTCGTTGTCTACATCATCAATACATTGTACACACAGACCTGTTGTAGATGACGAGTGCAAGAATTGTAAAAGACTAGAGAAAACTATGGCAAAAGCGGAGGCTACATCCAAAGCCGAAATCTTGTTTTTACGACGTCTTCTTTGTGCAACAATCATTCTATTTAGTTTGATCATCTTACTACTTAGTTTGATAATTTTTTGGAGATAGATATATATGTGGACTAGATAACTTATTTATATTTTGATATGATATGAGCAATGTGTTAGTAGTTTGGAATCTTTGAAATGAAATAAATGTGAATAAAAAATAAATATGTTTAGTATGATAATTAAAGATGATATTTATAATGATTGATTTATATTTGATGTATTTTAATAATTTGTTCTGTGATTAATTCAAACGAGTAAGCCATTTAAGGGTAAATACATTTTTTGTCACAATATTCGCATTGTTCCTTCTCTTCACGTACTTCTGACTCTCTACAAGAATACTATCCCTTCTCATGTTAAAAGTTGCAACGACTAGCTCTGTAGGTCTTCCACAATCACTATTGGGAGTAGTTTGAAAAGACAAGCAAGGCATATGAGGTAAAATAAAAGGTCCTCATTATCCTATACCACTTGTGTGTGTCATACCAAGTCTTGCTAGGAAAGTAATGAGGTTGCAAGTTCTTGAAAGAAATTATTGAGTGGGTATGATGCACGACCCTTTCATAGTAAAATTATCTAGATTTATAATGTGGCATTTATAATTTTTACCTTGCCACAACCTTTTACCTTTCCTACAAGTTTTTATATATTTTTCACAAACATTACTATACTTTGGCCACATAAGGGCTTGAAGCTCCATAATCGTAAATCCCAAAAATACCTTGTGGGTTTCAAAGTTTATTTTCTCCATACATTTATCCTATTATATGTCTTCCTTAGTAATATTATAATGTTTGAACATTACAAAGTACACCAACCCCACCTGTGAAGACTACCAAGAGCATCGGTTGACGTTGGACATTGTATTGGTTCTCAAATCAATAGATTGGAAAGCACTAAAAGTATGCCAAGCTTTATTTTATAACTCTCTGATTGATTTAGCCAACTGATAGAATTTTTTATATTACCGAGCAATGCAATCTTGTTACTTTCATTGTATTGATATCTTATGATGGATTAAATACACAAATTCAAGTTCAATTAACTTTAAAATTTAAAATTGAAATAAATATAATAAATTAACAAAATATAATAAATATAATTAAATATAATAATAAATAATAAATATAATTATTTATAAATAAATATAATAAATATAATTAACATAGGTCAATAAAATATAATAAATATATCAAAACTGACTAATCATAAATTAATTTAAAAAAATAAAAAATAAAAATCGGTGTCATATTCCAATTCTAATTTGAAATGAACAACCAAACGAAGAAGATGGAGACCCAAACTCAAATTCTAATTCAAAGTGCAGAACCAAACAGAGAATATGGAGACTTGCATTCTAATCCCAATTCGAAAATGTTCAACCAAACAGAGAATGAGAATTTCATAAATTCAAATTCCTATTGTCAATTTGACAACCAAACGGAGAATGTGGATTTACAAATCCATCTTCCAGAGCAACCAAACAGTCCCAAAAAAGCATAACCGGGGTTTGTATAACCAGGGTATAGATAACCATGATTTGCATTATTTTTCAATTCCCCAGCCAAACGGGCCCTAATAGAATGAAATATCTTCTTACACTTAAAAAGCAACAAACATGTGATGCCACATCAGCACATCCATAAAACATTGTTTTGTACACAAGTATTAGTTATGACCAAGGGACTTGCCAAGTAAGCTGCTGTTAAAAATTGGGAGTGATTTGAAATTTCCACGTAAGATTTTGAGAAGTGCAAAGTTAGAGCGCTAGATTACCGGATCCTCTCCCATCATTTGTTTAGAACATATAGTTATGCTTGATACAACCTTTCAAGTAGTGATTTCTTGGCTTTTATTGTTCAAAGTAAAACCTATGTTTCTCAAACTTGAAGAAAGATTATGATGTGGATATGTTTGTCACGAGTGAATCTCAGAAAATTAACTGCATCTATTAAATTGGGAATGCTTTTATTTAAAATGGAATCAAGGGAATTATACCTAGATGATGCATCTAGGTGCATTAGAACATAGAGGAGAATTTATGACTGAATACAACAAAGCTTTTAATCATCACAAATGACCAAACCAAATATATGGCACTTAAAAGTGCATGCAATTATATAATAGGAAGAGTGGAAAGAACCTAAAGCGTTGGAAAACAATTGTATGTAAATATTTGAATATGACACGACTAGAATTGAAAGTGTATGATCCAAAAGAGTAACTCAAAAAAAAAGTTGTAAGAGAAAGACCCCTCAATGAAACAAAAAGCTTATAAATATTAATATTGTATGTGGAACCTATGGCTAGAAATCAACGTTATCATCCATTCACAATAAATAAGGCTTCGATCAAAAGAGCTAACAACATTGTTTATTACTAAGAAAATGCAAGACCTAATTCAAAAGAGTGAACAACGTTTTCTACTTCTATGAAAGTGAAAGACCTAAATATGATCATGAGGAAATACATAGGCAAGAAGGATTGGGCTTGAAAAAATTAGGAGGAATATTAGTCCACTTAAAACTTTGTCAGTAATTATAAAAATAGATATAACCTTAGGTGCAATGAGAAGCAAAGTACCTTTAACATCAAACTAAAACAAATCTATGATACCTAGAATGAGCTACGACAAGGGTGCCTTGGTAGCAATACACAAAACAATCTTTACACTCAATGGCTCCCCATTTGTGTTTATTAAGAGTTTTTAGGGTGTAGTGCATTCTTCCAATAGTCCAATCTCTTAAAATACTACTCCTAAGAATGACAACCTGTGATACAACTTAGAAAAAGGATCAAGATTGGCTTTGAGGAAAAGTGAAAGGAAAAAGTTGCAAATGGGATACCTTTAAATTGGAGATTATAGTGCCAAAGTTTGGTAGCAAATAGATTTTTAATTCCACTACTTGTAGTTCTACAGTGGGCAAGGGATCATCTGGGACTAAACCCATTGGTTGTCGTGGTTTGCTATTGTCAATTGTTGTTTGTAGAAGAAATGAAAATCAAGGAAGAGGCATAGAAAGGAGGGGAGAGCCGAGGGTTGGGGAAGAAAGAAGGATACATGGATTAGTAAGGAGACTCTAGAAGTAACAAATGGGATTTAAATCAAATTCAGAATTTCAAAACTAAATGAACCAGCCAGGGTTGAGGAGAATGTTGAAGAAATAATGGACAACATGGATGGGGACTTAAGTAAAATTGTTGACTTTATACTTCCTGGTGGTTTAGTGAATTGTATTGTTAAATATCAAAATAGATTTGTCTTTCTGACTTTTTTAAAGAGGAATTCCATTTGAAATTTGAGTTTTATAATGGGCCAAAACAAACTTTTATAAATGAGCCAAAACAAATTGGGAGAGTAATTAAGGGTTGGAACATTGAAACGCTAAGGGGTTAGGAAAAGGATATTGCTTGTATTTATTTTTTCTAATAACCGTGCCTAGGTTGTGTTGTAATATGTACCTAGATCATTTGTGGATAAGTTTGCTATCTTTAAGCTTGACACTAAATTTTCATTTGGAAGGTCCCTCTAGATTTATATATCCAATGTGGATAGAGTTGCCCTTCCTAAACCTTACCTTCACACTATTCCTAAGAGATATAGTTTCCTAAGATTGGCAAAGTTTATGGTGTAAAAATAGCACTAACAGATTTGTCAATATTAGGGATCACCCTAGGGTATGTGTTGAAATGGACTTGTCTTAGCAATTACTAGACAACATTAAACTAATAGACCTAGGGTTTTCATTTTTTCAACTAGTGTATCTGACAAAAACCAATGCACTTTTTTCTATCATCAAAAAGGTCATCTAATTAGAGATTGCCCTACTAGATAAAAATAGATGTGCTAAAAATCAAGTGAGCATTGCCCCAAGTTCACAACTTTGCAAAAGTATTCTCAACCACCTATTATGCCCACCCAAGCACCTCATATGAAACAAGACATCACATAAGGATATAGGGATAATACTAATATGTCTGCCTCCTCTTATAGGGATGTCATTATGACTAATGGATAGAGAATTGTAAGGAAAAGAATGGAGCCTCTAAGATCTTCAGAATCTTGAAATAATCAGACTTATGCTCATAACCATATCTTTTTATCAACACCCTATTACTTTGTTTCTCCATCCACTCTTATGGGGCACAAGTCTCCATCTCTATCACTAAGACATGGAGCTTCACCTTCCATTGTAAGACTTAGGTCAAGATCCCCTACTCCAGTAAAAGATTTTAGTTGTTATGAACAATCCATTACAAATGCTAATCGATTGGATGTTCTATCACATGAAGACCACCTCTCAAATCCATCTAATCATGAAGCATAAGATTCTCTCTTGGAATGTGAGGGATTTATCTCATTGCAAATATGAGGTTAAAGAAGCTATTGTCAAATGGAAACCATATATAGTTTTTGGCAAGAAGTTAAATTGAATAGCCCCCGACTTGGTTCTTCTCTTTCCAATGTATGGAAAGATGTTTTTTCTTTCATTCATCACATAGAGAAGGAAGTGGTGGGGTGATTATTGGTTTAGCTCTTTGAGAAAGTATATATGTCATTGATAAAGGAGAGAATCTGCCACATAGTTGTATGTGGGTCATTTCTTTTATCAATGGACAACTAATTGGTTTTTGCTTAGTTTATGATCTTAATATTGCTAAAGAGATGTGATTTATGGGAATGGATGACCAAAAATCTGCCTCATACTGATTAGATCATTGGAGAGGATTTTAATATGGTGGAACATCATACTAATCATAGTTGGTATAATGGTGTTAAATTGAGCAATGATGAATCTGAAAAATGTCATTACTGTCAAAATCGTCTAGGGGGTTTGGTCCTATGAATAAAAGATTTCACATCCAGAATAATAATTGGTTTACTTGGTCTAATTATAGGCTAAGAGCGGATAGGAAACT